>CM074190.1:46537091-47111264 GCA_037179385.1 Holothuria scabra
TTCTTTGTTTTGTTAATTAATTTAATTGCACTTTTGACAGTGAGAAAGCGGTTCCCATTCGCGGCATGCTGAAGGAGCAGCCCTCCGCATAGACAAATATATTCTGCCTTCTCATAGAAAGCATTTTTGTTTTATCTTTAGCCAGCAAATAAGAATGAATGATACTGATAAATCAGTTTGAATAATCTCTGATAGCTCAGTAACCCGTACCTTCCATGTATCCCTACGGCACCCTTAATCCCCACACCAGGATGACACTCATTCTGAACTAAAAGAGGCGGTAAGTAACCCTGGGTGTCACTTATCAATCAGGAGCATGCCACTTGTTCTTTCTTTTTGCATAAACTGATGTTCCCTATTTATTTCCCCAACGCCACAGTCTCATTGTAAAACAAAAGAATGTGGATAAATTTTAGCCCCCCCCATCCTTACAATTATTTTGTCCGCTCAAGATTCGCCTGAATCGCGTGATTGGGGTCCTGTAATATTTTGTATTTGGTCATACAATTTATTATTATAGTATTTGGCCGGGAGGGAACCACCAAAAAGAATAATTTGGATTTTTTTGGTCGGCATCTTAATTGTCTCAGAATTCTGACTAAATAACTCAGAATCCTAAGAAAATTAAGGTGCGAACAAAAACAAAAAAAAAAAAAAAAAAAAAATCACCATGTTTTTCTTGTCCCCTCTCGGCCGTACCAAAATCGATCAGTGAAGCGGACCAAAAAAGCTTCTATTTCGTGGGACCAAAAAAACTAGACCAGGACCAAAACATCTAACTTTTTTGTCCTACCCCAGACCAAAAAAACTGGCTTTTCTTGTCCTAGGACCAAAAAAACTGAAAAACTCCAGGAATTTGGTCCCGTCGGACAGGGGACCAAAGAAAACTGTCACACCGGAAACTATACTTCAGGCCTACGCGTGTTCGGTAGGCCTAATTGCTGCATGGAAAGGTGTGGCATAGTGTCACCTGGCATACAGAAATAACGTCAGCACATAGTCTACTGCGTTCCATTGCTTTCGAGCAACGTCCATAAAATATTCTGTGCATATAAATTTATGTCTGGTCATCGAGGTATTACGGAAAATCTCCATGGTCTGGTCTGTAAGAAACCAAATATGGGTGTCTACTGTCAGAACCACTTTACTGGCCAAAAAGGCAATTTAATCGAGTGCACAGAACCACACTTAAGATCTTTCCTTTGCCATCAAATCTTTCATCTATAATGACATCCGTCAAAATAAAAAAAACGCATTCTTACAAGGGTTATGATCAGTTATCTGACACGGTAACCAAGGGTTGCGGTTGAACCTTATCTCCCTCATGACTCACGCTTGAAAAAAAAATCTTAGGCTTATATGCTACGTTTGAGACACAAATATTGCATCATTCGCATCTTGAGGCCTTAAAATCATTTTTGCTCTAAAAGGGCACGGACACGTATACACCTCCCCTTATCCCCTTCCCCATGCCACACTCCCCAAACCCTTTTCATGACAGAATCCCGGCTAATCACCTAGTATAGTCCAATTGAAATGCTGCGATGTGGCTTCTTAAAAATGCAACATACTGTAGACATTCCAATAGGTCAAAGGCGGTGTGGGGTGTAAGTGGTACCGCCGGTATCTGAGTTTGTTGCATGATCTGTGTTCTTAAGTGATCTGTTCTTTAATTGTGTTCAACCTGCGTTAAAAGAAATTATAACACCTACTTGACTGATCAAATAGTTAATCCAAAATGTAACGCAAACTTTTGTGTTCTCTAATATATAGCAAGGCCTATTTCTGTCAATCAAGCAATCAGATGTGAAACCTGTCTATATCAGGTGTACCGTATACGTAGAGTATTCATTTCCTCCACGATGCGACACGATGTAGGCTAATCAGGCAGAGATGTAAAATGTAGTCAAAAAAATAAAAAATCTCCATCACGATTAAGTGTGAAATTTATTGGACTTTGGCGGCTATGAGCAGTTTTGATGTCTTAATTACTTACAGTTTCATCTGATATTATGCAATTACCCTTAGCTACCAATGGCAGACTTTTTCTAGACCTATATAAAAGCCTGTCTCATTGTTCTCAACCCCATATGTGATTTATTTAACCACTGGTCCAATCATTTTCCCTCACTGTCATACTAGTTGCATGCAAATACTGAATGAAACAAGACTTTTGGACGTCCTGTATTAGTAGCCTACGAATGATTATATGGCAGGAAGTACCTTTATCATATCTATGTACTTCTTTTTTTAATATATTACTAAGATTAATAGATGGAAATTAATCCTTTGCAACCAACAAACACTGAAATAAAGGGTGCAAAAATAATATCGACTAAATTTGATTTTCACGCTTTCTTCCTGTTGATCAGAAAATCCGAGCTATCCGAACCCTCAGGACATTTGGTTTTCGTCAGTAAGAAAGTTAGTAAGATGAGGTTTTAGGGCTCAGTTTCTAAATAATTGGCTTAAGTCGGACCGGCCACGGCTTTTTTCCAGTTGGGCTTCACTGGCTTGTTTATACACCGTAATCCATTGCCTACGCTGAGCATCAAGCATATTGGAAGTAGGTTCCAGTTTTGAAGTCTTCAGCATGACCCGGCCAGGAGTATACTAAAGACAGTCCCGACCACAGGTTTCATCATAACAAAGGAAGGAAGGAGCCTTCAATGAACGGGCCCGCTCGATCCCCTCCTCCTAGCCCTAACCTGACACTGACATACTGTTGTGAAAAAAGTCATAGAAAGAGGATTACAAGGTTCAGCCAGGGATTCAATTCCACTTTTGACAGGCGTGACAATTTGAAACTAGTTTGGTTTAGGCTGTGTTTTTGTGAATTTCCCATACAGACCATTTATAACCATTTAAAACTGAATGAAATTGCCACTTACATGTTTAAAACCAGTTGGCACCATTCATTAAAATGATTCAAGACCATTTGGGAACGCTGGGAGTGAAATAAGGTTGGCGAAAAGAAAGGCATACAATAAATAAACGTCTCGTCAAAACGCTGGTTGGCTCATCTCAGTAGTACAAGGGATCGTTCTGTAGCCAGACAAGGCACCGAAGGCCCGGAGGGGTAGCGAAAGCCCAAAACCTTTCCAGGGTGATTTCTTTCACGAAGGGGCAAATGTGTCCAAAGATATTAAGTCAATGGCAAATTTCAGTCTATAAAGGACGAAAAGATCCAGGGGGGCTGTCCCCTCCACCTTGGTCGCCAGTGGCGTCACCAAGGGGGGGGGGGCCAGGGGGGAACGTGCCCCCCCCCCCCTGAAAAATCGTGTGCCCCCCGTGTGCCCCCCCAACTGAGATTTGAGATTTTCCAAAAAAAATATGTCTTCTGTAGTCAGAGTGTGACTATGAATTTTTTAGGATTCGATTCCTCTGTTGAAAAGAAAAGGCAGTAGATTTTCATGTTTTCCAAATGAAAATATCCCAAAAAAAACCTTGGCAATGTCATTTCCGGCTGTCTGAGGGGTTACATTTTTTCAAAATTTTCTTCACACTTCCGACTACGTCAATTGGAGGTGGCGCACAGCTCAGGTAACCCTTCAAGCAGGATTAAGCCTACATTTTTCCTTCAGAGGATCACATCTAATTGACCATCAACTGCCTTTCTTTCTCTTTATAGTCACGGTGCAGCTCACCTTCCTCAAATTGTCAGCCTGATACGCTCTTGAGAGTAGTTTCACTAACGTTTGTGTTGTTACCAAAAATAAAATCTTACTCGAAATTGCCCTGTAATTTTTTAGGCCAGTGTTAAAACAACCCTTTTAAAAAACAACTCTAAAACCTTACAAACACGCTAAAGACCCAGGAGCTTCCAGGGGCTTCGCCCCCTGGACCCCACTAAGACTAACATTGAATTGCCCATCAACTTTCTTTCTATAGATCATCTACCCCTTTTTTAAAGTGTCAGCCGGATCTGCTCTTGGTAGTTGAATCAGTGGTTTTTTACCGAAAGTCTTAGGCTACTTGAAAGTTACCCTGGAGGTAACTTTTAGACCAGTGTTAAGTCAATAAAATTACCCTTAAATAACGTCTATAATACCTCAAAAACACGTTAAAACCCAGGAGCTTCCGGGGGCTTCGCCCCCTGGACCCCACCAAAATTCACATTGAAGTGCCCATCAACTTTTTTCTCTATAGATCATCTACCCCATTTTCAAAATTTCAGCCGGATAAGCTCTTAGTAGTTGAGTCAGTGGTTTTTTACCGAGAGGCTTACTTGAAGTTACCCTGGAGGTAACTTTTAGACCAGTGTTAAGTCAATAAAATTACCCTTAAATAACGTCTTTAATACCTCACAAACACGCTAAAACCCAGGAGCTTCCGGGGGCTTCGCCCCCCGGACCCCCACCGCGGCTTTACCCCTGGCCCCCACCAGGGGCCCTAAGGCGGGCCCCTGGACCCCACCCGTTGAGCCTCGCGCTTCGCGCTCGGTGGCGCCTCCGACGCCATGAGTGGAGTCTAGCAATGCCCCCCCATAAAATCGTTGTGCCCCCTCAGTGCCCCCCCCCCCCAGAATGAAATGTCTGGTGACGTCACTGTTGGTCGCTTGTCTGATACAATGAAGAAAAAAGGAACAGAAACTGAGGGCAATGGTAGGTCCTTTGTCCATCTCTTGTTTGATCTTTCATGATAAACGGTACTGAAGAATGAAGAGTAAACATACCTTGCAGAATCTGCTACAAATAATGACTTAGAAAGTACATAAGAAACATTCCTCCAGAGACGCATCTCGTATCCAGGACCCTCTACAATCAACGCCATTTTCAACTTCAATGAGTGGTTGAGCTTAGGTCACTTGACAGCGCTGCTGAGTGTTCCAAAGAGCATCGTCATAGCAGGAAGCGTTACTTCGAGCACAGCAACTAACCAAAGCAAACTATATAACATCATATCAGGGTGCTGCTACTGATCATATCATAACGGTATACATCGATTAGTGAATGGGTGCGACTAGACAGGTGTGTTTGACTTCACTCAGTGTAGAAGCATCGAGAGCAGAGGGGTCGAAAGGGTCAGTCGAACAATAACAAATACCATGCATGTCATAACCTTTAATCTGGTACAACAGACTATTCATCTGCAATTATCTATGTAAGGCCAATGTAGAGTGATAATCTGTAATTTCAGAATAAGAATCTGTAATAACAAATTTAATAATCTGTACTTAAAGAGGGTCCTCACATCGCAACACTGACTTTTCGCTTATTTTTCTTCATTAAGAAAAGGTAGGCCTACGTCGTTACGTATGGATATAAAAAGCCCCACTGGACTCGGGTGAGACACGCATTCAATTCTGCAGGAACTCGGAAGCTTGGCAAACCAGTGAGTTGCTAGAGACTCTCTAATTTAACTAACTGTACTCTTGTAATCTACCTGTAGATATAGGAGACTTTTGAAAATGGGAACGAAATAGTTATTGCTACGAGTAAGTTCGCACTACTAAACCGACTTGACTGAAAGGTAAAGAACTTAATGCAAGGGAGTTGATGACTCCGAGCCGCAGTGACCCCAAAAGAAAAGGTACTGTGCTGAAAATTTATTTAATGACTGAAAAGAAAGCATTGGTTTTACACATACGTTAAAGTCACGTTACAATCATTCATTAACACGTAATCAACGAACAGATGCAAGAGAAGTGCGCCTGAAAAATTATAAATGCACTAAAAACCTTTTCTTCAATTTTATCTTCAAGTGCCCTGCGACTTATTAAGTTGAAGGAAGTCTTTCAAGTTGTTTCGATATGTTATGTTCACTTTGCGCATTTTTTTTTTTTTTTTTTTTTTTTTGCCATGACCGTAACATCTCAATTGAAGGGGCGGGAACACGGGGCACACCCAACTCTCTGGGGGGAAATGTCCCCTTTTACCAGCATCAATGGTGAAGTGTGGCGACGGTACGGGACGAATATGCCCGTTATCCTTGTTAATGGATCTCAGCGACACACTGTCACGGTACAGATGAGAATCAGTTTCAATAAAGAAGTGCATATACATCGGTTCTTCATGACCATCATAATAACTTGGCCGAAATGTAAGACTGAGCTTGGATTACACTGCAATATCGGATCGGACCCAGGAAGCAAACTTACATATGCCCCATATGGGCAAAGGTTTGCCCATAGGGGATCATTTAATCTTACACGCAAGATTAATAAGGGCCCCGTGGTTCATCAGAAAAAAGGCTCATTCGTACTGAGCCTGAGACTATTTCCATTATCCTTTTTTCTAGTGAAATATAATATAACAGCCCTTCGAAAGTTGATTGCACTCAAAGTTGTTGAGCCATCTGTATTTAATGACGAAGATATGTTCCCTTTTTTCTTGGATGCTGACTTGCCAAGAAAAATTTCCAAATTAGTTAAAAGTAATCCCTTGTTTCGCGAGATTTATTAGTCGTGTAAATATGATTCTTATTAATTATTTCGTGACGTGACGTCGACAACTTTTATCGGACGACGGTCACACCGTCGTCATGAAGAAATCAGTTATAACATTTCATTCCCATTGGTATCTGGTATAAATCATATATTTACACTGGTTGAGTCGGCACATTTGGGCTCTTTCATACCAACCAACCTAAGATGGAGAATAATTTATTTTACAGTATATAAGAAAGGAAAAAAGTCGGATCGGAATCTATCCGAATTTGTTGCCGTGTTGTACCAGGGAGCTGCCATTGACAATAGCAGCTCCCCGGTTGTACGTTGTTAGTGTTTTCACTCAAGTTGGGTGACATTCTTTGCATTTCTAAACTTTGACCACCCTCCTGAGTATGATATCACAATGCAAAAACTACGCGTTCACCTTTGGAGGGAAAAACCCCAACGCGGCTACAAATAAACACAGCTGAATGGTCAACCAATAGGATATACCGAGTAAGTATATGTACACACATGCAGGTGGGGTAAATCCTACTGCGCGCTGCTCACAACCGTTCTACAAAAAGATAAGTGGTGCATCGTGCGCACATTCTTTATACAAAATGATACAACTTGAAGGTTACTTCAGTGGAAAAGGTCTCATGATCGTCACGTTGACAGGATGGCTATGAAATGCAAGGCATTCTTTCCTCCCAACATGCCAAAGTGCAAGGTTTAGTTTCAAAACAACAGCTTGCAAACAAATTTCCATCAGTTCTCTTGAAGAATATTCACCAGTGATACAGTATTTCAGGACATAGATATCGCACATTCGGTGCAATCCAAACAGTGTCTTCCTGAAAATTCACAATTGAGTGAATTTTCAAGACGTTAAAGCCACAGGAACTTCTACTGTACTAATTGAATTTGGGGTGCCTATATTTTCCCTTTAATTCGGGAGGGTATTGCTTTTCAAAGGCATGGAATCATTATCTTAAAAGAAAACGCAAATAGGCATAGACGATTCATATTACTTGTATATATTCAAAGAACAAACTGCATTTGTAGGAGTGTTATTGGTGAATAAGTAGGCTTTTTAGGTTTACTTTCTTTGACATTGCACCTGATTTGTAGACCTTTGGGCCCGGTGAGTGCATGTGGTGCCCTGCACGTACAGCCGTATCGCGTCTTATAAACTTGGTAAATCAACAACTAAGTAGCTCATATCTTAAATTTGTGCTCATGATCTGCGTGCAAACGAACGCAAGCCTAGCGCTTTCCTTGCGCGTGTAGGCAAGCGAGGCATGATTTAAATTACGAGCGGCGTGTTGATGCCAATGTAAATGCCACGAATAGAACCGATCAGAAGTGCGCGCGAAGAAAATGCGCAGTCATGATATCCATGAATAGTAAAATGCAAGCGCCCGCCCGTGATTGCCTCATTTCTGCATGTCTTTGTATCGCCACGTGTGTTCGGGAATAGACCATATGCATATGATGTCACAAAGCAAAATGCACCCCCCCCCCCCCTTTGAGATAAAACAAACCGACACCAGCAGATGCAGATAGCTGATTTGCCAAACAGGCAAGTACGCACTCCGCTTCTACGTGCAGGGCGAATTCTTATTCAGTTGGCCACGTGTACCATTCCCCCCCCCCCCCCCCCCCGAAATCCTAAGTTTTAGGAGGCGCTCCACCATTACCTAAAATGGCACTTTGGCCAAAAGTTGAACCCTCTTGCTGTAGTCCCTAAAAAATTTGTTTGGGTTAATTCGTTATCAGCGTAATAAAAGAAAGCTGTGAATTGTTTGTGACATGTTTTTGGCAGTGGTTGAGTTGACGACTGTTCTGTGAGAAAATGGTTGAAACTGGTTACACCTGAGCTGACTGAGGGGCTTTGGAAAGTCAGCGGACCTATCTCACATGCTGGATGGTGACAAGAGGGAAGAATCACTACTTTTTCATTGATACGCCTGTAGCTCAAAAAGTCAATGGTCATGCTATGGGAATTCTTATGTGCCATTAATAAACAACTCGTCAGCTTCGCTTTGATGGTACACTAACTGGCATTGAAAACTACCACAAGGAATCAGAGGCAGAATAAAAGTGAAGTCAATGTCAACAATTAACCGTGGTGCGCCACCATTAACACGGACTGGACTTGCAGAGGGTGTAGGTGGTGTCAGAATGTTAGGAGCACCAAGTAAACCCTTACCCTAATAACCTTAACCTTAATCAAAACCATGATCCATAGAAATCCAATCTGGGTCCAAACAGTGGTAATCATTGTTTTAACTTTATTCTTAAAAGAAAGAGTGCCAATGTACACCTGCTTTGTGTGACATCAATGCTTTACCCTTTCTGCGAAAAACATAAAGATGTGACGTCATAAACATCAGCGTTTAGTATTGTTAGATTCCTCTAAACACGTCCAGTTCAAACTGAACCGGAAAAGGATCAAATGGGCACAGCTGAAACAAAAAAGGATTAAACTTTTGACTAGATGTGGTTCATTTTAAACCAAAAGCCGTTCATTTTGAACCTAGACTTGTCAAATATTCGAACCTTTTTCGGTTCAGTTCCCATTTGATCTTTTTCGGTTTAATTTGAACCGGTTGTTTTTAGAGAGTACGCAAAATAATATCTGTTGAACTCCACTACCTTCGGAGTCAGCAGAGCATCCACGCAATCTTGGTTTATGTAACCGGAAATTCTGATTCAAATCAGGGAAGAAAATGGATTACACCTGAACCAGAAATATACCTAAGGGTTTGGTTGAATTCATCCTTTTATTGATAAAATTTCACCATGATTCTCTGATGAGGTTTAAAACCAGAATTGCATGGTGCTACATCAATACGAAAGGGTGAAAGTTCACTACATGATTTTCGCAGGGAACAGTTTCCCTACAACTCCCTATTTTAATGTGTCGCATCTGATGTGATAATGGCGAATAGCAGAATTCTCTTTTACATTCAGAGTAAAAAAGACGACAACATTGTGACATAATTTTACAACAATTCTTCTGCGTATTTTGGTGCATCGCGTATAGGAACATCTTCACAAAGGATTAACAAACCACAGACCGGCTTTTACAGACAACCTTACACAGGTCCATAATGTATGAGGGTATCATACTGTTCCCAGCAGCTTGATTCACATTTTTTTAACATTACACAGAACGCAAATAAAGTTACGCTGTCGAGCTTGTCAGACAAATCATAATACTACATACTGTACGGACTTATTTAAAGATACTGTGAATAACACACCTTATACACCAAGACAGAGTCAACGACAGACAATTTGAATATTTAACCCATTGTAAAAGAAGGCAGTTCATAGTAAAAAACACGCATGCCCAGAAAGAAGATTTTTGAAGCTATCAATGAGGAAGTCTCCAAGTTAACTGTTGCGCTCTTCGCTGAAAACTTCACAACTCATTAAAACTAAACAACAATCCACTTCATTATTTGATGAGTTTATAGTTATATGAAATTGAATGGAGCAGTATTTGTGAAATTTTATGCTCTAAGGAAACAACCATAGTTTCGAGTGGGTTTCGAAAAATACATGTACGCTGTTCGAATTGTGTGTGCGCATGTTTCTACCAGTTTAACATCATAGCAATAGAACACCATGAGCTGTCGCTGACTCTTTCTCTCTCTCTTGGTTAAATAAACTTGTTGAATTTGTCACAAACTGCATTTATTTTATAACTAATCTAATCTGCAGGCAATAACGAATATATTGAGTGTTTTTATGTGACGTTGAACAATTGGATAGTCTTGCCCACTGCCGGGCAAGAAAAACCATCATTACGAGTGATGGCTAACTGTCTTTAAGTGATTGGTCTAGGCACTAAACAAATGTATGGTGATTCTTTAATGCAGATGCGAATTTTACCTTCGCGCAATCAAAGCACATTTTTGGAAATGCTCCACGAATACTACTTCTGCATCATGCACAATAATTACAGATTCCCAAACAAACTCCTGTTACTTCTGTCTATGCATACATACTGCGGTAGGCCTATAGTTGCCAGTGAGAGATCGTAATTTGAAAATTCTCATTTTGCCCACATCATATGAGAACGTCATGTCAGAGGATGTCAAATTTTGGCTTTAAGCTAAATTGAAAATTCATCATAATAATTCAAATTAAATTGTTGGAGCTCAAATATTACAAAGGAAAACTTCAAAATTGAGAGAATATACTGATACAGTTATTCTGGGAGAATCCCACACCATGAAAGTAAACTTAAGTTATTCCATACACATAATATGAAAAGAGCTCATCAAACTGTATGTTCTACATTCAAATGCAAAAAATTTACTATAAAATGCACCCCCTTAATTGGGGATCTATATTTTACGTCCTTGGACAGCAACTAATAAATTTATCACAGTGGATTTCAAATATTTTGAATTAGAGACTACCTGGTTTCCCCTTTGTTGTGCACAAGATGTATATTTTGCATGTTACAGACCTACAGTACTCGTCCCCCAACCTCTACTCAAACCAGCTTTGTCAAGTCATATGCACTGTGACTTGCCTTATTGAGGGCGTACTGCCTAATCTGTGATGTCGTATGAATTTAGTTCTATAGCCTGGTCAAGAATGCGTACTTTTTATGTACTTATACATGTCCAGAGGTATGAGACCCTTTTAAGTACTATAGTTAAATCACTTTTTGAATAATAGTCTGCAACCAAATTTATGGCTGATATGTTTCAAGTGGAACAAGTTCCATGCATTTTGGTAAAATTTCACTTCATTTATCATGTTGCCTTCTTGAGATTCATTGAAAAATTGAAGTTGATATATTTTCTACAAAGAACAAACCTGAAGCAAGCAGATTTAATGTAATGGATTCACACTGATGGCCAATAGTGTATTTTCTTTCAAGTTTAGCAACAGACTATGATATATTGATGTCATACTGAACAGGGAAACTTTGAAAAATACATATGTATTACAGGCAAGAGAGCAAGCCCAATCCAAGGCAAAGCTGCCGACATTGTAAAATGAACAAGAGCCCAAGGGCACTATGGTTCCTTGCATTAAAGATGATATTGTATTAAGGTAGTCCCAAGGTAAGGCATAATTTGCACCTTTAACCCCAATGACTTTTGGCCATCACCCAAAAACATAGGGGCACATTAAATTTCAAAATCATACAAGCACTTGCCGTTTGAGAGAAATGGAACACTAAACTTTTCAAATTATCACACTGCACACTGCCCACTTCCATGCGACAAATACATTCATCACCTTTCACTAAAATGTCATTTACTTGAGTTTGGGATAGTATAGGAGGGTAGTTAATTGCCTTTTTGGTCAATCTCAACAATTCAAATCCAGACCTTAAAAAGAAGTCACAAAGGTCAAATACAGTCAAAGTAGATCAAAACTGATTTTAAATAAACACAGTCTCTTCTGCACCAAAGAAATTTAACAGTCATCTGGTCATTCCTGACCACCAAAATTTATGATGGATGACTAGAAATTATGTCATGGTTGTCCTTTAGACTACCCAATGTGTTTGCCTGAAAATCAAAAATAAGGAAAAGCCCACAATTCTGCTACTAAAGGCAGCCCGATAGTGATTTATTACCACCAATTACTTCTTCACAATTTGGCTAGAAGACCAAGAAACAAACATAGCTCTGTAGAATCTAATAAATGACTTTCAACTTGACCTTTTAACCTAAAGAGGGTGTTAGAAACAGCATTGTAGTCCCTAGGGTAAAAGCAGAGGTAAAGAAGAGAAACTGCTTTCATATTTTACTATTGAAATTGGAATCTTAGCTTGCACTGTGAATAACTTTATTCAATACTGTATGTGAGGAAAAGATTGTTTTTAATAATAATTGCATTACTGTCCTGATTGTTAACTAAACTGCTTTTAGACTGAGAGGGGGTTATAATTCTTCTTTTCTTTTATACATTGCATTTGTCTAAAGGCATTAAACTTCAGCTGGACTTTTAAACCAATTGAACAAAGACCCAAAGAGTCTTCACGTGCACTTTACTTAGACGAACACAACTTTCCATTATTTCCACTATGTTACTTGGTTATTGAGTAATTGCACCGCATACCTGGCATTGCAATAGGCCTACATATGACCTACATGTACACACTAGCCTGTCATTTAAATGTCAGTAACTCAAGTAACGAACATTGTAGGAGTGTAGTGTAATAGCCTTTTTGGTTCGTCTGATCAAGACAAATCTTGACGTCACAAAAAAGTCACAAAAAAGTCACAAAGGTCAAATGAGGTCAAGTGAGGTCAAGGGGGGGTCATCACGTGCATTTCACTTAGACGAACACAAATCTCCATTACACCACCCCTCTAAAATGTTTCAGTGGCAAGATATCAATAAAACATTACTTTTTGACCTTTTGACCCTTTCCAATTATTTTGGTTAATGTACCAACATTTTCACCTCCTACCAATCTAACTTATCCTAAAATGATGCCACTGCTTGAACAACGGATACTGAGTTACAGCTACTAACAGAAATTCAGTTTTTGGCCTCTGGTGATCACCAGTGACCTTTGACCTCCACCAAAAACGATAGGGCACATCTACTCCACAACATCTACATACATACCAAGTTTGAAAAAAATTGATCACTCGGTTATTGAGTTATCGCACCACATACCTCGCATTCCAATCCGTCACATACACACACACACACACACATACACACACACACATACATACGCCAAGGTGACTGCATAGGTTCCTTTGTTACACAAGGAACCAAAAAGAGGAACACCACCTCAATATGCTGCTTATCTTAAACCTTTTGGAGACAACCACCCCCTCCTAGCATTCTATTATTCAAGGACTTCGAAAAAGACTTTTCTGTAACATGATAAGCAATTAAAAAAAAAAAAAAAACGTAGCCAACAGTATTTAAGGTAACCAGTGCTAGTGCGGGTTTCCTCTGCATTTTATACCTGTGGTGTCTGTTTTGCTTTAATTCTATTAGTATTACCCAATCAGGTTGAAACTACAGGACAAAATTGCAAACAAATACATGTAGACCTTTTGTGCTGGAAATCAGAAAATGACAGATAAAAATCTGATCATGTCAAATTTCAAAATGAAAAAGTGGAACTGTTCCTCCTAAATCTGAACAGTTGGCAGCTCTGCCAAGGGCGAAACAATGGGTCAAAAAAAAAGCATAGGCCAATAAATCCTATTGGGTTACACCCATCACTGGTTGGCACTCAGAATGCTCAGCAACATATGGGAAATGTTAGCTATCGTAAGTAGCCCTTGAAAAATTGCACACAGACAGAAAGGAGAACAAGGGTCTGAGTTCGGTAATTCACTGTCACATGGAATTGTGGGGGACAACATAGGATATACAAAATGAACTCAGCATGTAGCCAGAACTGCCAGATTGAATGATTTCATTTAAACAAAATAGGGTTCTCAGTCCCACTTTACAGTAGCGCAAAATGTGAACTTTTACATTAAAAAGGCAATTTAGACACTATCGTCTGCACACAACCAAACTCGAGATCCCTCCTTATATAATGGATGGATTAAGAAAAAATGATTTCACAAAATTTTCATGTTAACTCAAATTTTGGAATCTGTGCTGTAGGTTCAGGATAGGTTTATGTTTATGCACATGATTTGGAGGATGTGTAGATGTGCATAGCTACCAAAACAAATTACTGAACTGGCTTATTAGAATCTACTTTTCTATGTTACAAAAATATAAGTCGTCTTGTAAACACTGATGGCAACTAGTCATGACATCATTTGATGTACAGGTAACTATAAGAGAGTCTATACCCTATAGGTATAGACGCAGACAGGAGGATGCTGTGTATTTTCTTGTATAACATGTATATTAAATACAATCAACTAAGATCATTTTTTAATGTAAATATAACCAACTGTAAACCCATCCCACAGTGACTCTTAATAGGAGTGTCTGATGTCCACTATGTAAATGAATGTACTACATAATTTTTAACTTACTCCCATGACAGAATGAAAGTCTCAGTTTCACAGTTTATGACTGTTTACAATCAAAGGTATACAATGAAAGCACATAACGACTTTATTGTGATACAAGTGACTGTACTTTTAAAGATACTGAACACACAAGGTCATTCACTATTTTCTGGTGTCACCAATCCATGTGCACATTGCATAGGCCTGATTTGGGCAGCAAATAGGTAGAAGTGGATCACACCACTTCTCATCGCTTGCTTGGTTCATGGGGTGCAGGACAACTTCAGAATTTAGACCAACAATAATAATGGCCAGAAATTTAAAGGCACAGTCATTTGTGTCGCAGAATATTGTTTTGCAATGTGTGCAACATAGAAAGGGACATAGTCCAGTATGTACCTGTTCCAGTATGTTCTTAACAGTATATGCATGGTAACATGCAAAATGATGGGAAAAGCCCCACAGTTCCTTCTCAAAATTTCAGGCACATCGCAGGAAAGATGGATTAAGTCGATTTTAATGGAGATTGTGTGTGTGCATTGATCCATGAAGCTACTCAGGAAATATCAAGTGACTAGCACAACAGAGGCATTGAGATTGTATTCTTCTGTGACACCGAACACAAAAACTTAGCAGTGATGGCTAGCGTTCATGATTAACTTTTTCTTTTGCTTGGGTACTTCAAAGTTTTCAAATGAGCTAAGGAGAGGTTCCTCTCATGAAGCAAAATGCCCGACTGTACTTACAGTTAAACATCTAATATTTTTAAAGGGACAGTCTATCGGAAGTTTGTCAATATCTTTTACTGTTCTCAATATATGCCCCTTTCAATATATGTTTCTCAATACAAACTTCTTTCCTATGAAATAATAATGATGTTGACAATGTGGGTTATCATTTGTGTTAATATTAATTTTGTTAACCCTATATCAATTACACCTTAATTACTCATCAGTTAGTTTGTTAGACGGAGTTTTACGGCCCAGTTTCCAACCTATTGGTTCAAGTCGAGCCGGCCACAGCCTTTTTTCCAGTTGTGGCTCAATTACTTATCAGATACTACAGTTTATGTTTTGGTAATTGATACTAATGATTTTCAAGGATATAATTTAAACTTCCAAAATAAAACCATCATGAAATGTAACAACTGTCATTCAAAGGCTACAAAAACAAAGGATCACATTAGCCACAATGACCTACCCCTTTTTGACACAAAACACTTGCATGTTTAGCTCATGTATTACATGATTTACTCCATTTACTGATCCCTATTTGGTAAAAATTGTGGCTATTTTCTAGGTTTTCCTTGCTCTTTACATCAAATACCCAACTTTGACCTGTTAACAGACGGGTACATATTTTGCTCCCTTGAGATTTGAATATGTACATGTTCTATACCCCCATATCCAACTCAGGTCTAATGGTGCATGATGTTAAGGTCATCCGAAGGCCACACTATCAAACTTCAAACTCTAATCTTCACATGAATCAGTCAATGTGAAAAAGCAAAAAATGCTTGCTGTGTACTTTAAACTTCTTTCAAGAACTCAGTCAAAGACCTTTTTCCAAACACCAGCCACAAAGGATTGTGGGATAACCTTTAGTTTCAATACACTCATGGTTTTTGGCCACAGGAAAATGCTCTAGACAAAATCAATGCATATCAACTCTATACCACAATCCTTTGACACAATCCATAACACAATGCAACAAAGGTACTTTATATCCTTAAACTGGCATCCTCTCTTGAGAGAGTGCCAATGACTTTTTTATTTAAGACATCTGATCATGGAAAGTTCCTGGTAACTATGAATTTTCAACAAAAATATGGACACTTTCAAGGTGCACCCAGTAGCATTACAGTGTGTGATATTACAGATTTCAAGAGGTAACATGTACCCTTAAGTTACTGTTCCACCACATTTCCAGTACTTTACAAACACCAGGTTGACCCGTTCCATGGTTTCCTTTCATTTAACCATGTGTGCAGGAAAATAATGTTCTCATGCATGCCCTTACAAAAAGAATGTGTGCCAATTATTTCCAAATCCACAAGTTGTCACATGTTTCTGCAACTGTGTTTTGCAGGGAATTGCTTGAGAAACTGTGTCTTACTGTGAAATTGACACAGATTTGTAAGCTGCCTCACTTTGCCATACATTTGCCTGTGCATGTTTAACACAGGTTTACCACATGCTTGACAACCAAAACCTTAGACAGTTAAAACTGATTCATACTGACACAGGTTGACACACTTTTCTTTGTAAGGGTGATCCTGTACAACTAATGCTCAGTTTGCTTCATCTTTCTTCTCTTCAGATTTGGCAGCCTCTTGTATATTCTTCTTTGCCTCATCTACCACCTCTTTAAACTCTTTGGCTGCATCTTCTGTCTTAAACCTGACAGCTAACTGTTCATTCTGGGGCTCCCCATCAGATATATCCATGGCCTGCCACACCCAGGACCTCTCAGAACCCGCATTGGGCTGCAGGTTGACATGTTGAGTGATGTAATGGTTGGCACATACCTTCAGGACCTGACAAATATAAAGAGAAAGAGATATCAGAGAAAAAGTTGTCAGTAATATTCAGTAGGGGAAAGGGGGGGTTGGGGGGGGGGATATGTTTCATAACAAGTTGTGTATTTGTGATTACAAGCATGTAAATATTCAATGATATTTCCATAGGCTGCTAAATGAAGTGACACCAGCAAAAATGTGAACTCTCGAAAGAAGAAAGCTAAGTTATAAAAGTCAAAGAGAAGTTATATGAATCTCACAAGAATGAAATAAGTAAGTAATAAAATAAGTTATAACTAACAAAAAAGCCACACGAATCTTACGGAATTAAGTAATAAAGGTATAAAACCATTTTCCAATTCACATGAAAGTCATATGAATCTCATAAAACTTGCGACTGCTTACTTGCAAGACTAACAGCATACAATTTTTTTGTCTGTTTTAATAGGCTTACTTTTCTTAACATGATTTTTTTACAACTTTCAGGAAGTAGCAATCACAATAAAGTAACTGCTATGAGTCCAATTTGCAGTCATGAAAGTGGAGCTGGGAAAGAGAAACAGTGAAACTGCACATATTTACATATTTTGCAAACACCACAGTCATCGACTTTTATCTCAACATTTTTCTATTGAAGTAATTAAATGAGGCTAACAAACCTAAACAGTGCAAAATAGTACAGCCAGCACTTTTAGGATTAATGAGGTCTACTGACTTTCAAATGAAGGCGACTTTGTTTGTCAAGATAAGATTTACAAAAATTTTTCCAAAAGTACAAATGACCAGGTTTTAAATTGACAGGAGCTGTCCCCATCCCTAATCTTAATCCCCCCCCCCACAAACAAAATGGGCCTAGCATTAAATATGAGAACTTTTTTTCATTTTCTCTTTTAGGGGGGAGGGGGAATCATTTTAACTAGAAAGCCAAAAGGCCCATTTCACGTCACGTAAGTTACAATTCAGACACAAATTTCAGCTATTAAACTAGTCTTACTCTGTCCAACACCATGTTATGTAGTTTAGAATTAGCTCAGTTGATCATGAAATTTACTATCTTCCATTTCAGAGTGAAAACAAACTGATGCAATTCGTTTGTTAGCTGTTACAGCGCCCCCAACTTGTGTCACGTAAGTTACGCAGAGATTTCAAAATTTTACTTTCCTTTTAGGAAACTCAAAAATTCTGTGAAGTGCTAAGGCAAAGTGAGCCAATTGCAGTCAAGGTCAATACCAAAGACATAAATGTATACTATGGTAATAGACTTATAATCAAATAACAAACAGCCAATTAGATACCAGCTTTTATTTACTGTCATGTTAGTCACGAGAAATTGTCACGCAAGTTACTTGTCTGAAATTTGCAATCATCTGGAGGTACAGTGAACAATTATAACTTGTGCCACTCTGGAAGTGAAGTCCTCAACAGCATTCAGAGTACAAACAGAAGAATGCTACAACAGGGAAGAAGATATAGAGGGGCATATTCAAATGTAACAAATGTAAAATGTAACAATCCAGGCGTCATCGCTGCTATAGGCTTATGTCTATACCGGTTTCACTCAAAGCTGGCAGGCTACACTACAGTATGTTCCTTAGTTAAGACCAACCTATACCCACTAAAACCTGTTTCACTAAGTATTAAATAAATTTCAAGGAAACTTTGTTCAGACAATTTGATTGAGGTGAGTAAATATGGATGACACAAGGGGTAGGCAGATACTTCTGTTGGATACTACATTAGGGTGGGATTTAGATGAGGATTAAGATTAGGGGCAAAAGGAGAAACTTGCTATATAGGCTTCTAGGCTTCTAACAATTGTAATTGCATCTAATTATACATGTCTTTCATCACTTAAACCACTGAATTGACAAGAGAATCCTGTAGTGAGGAAAGTACCCATAAACATAAGACCATAGTTTAAAAAGCAAGGATTCTTATTCCTTACCCCCCCCAATCCCCCTCCCCTTCCAAGCTTTGTCTATGGGTACTGACAGGCTGCTGCCAACATTGAGGTCTTGTAATCAGGAAGATTTACCTCATAAATCAGGAAGATTCCAGGGATTTGTGTGTATTTCAATGGGGGAAATTCTGTTCTCAATCAGGAAGATTTTATATTTTGCATGTTTGGAGGTGAAATTTTCAGGAAGTCTTCTGCAGAATCAGGAAGACTTGGCAGCTCTGGTACTGACAGGCTGCTGCCTGAATTGTACAAATCTTTCTTATTTTCCATAGAAAAGTACCATGCCAATAGTTTAGAATTTCATTTCATTTGTTTAACACACACAGTGATTACACTGCACCTTATAGATGCCAAATGGAAGCTACATACCCCCCCCCCCCCCCACAACGACTTCTGCACAAAGGATGAGAGCAATACGATAGAGAAAGCAAGACAATGACCCAGACTACAAATAAAAAGAGAGCAAGAGAATTGCTGCACTGCAGAAAAGCAGCAAGCCAATATTAGTGATTTGAATGTTTTAACAAGACATTGGCAATAAGACTGTTCAAAAATTTCACATGATTATCAACTTTGTTAGCACCATTTTTCTTCATTGGGTCAATTAGCAAGTTTTTCATCACGTTTGTAACTTACGTGACATTTTAGAGTCAATTCTCATTTTAATGCTAATTTTAATCCCAGACTTCTTAAATTTGTATATTACAATTCAAGTATGTGCAATTTTCTCATGACTGGTGTTCAACAAAACCTTAATGCAAATTATTCAGACATCCTCTGTTTAATTTGGACTACCACACAGTGCTATAAAGTACAGTATAACAGGCTGTGTTGAACATGCACCTTCCTACAGTAGCACATCCTGAGCAATTCATATATCATGTCAATATAATTTGCTGCAAGTATAAGTGCTCATCACATTTTGGTGACTATCCAACACTTTAGATTCAATGTGCAGTTGAAAATATGCTTCTTATATTAACAGTCTTTCAACAGTATGCCCTTGTAACTTACGTGACGTCACGTAAGTTACATAATTTATGTGTACTTTGCTTACTAACAAAATGTAAAATATGATTATTTATATTTGCCACAGAGTTCAACATATTGAAGTAGCTTTACAATAGAACTGCCTCTATTTTATGTCTTGCCTATGATTTGTAAAAAAACTTTTTGTAAATATTTTGTCACATAAGTTACACTCCTATTTTGGTATTTTTAGATCACATTTGTGAAAAATACAAGAGGGTGTTATGAAATAAACTTTAGAATTAATCTCCAGATTGTCTAATCTTAGTTATATTTCTATATCAGATTAATTGGACTAATTGACCTATGGTTTATGGGTTTCCAAAAATAAGTCTGTAAATCAGAGCTTTAAGGCCCTCTGGTTTAAGTGATACTGATATTGTCATAACTGAGTCAGTTTTGAAAATAGAAAAGTAGAATAAACTGATTCTGAAAGCTCAGACATCATGCTACAGCACTGAAATAATTCAGCTGCCCAATAACGCATTTTAAATTTTGTGCCCCAGGACCACTTGCCGTGAAATGGTCCAAAAGGTTAAGTGATTCCTTGGCGCATGATTAATAAATAGAATACTATGGATTTATAGTACATGCATATCTGCAGAATGCTCAGTGTTTAACATACATGAATCCCTCACATGACATCCAAGGGATCACTCACATATAACATCCAACTGCTAATTCAATGCTTACAACCTTTTGACCTACTGTGAACACAGATGTCCTTTTACCTTAGATCATCAACTCTATATTAGTCATCCACATGCTAAAGTGTGAGACGCCTAACATGGAAAAGTGTTGATATATTGTGTTGACAAGATTTTAAACTCTGGGGACCTCAAATGACCTTTGACCTCCACCACAAAACAATATGGATCATCTGCTCAACATAGTCAATCTATATGCCAAGTGTGAGATCTTTCAGAGTTACCCTCACTGAAATATTTTGTTTACAAGCAGTACATACTGTACAGTGCACACAGTCACACACACACACACATCATCATCACCATTGCATAGACTCCTCTGACTGCATCAAGGGATCAAAATTGGACTTTGACTTGGAATAGAAGTACTTAAAATGGGCAATACTGTATCATGGAATCAAACCTTAGAAAAAAATGTATCATACTTGATCACGTGTCTGGTGTTGTGGTAGAGGATATGATCCTCACCCAGCCAGTACCAGTTTCATAGACTTTGTTCACTGTTGACATACTGTCATCATCCTTTGAGGAGAACAATGGAACACAGGGCAACAAGCATAAGGTCTCACTACTCCATAACAGTGCACACCCTCAAAGAAGTAGTCCTTTTAGCTCTGGTTTTGACCAAATTTTGTCAAGATAACCTGCCAGCTGGGTGATGAAAGTCCATGAATATGAAAGAGTACTTGCCAGAGTGTGGATGTTGAAATTTTGGGTAAGATTGATGGTGATTTTGACTGTTTAAAAAATTGCTGTCAAATGGCGGAGATTTTCCCTTTTTGTGAAGAGGAGAGGGGTGGGTGTACCCTACGAAAGTCCTTCTAGCTCAAAATCTAAACGGTCATGGTATGGAAATTTTTTAGTGCCATGACGGGCAAACTTGTCAGCTATCAAGTGATGGGTGTCTTGAAATAGCTGTGAACTTTGACAAGGCTGCAGCAGCCTCGAAAGGGAGCTAATTTTAGTGTGTACGTCAATGGGGAAATTATTGGGGGCGTGCGACCATAAGAATTTGCCCTGCACATGTAGTAGACTACAGTACTGTATGTGTGTACTCGACTGGTTGACAAATCAGCTGTCTGCATTTGTCCGTGTTGGTTTGTTTTGCCCTCAAAGGAGGGCGTACTTTCTGCTCTGTGTCATCATATGCACCAGGTCTATTCTCAGACTTAGTCATAGAAAAGACTTCAAAAATGAAAGCACATTGCAGTTGTGCATGATACTCTGCATAAGCAATAGACTTGGGAACAATCCAGTGCCATACATGTAGAAAAAGGGCAGTGGGCACCACTTAAACAAGACAGAGTTTGTACCATGAACTTCGTATACATGGACAGAGCATGTAGCATGTACATCCTACCCATAGATTGTCTCCACCAACTGGGACAAAAAAGGCACTCCATAAATCGTCTGATTTGACGACAACTATGTAATATTTTAAACAAAAGTTAAACTTGAGTGGGAAGCAATATCATATTCCTGCAGTACGTGTAGTAATTTTGCATTATTTCAAAAACATTTCAACTTTCTTGCAAAATCTGTTGATTTACTTAAGCAAGTCCAAACTTTCACACAAAACCTAACAGACAGCCATCTTGGTGCGCTTTTTCTTACATGTACCCTGCAGTATGCTCTGTCCATGTATAGGAAGTCCGTGGAATCGTACACATTCATAATAAAATTACTTTTCCATGACTTCCAAGGACCTTGACTGATATTTTCAGGACCTTTAAAAACAGTCCGGTCCTATGTTTCCATCTTTTATCCACAAAATAATGTATCTTGACACTGACAACTTCAGAACAGTAAATCCACATACAGTACTAAAGTTCCTTGACTTTGCCAGGACCTATTGAACTAGAGCAGCTAAGATGCAGAATCTCAATACTTTGTGAATGTTATGAAGACAAAGTTTCATATGCTCAAATACACTTCAATATACTCTGAGGGGCGGATTTTCTTTTATCACACGATAAAGACACTTTGAGCTTGCCTCTTGGACAGTTTTGAGCCCTAACCCATATGTAATGGTAAAAAAGCTTGTTCCTCTCAACTAATTACTGGGGCAAATATCTGCTACAGAGCCTTCAGTTATGATCAGACTAGGCAAGATTATCTTACAGTTACTTCATGCTTGATTTAGTAGAGGTGTGAAGCCAAGCTTCTGAGGTTTGAGATTTTTAATAACTGCAAAATGTAAACATTCTCAGTATAGGTATCTGGCCAAGTGACCATAAGTGCAGTGTGCAAAGAAATTAAAGGTTCCTTGACACATGATGAGCTTTGCCCTAAAATTTGCAAAAATAACTGAGCAACATTTAGCAACCATCACCTTTTTTCACATAAAAATATACAACTTTATCTGTCCTACACTTAAGTTGCATGCTCTCAGAGTCTCAAAGACATTGACCAGAGATCAAGTTACATTCTATTGCTTTAAAGGTATTTCAACCACTGGCAAGTGGGACAATATCTCAATACTTGTTATGCAGGGAATAATTTAGTTTTCAAAGTTTGCATAGCAGTTTTGCTGTTTCTGAACTCCTCTATCACGAAATTATTAAAAACCCTCATACTCTATGTACAAAATCTGCTACACAATTTTGCATTTGTATAGCAATTTGTCCATTTCGTGTAGCAAAATGTGGTGCGATACTGGATAAATTATTCTCTGTTATGCATTGAGAAAACATTGCTCATGTTTCTTGCCTTTCCTAAGATATAGACGAATCTCATCAGGGCTAGTGACTGTAGGCAGGGCTCAATTTTCATGGTTGTCCGATTGTCCGGGACAACTAAAATTTCATATGGGCAACCAAAAGTTAAAGGTTGGT
Organism: Holothuria scabra; assembly: GCA_037179385.1. Lineage (NCBI taxonomy): Eukaryota > Metazoa > Echinodermata > Holothuroidea > Aspidochirotida > Holothuriidae > Holothuria > Holothuria scabra. The sequence continues at coordinate 46,560,495 of CM074190.1, forward strand.
TGTCCGATGGGCAACCATTTCTCTATAAGACTGAAACGAATACTGCTGACTGACTCTTTTGACTTTTTGCATCGTACCATATTTCAGACTTCAAGTGTTTCTGATTCTCAAACATCACATCTTTTTATTCTTCAAGACTATAAGTACATGAACACAATTAGTGTTTTGTTTTGGACAACCAAATTTTACTAGTGGACAGCTAAAATTAGTTGAATGGTTGACTGAAGGACAACCATTTATTGTCTACATTAATTGCTGACCATCATATTCAGTGAAGTTGTGGGAATCAAGATACAATTTAGTGTACAGTTCAACCATCCATGATACAGGTAAGCAAGGAAATTAAAAGGTGATAGCCCCCAGTTATGGCCTACTGAAATCAGGCCATTACTGCTGTCAGGGTTTGCCTACTTCCCTGACTTTCCTGGATTTCCAGAGTTAGAGTTAGAGTTAGAGTTAGATGGAGTTTTATGGTACAGCCCAGTTTTCAAATTATCCTGAATTTCCAGGATATGAACAGACCTCATGTTTGGTCTAACTGTAAGAGCATCCATCTCTCACGCTGAAGGCCTGAGTACTATTCCCAGGTTGAGTCATACCATAGACTCTAAAAATGGAACCTACTGCCACTGGGAGTGATGCTCCGCATAAGCAATGGAGTAGGGAAAACAAGCCAGTGAGTCGCAACTGGGTAGAAGGCTGTAGCCAGCTTGACTAGAATCAATAGGTTGCAAACTGGACCGCAAAACTCTAACTAACTCCAGGATCTGAACAAACCCTGCAAGAAGGTGATACATTGAGGTTTACAGTAAAACAAAAACTCAAACAAAATCAAACCATACCTGATCCCTTCTCATAACAATCCTGTGGTGTTTTGTCTCTGGGTTGTACAACACTTTGATATCACCCACACCTCTTTCCTTCCACTGTGAACCCTCTACATCAAAGCGATATAATTTAGCTCGCTGACTAAATTTCACTTTTTCGTTTTCTTCTCCAGTCTCTAACTTGTAGTTTTCTGGTAATGTTACCACCGGTTCAAAGTAGATATCATCCCTTTCCTCTTCTTGATAATACTCTCCAGGTTTATTCAACCCTGGGGATTTGACTGGTGATTTTGATCCTGATTTTGGTGGAGAAGATGCCACATTGTCAACATTTAGGCGGAAACTAAATTCTCCTTGATTTTTCACCAAATCAGAAAATGAGATGGTTTCTTTCTGTTCAGTTTTTGGTTCGGATGTCTTCCCACCAAACTCGAATCCTTTGAAAGCAGAGGTAGAACTTTTGTCTTGGGCAGAACCGAAGACCGGAGTGGCTTGAGTTGCTCCTGGTTGAGTGGATGTTGAAGACAATGGCGTACTTGAAGCCTGCAAGGTTGGAGGGACATTTCCAGGGGAGCTACCAAATGAGAACCCTGAGCTAGGTTTCTGTTGGTTCATACCACCGAATGTAAACTGCGTCATTCCTGAACCAAAGCTAAATTTAGGTGTTGTCATTGTCTGCTGACTAGGAGCTGTTGTGTCTGTTGGCTTTGACAGAGGTTGTTCCTTGGTGGTTGAGTCTGCTCCAGACTTGGTAGACTCAGAGCTAGGTGGTGCAGGAGCAGCAAAAGAGAAGGGTGATGATGCTGCAGGCATCTTGAAACCAGAATCAGACGTTTTGGTGGTTTCAGGTCTTGGTTGGGCAAATGTGAAGCCTCCAGGAAGGGAGAACCCTGCACTGCTAGATGGTGTTGTGTTTGATGATTGTGAGGTTGTTTGTCCAAATGAGAAGGTAGCGGGTGTAGATTTAGTGGATCCACTACTCCCAAAACCACTCCCAGCACTGAAGGCTGACTGGCTGGAGGAGAAACTAGGAAACTTGACATTGCCAAGAGAAAAGGCTCCACCAGACTGTAATGAGAATAAAACAATGAAATAATATGTTGGCTAGCTTATTGTTACACATTTATCTTAATTTTGTAATTGACAGCAAATTCAGCGTTATATAACAGTTACAATGTAAGCTGGAGAGGAAAATTAGCCTGGTTAACCAATCACAAAGCAGTGTTAAAAAAGTGTTATTATAGCCAATAAGAAGCACAGATATTGAAATAGTGGCGGATCCCAAAATGTCTGTTTCTTATTTTGCTAATATTTGGAATGCTGGTAAATTAAAATTTAAAACAATTTTAGTGGAAAAAAGTGGTGCAAATTAGTTGGGTAGAACCAGGATCCACTTTCTGTTTCTCCTAGTTCCATTTGTTTTTTGGCAAAACAAGGAAAAATATTATGTTGATCAGCACACAGAGCCCTTTTTTCAAAATTATGCATGCAAAAAAATGTCATGTCCAACAAAGACAGGTGCTACTTTCAGTATATGAGTGAATTCTGATAAAATTTGTTGGGGTGGTGGCGGGGGAGGGATTGGGAGATTTAACATGTACTGCTTGGCAAAACACCGGGACTAGACTGTCCTGAACAGTGTTATTCTTGTTGGTTGATGGGAACCAATGTTGAGGCTAACAGGTCAAAGGTAGTTATGATTTACTGACTACGTCATTACTTTGGAACCATTTAGAATATACATGTATACAGTACTTTTTAAAATTTCTCATAACAAATTGCACAATTCAGGTCAATGTTATGTTTTGAGGGTGACCAAGGTTTTCAGCAACATTCTGAGCAATGAATTTTCATAACATTTGCAGGATTTTCCTAAAGTAGGACCAAACATAAAACTTCCATCAATGACCCTTCTCTTGATATTTTAAAAAACACCTTCATAAAATTTGACCTGAAGACAACATCAAATTTTTAAGTTCAAGTAGCAACAGACATGAACATTTCAGTGTAAAAACTGAAATAAAATGTCCATGATCTTTCTACGACTATGCAAAACTTCAACAAATTTGAAAACTTTATTAAGGTCTTGAATTAATTTTCAAATTTTTCACTTTTCCAGGTGTTCAATGACCATGGTAAATGTTTTCAATGACTACTGGAAGTAGTGACTGTAAATTATCCAATGGTGGAAAATTAAAAAGCAATACCTTTGCTTTTGATACTGAGAAAGGGTTGACCAGGAAGGTCCAGAACTGTCATAATAAATTTGTTTGTAAAGAAACGAATCTTGACATGAGTCGAAAGTCCCAAAAAAGAAAAAAAAAATCAGATGGGATTAAATGTAGGTCTTGAAATGAGTAGATACAGGGTAGACTGAATCTCACACATGACTTCCAGCAGTGAGTACATTCAGAGTAGACTGAATCTGACATGATTTCCAGCAGAGAGTAGATTCAGGGTAGACTGAACCTGACAAATGATTTCCAGCAGTGAGTAGATTCAGGGTAGACTGAATCTAACAAATGATTTCCAGCAGTGAGTAGATACAGGGTAGACTGAATCTGTCACACAACTTCATGCAGTGAGTTACTGTAGAAAAGAGTTGTAGCCTGTGCTTCATGAAGTCTTTTCAGCTTGAGTCCATCATTCCAGAGAAAATACTGCATGAAAGTTGAAGGACGGATGAGGTTCTTTGCCAACAAATTGAAGTCTGATGGATTATTAACATGTGAGTACAACAGCTTGAGTGGTGGCCATCTTTACACAACTGGTATTTGTAGCAATGATAAACAGAAAACAAGCAATCCTCGCATCCTGATCAACTTCCCACAGCTTGACTTGATTTGCAGCAGCATATTTGGGATATTTTGTATGTAATGACCGATGTCAAATTTCAACAGGCACAACTTTTTGGAAGTTGCCACTTTCTGCAACGACTACAACTTCAATTTGTGACCTCTGTATGCACATAACCGCACAGGCCTTCAAATTTGCTGTTTTGTATTGGTGGAGTGTATATAAGACCATATCAATACCAGTGCATTTACCAATTAGCATTACAGATTAAGGGAAACCTTAGAACAAGTTTTTTGTTCCTGTTTGGAGGTGTAGCAAACTATTACTTTTTCTTCCTTTGCATTCTTGTGAGTAGCATGCAGTTACCATAAAAAACACAAAGAGATTAGGACACCAAGATCTTTGCAAGTTCCAAATGTCATAAATCAGGGCCATCTCACCAAAATAAGGACAGTGAGCAAGTCTGCATTACACATTTCATTCCCTTCCCTTTCATTCCCTGCCACATCAGTCACAACTCAATAATATGAAAGAATGAACTTCACAAAAATGAAAGGAACCCATACCATTCCTGTCCCTCCAGGTGTTCCCTGGGTGTCATTTGAGGTCCCTGTGATGGTTGAGTTAGTTAGTTAGTCAGATGAGATTTAATGACACACCAACACAAATGTGTTATATAGTGTCAGTCAAACTGATAAAAAGTCCAAAGTTCAAATTTATTTTTCCAAGTATTGTTTAATTTCACATTTGGTTTCCCTTTAGTTGCCTCTTATGACAGGCAGGAAATACTGTGGGCATATTCTACATTACCAGCCCACAGTGGCAACCATGGAGAGGCTTGCTTGGTTTTGTGGCACTGACAACCTGCCAGTCGTAGGATCAGTAACAACAGCCTCTTGTCTGCATGTTACGGGCTAGGGTCGCGAACAAACTACTTGCCACACACGAACTCCTCATCCTCCCTGGATGCAGTTTAATGTCATACCCAGGACCGTGATGGTTGAGATGTACAATTTAGGGGTGGTACAGACCAACTACAGAGTGGTAGGAAAGACAATTAACTGAAGTCCAAGGCTGTTCTGGGGAGGCAAATTTCGTCCTCTTTGTTCACCTATGATAGGTAGTCTGTAGCATGTGGTCACACTGAAACTGTTGTACTACTGATGAATTGTGTACTGTAAGAGTATAACATTTTATTCACATAACTTGCTACACCAATTATACATCAATATTAACATATAGATATATAAATTAAAAAAGAACCATACCATTCCCATCCCTGCCGGTGTTCCCTGGGTGTCACTTGAAGCTCCTTCTGATGGTTGAGAAGTCCCTGGTTTAGGGGTGCTACAGGCCAAACATTGAGTTTTATCAGCAGGGTTGTTCACCATGCAGATATCACAATCCCAGGATCCTGTAGCAGGTTTAAACAATTCTGACAAACTTGGCTGAGGATGAAAAGTACAGCTGATTAAGACCATTACACTCTCAATGAGCATAAAAAGATGTGACTTCTTTTTGGGGGAAATCCCTTCAAAAGTGATCATTTCAAACTAAACTTTAATATCAATGAACAAAATAATGGCACATGTATGTCCATTTTCCACATACTGCTTCATATGGCAACTACTCCTCTTAGTTTTTTTCATGGAGAATCCAAGTCCTTGCAACCAAATGGTACAGTCAAAAGAACAGATAAAAGCATTTGTACACATTTTCATGACCAGATTTAAAGGAAGGGCATAAACTTAGTGCCAGCTTATTAGTATTCAACTAATCAGGTCCCCATGTAGACTGCCAACAGTCTACCAGCCATAGATCAAGAAGATGCAAGGGGATCTACATGCATTATCAATGTAATCCAATCTGAGGCTTCTTGGATTTCTGGACAATTGGCAGAAGTGGATATTTTATCATTATTGTCAGTGTCATACTAATGCCAGTGTTTCCAGCAGAGGGAGAAAGGGGGGTTTTATCCCCCCCCCCCTCTCCAAAAGTTTTTGAACCAAGTTAGGTAAATTCCCCCCCCCCCTTTTTTTATTTCCATAAAACTTAAAAAAATTGTTGATATCTTTTGTGTTTTTAAAAGAGAGGACTAGCACAAATAAATGGCCTTGGCATCATGGACAGTACAATAACTTTAGAGACCATAAACCAGGATGAAGAGCGCGGTTAGTGAATTTTTTATTCTCCTCAAAAATTCATGATTCAAATCATGATTGTAATCAAACAATCATGACTTACACTAAAAGTCTAAGCAAAAATTCATAAAGAAAACATATCAGCCCCCCCCCCAAAAAAAGGAATGGTTACCCTACCTCTTTGTAGGGTTCCTCCTTTTCAACATATTCCTCCTCCCCCTCCTCATCGTCCTCATAGTCTTCATACTCATCATCATCATCATCTTCATAATAGTCTTCTTCATCTTCATAACCATCCTCCTCTCCATCATATTCACCATCATAGTCTTCATCTTCTTCTCCCTCCTCAGGGTGTGCTACAACAGGGTCAGCCTGATGGAATCTATGTCCTGATTCATCCTCTTCTGTAGATGCAGCAGGTTTCACTTCCTCAACTTCTTCGATTCGTTTCTCTTCTGCTGGTGCTACTTTTGGTTCAGCTCCCTTCTTCATGTCATTAAAGGCTTCCTTGAATCCAGCTGCCAATTCAGGTGTTTTGAATTTTATGGCCAGCTGTTCATGGCATTCTTCACCTTCAGCAAAGTCTATGGCATTCCAGACAAAGGCACGGTCTGAAGCACTCATTGGTAATAATTGCATGTCAGGGGTAAGCCAATGATTGGCACAAACCTAAAGATGGGGTACAAATTAACAAAATATAAAGGAAACACTTAACAAGGTGCCCTAAATAATTACCATTTCACACAGGCTAAAATATTTGGTAATAAAATGTGCAGGCAACCAATGAGAACCAATTGAGAATTTCGGTAAACCCCTACAAAAATTGTAGTTTAGGGTGAGAGGATTGGCTCTTTAACAGTTTTAATATTACTATAATAATATTATTAGGATTTTTGTATATCTACAGGTACTGTAAGTAGAGCTCAAAATCACAAGGTTCTGTGGGCTCAATGCCCTCAGAAATTTGCTCAGGCCCATTCTTTCTACAGTAAAGGCAGCCCAGTTGGCTTCTAAATACTTCAAGTCTAAATATCTCAGTATGTACATGTACTTCTCCCATGCACTGCACAGGCTGTGTACTTGGTAAGTGATATAGGCCTACTGAGTTAGAAGAAAATTTCATGCATTGGGTCCAATCACAATTAACTTTGCATTTGTCTGTCACAAATGTGAGACAATGGTTTTAGTGACAACAATGAAATCCATAATTAAAATATTTTAGAAAAATGGAACCATCATTTGATGTAGCATGTTAATAAATGTTAACCCAGCAAACACCACCTAGACTCTACAAATTACAGTACTTTGCCTGTTCGGTGACCAAGTATTGAAAATGAGCAAAGATGCAGCACAATGTATTTTACTGACCTCTTTATCACATATTGCCGTAGAATTTTCAAAAATTCTCAGAATTTCAGGCAAGCACATTTTGTCACAGACTGTCACCATATCACATGGAATCCTTTTTTTGCAATATCAGGCATAATCATAATGAATGAAAACAGCTACTCAAACAAGTATTTGATGCATTTATAACTTTTATCTCATCCCTCTGTGAGGAGGATGAGATATTGCAATCACCTTGCCAAATTGGTTAAAAATGGCATTGACAGCTCAAAAGGGCATGATACAAATGAAAATAATTTGTATTTCCCAAGTTACTACTTTTCTTTTTTATTACCTTTTTTACCAGCCTATCTTTGTGATGTAATTAATAGTTTCAGCACAAACTCATAGCAGAAGAATGTTCAATGTCAAATCAAGGGAAATGATTTGTGGGTTCCACCATTTCCCACCATGGTGAACTATGGGAGCCCACATTTGGATTTTGTTAAAAAATCCATGGGTGGTAACTGTTTGGTGGTAATGGTTTAACCAATTTTGGGGTTTCGTGATATCATTACAAAGGGGCCACCAAGCCATGAGAAACATTTGCTGTGTGAAACCACTTCCAGAAAATCTGCAGGTTATAGCTTAGCTATCAACAACACAGCAATTAATAATGTCACCTATCATTACATTTTGAACCATCCCAGTTCAGGGGCACTCTCCAGCCCCCCCCCCCCCCCCCCCCCCCCCCCCAAGACAACAATCAAGCATTTACCAGTTTGCTCTCAAATATATATATGGTAAAAAAATTTCTTCAGTATAATATTTCATTTGAGAACTGCTACTTTGAATGTTGTGTTTGATAAAATGGATACATCTTGTCTATTGAATTGTTCATGTAGTCCTATTTTGGGCTCCTATTCTTTCCTTTGCAAATAAAAGTTGTAATAGCAGACTGGCACTGGTGTCAGGTAGTACAAGGGCAAAAAGAGTGTTGCAGGCAAAACGACTTCTGCTAATGGACTGTAAATAGAGCAGTTTGTCAAAAACTAAAAGTATGATTATCCAACCTGCTGAAAAGTATATATCAATTTAAAGAAACATATTTTATTCACCTTTAGAACTTGTTCCCTCCTCATCAATATTCTCGCCTTTCCTGTTTCAGGGTCCTTCAAAATTTTCATGTCTCCGACACCACGTTCCTTCCATGCTTGTGTGTCACTATCATACCGATACAGCTTGGCTCTCTCCTTAAAGACCACCTCCTGTCCCTCATCCCCAGTCTTCAGGTCTACATTCTCTGGCAGGGATATGATTGGGTCGTAGTGAGGGTCATACTCTTGATCTTCGGCTACATTGTCATCATCCTGCTTGGCTGATCCAAACAAAAGGGATCCAGCACCAGCAAATTGAAAAGGTTTGGTAGAAGTATCTGAAAAAAAAGTATTATAGTTAGTATAGTATTGTTTGAAATCATTATTCCTGAACTTCCTGGGGATTCAATTTTGATGACTTTTCTATTTTTTCTCAGTGAAAAATAAAAAGTCTCTGACCATCCTCTTGACTTCTTTCATTAAGATATACCTCCAGTCAAAAAATTTAAAAGAATATAATAAAGACCATGAAAATGAATTCTAACAGTTCAACTCCCATCTTCATAGGACATTACAGAGATGAGATATAAAATGTTCAAGTTAATTCACTGAATTGTAAAATGATATTGTGCAATAATTTGTGATGTCATTGTTGTATTACGCAAATTACTATCTTTGAATTTCTCTGTTTTTCTGAGAGTTACTGCACCTTGTACCAAGGTGTGATAGCACTCTTACTCTTGAGGGGTGATGTAGTTAATGAAGCCTTCTCTGTGCAACATGCTATGAAAGCAAACAGGAAGTGTTCAAGGGTCATAACAACATTTTTAATTTTAAAGGGAAACAAAGCAGGTAATGTGAGTTGTACAACAAGAAAGTCACTAATTATTGCACAATGGACCAATTTGTCATAAGTGAAATAACTTCAACATTCTACATCTCAGCTCAGAAATCTTCCATGAAAATGGGGATTGGACTGTTAGAATTCATCTTCCATGCTCTTTAATCCATATATTTCAATTTATCATCTTGAGGTACGCTTTAACACAAAACTTGAGGTGAAGGGGGAACAATTAATTTTGATAACACCAGCAATGCATTTTTACATTACAAATGATTGTGGCTGAGAAAGGAAACATGTCCAGTTCGTGAAAATGTGATTTTCCTTTCTAGGTTTTTCTCCATGGGAAGCCTGTGACACACAAATCACAATGCACAAGGATAAGACTTATACTGTGGGTGTTATTTGTAAAGCAACTTTCCTGTATAAGCACTGTTTACCTTTTTTGGCAATACTTGCGTCACCATCAGCAGATAAAGAAGCAAAGCTCAAACTTGAAATAGCTGCATTTCCAAAGAACGAAGGGGTCTGTGATGCTGGCTCTGAAACCAAAGAAAACAAGATATATTTTAACACTTTGCCTTTGGTATTGACAAACCAGGGTATTAATGAACATAATCTGTCATAATTACTTTAAAACAATATCCCAGTCATTAAATGTAGCCCGATCCCTCAACAAAAATCAAGACTTCTAAAATCAATTACATTACAAGCTAGGTTTCCTCTATTTGTCCATGTGATACTGGTTCTGAAACCAAAGAAAACAACATAATTTTTGACACTTTGGTTTCAGTATTGACAAACCCAGGGTATTACTTAACATAATCTGTCATAATCACTTCAAAACAATATCCCAGTCATTAAATGTAGCCCCATTCCTCAACAAAAATTAAAACTTCTAAAACCCATTATATTACAAGCTTCTTTTTTCTCTGTTTGTCCATGAATATACATTCCCATTTTCTGTGGACATGCACTTTCTCATGTGAGAACATTACCATTTATGTTTGAAACAGAAGGCTTTGATGACTTCAACAGTTTTGAGGTTGGAATGCCACAGCCCGAAATGTTAGAACTCCTATTTGGATTGTTTCAATGATATAATAACTACCACTTACAAAGATAACATTATATTTCACCAGGAATTACTCTAAAGAAATTTCAGGGCTGAAAACACAAATACTGTAGAGTTGTTAGGTTAGAACTGGGATTCTTCTTAATAACCCAATTTGTCAGACAGGTTGTTTGAAATGCTATAATTTAACAAACTTGTAAAAAATCATTACCTCAAATAGTAAGTACACAAAAAACAACTTTGTGGATATGGATTTTTATTTTACAGATTAAAAAATTCCACAGAAACTGTGACTCCAATGAAAGTGGAGTCTAGTAGTGACTCCTTGGTGGAAGTCATGACTCTGAAGTAGACTCTGTAGTGTGAGTGAGTGAGTAAAATAGAGTGAGGTACCCGGCCCCAAGCCTAAAACATAGAGCAGTGGTGCTACTGTAACTGTAATGAGTTTAGGAGCAGAAATGTACCATGCTGAAGATCCCTCGAGATGAAGGGCCAGGTAATGTACTGTAGCTCACAAAAAAATTGAACTAGAAAAAGACAAAATGATGCAACAATTTTGACTTATTTCAACTTCTTTCATGCTATTTACATCATTAGCACACCTAACTTAACTATCTGTAAGCATGAAACACGGCCTTCCTAAACATTGTATTGTAGTACTAAAGCACCACGTAAAAACTGAAGGCTACAACAGCCTCAGTTAAGCTGCAGCTGCCTCAACCATGCTTTGATTGTGTACAAATTACAATAGCAGGTCTTTAAGGTTAAATAACATTGGTGGACCATGCATTAGAAGAGGATAATACACTATCAAGGGTTTAAAGGAAGAGTTTAAAGGCCCAATTCTCTCACCAAAAACAGTTCCAATTCTCCTAACCTTCTTATTAAGCCCCTCCCCCAATTGTCTAAAATCCATTCTCTTTCAGACACAATCTAACTTTATTGCTTCAGGGTGACTATAAAAGAGCAATCTGTATTAATCAAAGCACTCTAATATAAAAGCTTTGATCCTCTGTATTGTTTGAACTAGCTGTCAATCAAAAAGCTGAGCCAGTAGATAGTTTCTGCAGACTACTACAATAATTGTAGTTTGGAGTGCCAGCACAGTCTCTTTAAGCAAGAATTAACTTTTGTAAAAGAGGAAGTAAACCTATGCATACAGTGAAACTTTCATTAAAATGTGACATGTACAGTAGTACTCGAGATATCAGCAAAAAAAGTAACTACATTTGTGACCCATAGTGAGCTTCAGGCAAATGGGAGCTAAATCACTAAGCATGTCCCTGGTTTCACTTCCTTCCATTCATAAATAATTCTTCTTTTCCTTTGTTTTTCAGAATGTTGTGTTTACTTTGAAGTTGAAACTGTAGGAACAGGATCTCTCTATGCAGAGTGTGAAATATAAAAATTTTCCCATACCTCTCATGCAGTTACATTCCCATGTATCATTTGACTGTTAAGGAGAAAATTGGCTGATGAAGTTTAAAAAAAAAAAAAAGAGACTGCCCATCAATGTGAGGCTATGATATCACATAATTTTAAGTTTACTTTGTGTTGAAAGTGTGGAAACTTCAACTGCTGATATCATGAGAAAGATTCAAAAGATTGCAAGAATAAGTACCTCTATAATATATCAAAATTTTTGTTGAGCTTTCCTCAATATTTTTATGCAAATGATGCACCTGGGTGCAGACAAAGTGTGTCCAGTGAAAGAACAAGCCACAGAGAGTGAATTCTTTTGCTCAAATGCATGGCTGCAGGGTTGTCACTCATGCCCTACAAATGTTTATGTGAAGATGAAAAAGAAATCAAATTTCGCTGCAAAGGAGCATTTATATAGCTCAACTTCAAATAGTAAAGTGGAATAACCTAAATAGAGTGTGTTACTCCATTACAGTGAGTTTATCATGGAGTTATGAATGGTCACTTTCTCATAATAGACTAATAGAAGTTGCGTATCATAATAATACAAATGAATATTCATTTGCTCTCTCTCACCCTTAGCCTTTTCTGGGAAGACAGATGATGACTTCTCTTCAACTGCAGCAGGTTTGTCGCCCTCTTTTTTAGCCTTCAAGTCTTCTTCTTCGCACCCTATGCAACCTGGACAAGGTGGACGTTGTTCATACAAATAAAAGTTAGGAGGCAGCATCAGCTTTTCAGCTTTGGCCACCTGTTCTGGTGTGGCTTTGACCTCACCCATGAAAATGACATCATCATTGTTATCATCATTACCTGGAGGACAATTAAAGAAATGAATTTCCCAAAACATTTGGCAAATTCTATATTTCAATATTCCCTGATTACATGCTTTCAACAAAGTTATTATCTCAGAATATGAGACTTAATAGCTGATGAACTAAGCAGATGAGCCACTGCACATGCACACACAAACAGAGTGCACAGCTAGCCTCCATATGGCTAGGGTCAGAGGGGATATATTCTTCTTTTCCTGTCCAAATGTCCACAATACTTGTGGAAATCACTGGAGAATGTCCAACACCATCTCTAAGCAGTTCTTCTAAGCAATTCAGTTATTCTGATTATTTTTAGCATTTGACAATTGCTAAAGACTCAGTTAGAAAACTGAAACTTTTTTTTCTTGTTCTTTGGGGGTTTAAAGCTTAGAGAATGGAAGAGATCCATTTGAAATGGATCATTTTGTAAGTACAGTAAGTAAATACACTACATCAAAGTAAATTCATTACGACACATTCCCTTTTTACCACGTTCCACATGGAATAATTTACTAACATGACTGCTATTTGAAGAGGTCCCTGTTGCTTAATGTCTTCTCAAGCTTAATCTCATTGCTAACCCATACCAAGAGCTCTACTTCTTAAATGAACTATAACACTAAAACATAATTCTCCAAGTATACAGTGACTGGTCTTACTTATCCCTGACAATTATCATCATTTGTTGCAATGATACCTTTAAGAACAGACCAAACAACAATGCTAGTTCTACTAGTAATATGCAAGTTTGGTAATTTTATTCGGGGGCTTGTGCAAATCCTACAAACTGTCAGGATTAACAAAATGCCCAACAACTAAAACACTTGCCCTAAATTATGAGCAGAGCTTGCTTGAAAATTATGAAATTATTCTTTCTTAATCCAAACATAATATACTTAGGGATCTAGAGTGTGGTTCTGTGTAGTGGACTGCATCTAAATTAATGCCTTTTTGGTGCAAATATTTCCATTTTGATTTGCCAGACACTAGGATTTAGAACCCTATTCTACTTAAGTTGGCCTAAAGACTTAAATTTTTGCTCATTGCTGTATGCAAATACTGTACCCTGTGATCTCACAATTCCATGCAGCAATGAATCACAAAACTTGCTTAATATTACATTACTCTGGAAAACCTGCAGCCAAAATTTTCATTCTCTGGAAGATTATAACATACTAAACAGGCATGGAAAATATAATACTTTTATGGGTGTCAGACCAGCATTCCTAGTGAGAACCTATTATGATCATGGCTTTCAGACATTAACGCTTGTGGAAACAAATAAAAAAGATGGTTCCACTTTTGTTTCCAAAATTGATGCAGAGTGAAAAACAACCCATGCCCTACATATGTGCACAGTTCCACAACTTAACTCCTTCGCAATGCATGGTTTTCAAAACCATAATTTACCATTGCTACATATGTAAGGTTTCACCAGGAAGTCATTTAACTGCTGCGTCATGGAATAGCTCCTAAGCACCTACAAGTTGTAATCTTGATTTGGACACTGAACAGGCTTGAAGAGGAGGTACTTTTACATATGTGCACCCTCTTGGCTTTAGTCAAATGAAAATATGGCGGCCTCAATACAAGAACTTAAATTTGCAGAACCCGTACATGGACTGTGTATACATCAGGCCTGGGGTAATCATAATCAGTAATTGTAATCAATTGCAATGGATTACATTTTCTAAAGTAGTTGTAATCAAAAATGATTGATTTTGTGAAAATTGCAAAGCAGTTGCAATTGTAATCGATTACAACGGCAAAAAAACACAATTTTTTTTCATTGATGATTGTAATGAAGTTGAATTTGTTGTGTTTTGTAATATTACCCTTTTAAAGGTCGTGTGACATGAAAATGACAAAATTGGTTATTTGATGTAAAATGCTTCACACACCATGAAAACTGCAATTTCCATAAAAATCTGTCAAAAATTGAACATTTTACAGCCTTGGCAATGTCTGATTTCCTTTTTACAATCATTAATAAATATGATCTCAATATTCGAATCTTGTGATGTCATGAAAGGGACATACCACATATGGCTAATGTTATCCTTTGTTTTGGCAAACTTCATTTCAGGGACAGTTGAAACAATAGTTTGTCCTGGGTAAGGTTTTTATTCCGGTAGTTTAAATTGTGTCCTTGAAAATCATCAGTACCACAATTACCAAACCATAAATTATCTGATGAGTAATAAAGTGATAATTAATGTAGGTTTACTTAAAGCAATGTCAACACTGTGCAACACTCCACATCATTTTTTTTAAATAAGCAAAAGGTTCCTTCAGAAACACTCAAATTTTTGAAGAGGTATATTTTGAGAACCGTAAAAGATATTGAAATAATTCCCACAAATTTTTCCTTAGAAAAGGTCACTTCTTAACTGCCAAGTGAAGTCAGGTCATTTTGCTGACTATTCACTCCCTTTAAAGCGGCTCATTGAGTTGGTTCATGAAATTAAACAAATTTTACCAAACCTATTGAGTTTTCTTCACATTCCAATGACAAATTTTTCAAATTTATGTATGAAACCAGTACAAGTCAGGAAACATGACTCTTCTGTGACTTTTGGACTTGAAACTTGACTTGTTATGCTAACTATAAGTATTGTTATGTAATAGTGACCCTTTGAGACTCTCATTAATTTACTGATATCAACTCAATGAGCCTCTTTAAGAAATAAATATTTAAAGGGACAGAAAGCAAAAGTTCAATTTTCATTTGCAAAAGAGAAACCAAATCTACACAGTGTGGTGAACTTTCCAATCAAATAGGACAGGTATCTCTTGAGATATTGGCAAATGAAGTTACTAGATTTGTGCTCCAAAATGATTTTGAGGGGCAGTAGACAGGGAATACTTTGCTTCCCTTTGTTTTTTCAGACTGTCGTTCTGTTATAAACTTGAAGTTAATAGGAACATGAAATCCCTGTGTGGAATGCAAAGTTTGGGAAGTTCTCATGCCACTTATGCAATCACATTTTTGAAATGTGGGATTGTTAACAAAATAAGGCTGTAAAGATTAAAGAAAAGCAAACCCTGTCCATTAATGTGAGGATATGATGTCATATGTGCTTGCTTCAAGTTCCTTTTTGTTGAAAATTTGACAACTTTTCTTACTTATATCTTTAGAATCCTCATATCAGATTTCAATGCAAATATCACCAAAATGCTTAGAAAAAGTACCTCTCCAATATGTCAAAACTTGATATGACCTTAAACCCTTCTTTTAACTTGGGCTACTTGACAAAACTGAAGTATATTATCTTCCCAGTTGTCTCTTTGTCTAGTTTTATCATTTTCTATGCAGAAGACAATGAAAGAAATACAATGTAGTTATTAATAGATAGGATTTTATGCCTCAACTTATAACCTTCCAGATTTTTAGAGCATTTAGAGTGTTTAAAGTGTTTAGAGTCTTCTTTTTTCAAGTTGAGGGGCATTGGATGGTTTTACCTATGACACTGCCTATGCAGAAACTAATTGCAACCATGATTACATTACAGTGTAATCACAGTTGTAATCAATTACTTTCAATTTTCGCTGTAATAGTAATCATACTTGTACAGTAATTGTAAGATATGAAGTAATCACAGTTGTTATTGATTACATTGACGTGAAATTGCCCCAAAACTGGCATACACAGGGCTCGATTTTCATGGTTGTCCAATTGTCTGGGACAACTAAAATTTCATATGGGCAACCAAAAGTTAAAGGTTGGTGATGGACAACCATTTTTCTCTAGGTTTGAAAAGGAATGCTGCTGACTGACCAACACTTTTGACTTTTTGCATCATACCAAATTTCAGACTTCATGTGTTTGAACTGTGTCTCAAACATCACATCTTTTTATTCTTCAAGACTATAAGTGCATGAACACAGTTAGTGTTTTGTTTCCGACAACCAAATTTTACTTGTGAACAGGTAAAATTTGTGAAATGATTGCCCGAAGGACAACCGTAAATTATTCTCAAAATTGAGGCCTGATACATAATATAATATATACCTCAGTACAGTGGGATGGAGCCCCTTCAGTAGAAAAAGGGTTAAATTGAAATTTCCAGTGTGTCAAATTTTCACATATTTAGTGTATTGAACATATGGACACACCCCCTCATATTTTTTTCTATCAACAAAAAGTGAACTTGAAGGAAGCACATATGACATCATATCCTCACATTAATGGACAGTCTTTTGTTTTTCTTTAAAATTTAAAGCCAAAGAGTTTGACTGCAATATGTAGATTTGGTTTCTCTTTCATGTATCAAAAATAAATTTTCACCTGAACTTTCCCTTTAAAGAGGGAAAAAAGGATACCATCAAAGTCATGACTCATAATCTTACCTTTGAGGGGAGTAGTGCTTGTTTTATCTTCCTTCTTCTGTGCGGCAGAAGATGTCACTCCCATTGGACTCTGTCCTGGTTTCCTTTGAGAGGACTCAGCTGAAGGCGCATAAAACCCAGGTCTTGGGGACTCATCATTCCCTTCTTCTTCGTTGGAACCACCAACCAAGAGTGCTGTCAGCTGCGGGTACTGCTGGGCAGGGCTGTCATCCTTGGCTGCAAGGGAAGCAGTGCTGGATCCAAACAATGTTGGGGTATCTTTCTTTGATGGTGTGGACTGGAAAGAGAAGCCAGCAAAAGGGGAGGCGGTACTAGTGGTGGCTACTGGTGCAGTTGATTTTGGTATTTGAAATGTCTGGCTTGAAGCAAAGCTTGATGTGGTGCCAGGGGTTTTGTTGAAGGAGAAGCCTGCAAACGGTGACTGAGTAGTTGTCGGAGGCTTGCTGGATGCTAAATGGGAGGATACTGACTGTGAGGCAGGTAGTGGCTGAGTAGTCACTGCAGGCTTTGTTGATGCCAGGTGGGAGGCAAGGGCCTGGGATGCAGGTGTTGGTGATTTAATTAAATGAGAGCTTGGTTTTGCTGTTGATACTGAAGTAACAATGGGTCTGGGCACAGTCAACAAGTTGCTTCCTGGTTGGTTCCCCATCACTGGAGGCTGCTGTGGTCGCTGGCCAGCTGCTGCGGCATAGGTTGCCAGAGATGGTGAACCGTCCAACCTCTGACCTTGAAGACCCAATGTCTTTTGGGCAGATAGTGGTTGATGGGCTACTCCAGATAATATGGATGCTCCTGATGGTGACTGCCAGTTCTGAGGGGTGCCACCCATACTCCTCATGGGGGTCCCAGCAGTGGGGGGTACCTTTCCAATTTGAGCAAACTGACTAGCGGGTAAGAGGGACGAGGCACCTGCCTCAACATATTCTCTTGAATCTCCTGGTTGCAAACCAAGACCACCTTTCCCAAACTGTTGCTTCAGTTCTTCATCTTCTTCTGTAGGAGAACTACCATTATCATACAGAGTTGGAAAGCCTGGGAGACCAGTCTGAGGGGTACCAGATCTTCGGACAGCTGGTGTGGACGTCATCATGCCTGCATGATATGTACTTTCAACAGGCATCAGATAACCAGGATAATGAGGGTGGGAGACATATGCTATACCAGATGGATGAACAATTTGCTGCTGGTACAATGGCTTGTGCCCAGTCATCATAGAGGAAGGACCTGGCATCATCGAGGGTGGCGCAGGAGATGCTACTGATGGTGGAGTCTGTGATGATTTCCCTGCTTCAGCAACCTGCTTCTGTAACTCTCTCACCTTACCACGTTCCTGCTCCAGTTCCAACTTGACCATCTTATCCTTCAGGTCCCCAACATCTCTCTGGAACCAAAACAGAATTTATATTCAAACAAGTGTTTTAAACATATCCTAGAATTGTCATTTTGTAAGACCACATTTATAGCCTACTTGCAAGCAATGTCATTTTGGAAAATGCAACAAATGGCATTAACTGGGGGGAAACTCCCCTTTTCCTATCTCAAATTCATAATATATGTAAGAAATTACTTAAATGTATGGAAGCTGTTGCTTGGCAATTTTTTTTTTTATTTTAATGTCACTTTAATTTCAAAACTTTAAGTAAAAAAAACATTCAAAGGGCCAGATAATCAAGCAGTTCCAATTTAAGTTAGTTAGATAGAGTTTTACGGCCCAGTTTCCCACCAGTTGGATCAAGTCATGCCAGCCACGACCTTTTTGCCAGTTGTGACTCACTGGCTTGTTTTCCCTACTCCATTGCTTATGCAGAGCATCATGCACAACGGCAGTAGGTTCCATTTTTAGAGTCTTTGGTATGACTCGACATGGGAATCGAAACCTGAGAGAGGGGGATGTTCTACCAGAAGACCAAACACACAGTTCCAATTAAAACAGATCAGTTGGCAAAGTTACAAAGGTAGCCTGACCACAGCTAACTGATTTGATAGAGCATTTCAATTTCTGTTATTTACAAGAAGTTTGAAAATATTTTTTTTAAGTTATGCAACCAATTCAGGTGAGTACACATTCAAAATAACAAAATTCCATGATTTTCCATGACTTTCAAGGGACCTTGAGTGAAATATCCAGAACCTTCAAAACAGATCCCATATTTCCAAAATAGCAGCAATATGCCCACTCTCTGAAAATTGCTTACTTTTCCAGGCCCTGTTGAAAAATTGCACATTTCCCTGACTTTCCAGGCCTGGAACTTCAAATTTCAATTTTCGCTGACTTTCCAGGATTGTGGGCTAAGATTTTAAACAGGGGGAGCTGTCTGCCCTGGCTTTGGAAATACAGAAACTGGAGTAGCATAGCTACTGACGCTCAACCCTTCTGATGTAACAAGTCTAGCTTTTAATTTATCTTGAAAAAAACATGGTGTACACCGAATACATACCCAGACGATTCTAGTTGGGCTGGCCAGCATGTAAACATGGTTCACCTAGCGGTTGGACTGTGTCAATGATAAATCTCTACAGCTAGTTCATCCCCTTATAAAAAGCTGCCCATGAGGGCAGGAATCACATACTGTACTTTAAAGCCATAGTATATCATAAATGTGACCAGTTTGTGTAGGACAGTGGCATAAGCAATTTAGGCTACATAGATACCAGATGTCTTTCCTCCCCCTTTCTCAATCCCTCTCTCCCTTCCCTTTCTTTCCATCAGCTTTCCTCTCTCTCCCTCCCAAGCTGCACTCCTCCATAAAATTTGAAAGCAATAAAGTACTGGAAGAAACTTTACTAAAACATCCATTTGATAGAAAATGCTGATTTGTGTAGATTTAAAACTCTCATTATTCTAAATTCTAACAAGCCTTGTGTGGGCAGAGATCATATCTCTTCACCACCACTCTAGCTTGACCCCTTCAGGGAAGCAAACTTGTGGTGATGGGCCAAATAGCAATTCTATGGATGAACAGTGGACCCTACTCTGTATGCAAGTGTCCTTACACACACAGCAAGGAGAGCTCTGTGTGAGCTAATAAATGTATGCAAGTAACTCAACTGCCAAACACTTCAAACTCCGTATCTCAATATTCATATCAATTCTCTCCCTTCCCCCACCTTTGGGTAAAAACCCTACAGTACTATGTGAAGCCAATATCATAATGCACCAAACTTACTTTAAGTTCTTGAAATTCATTCTTCATAGAATTCATCACATCAAACAACTTTTCATTCTGCTGAGATATCTTTCTGAGGACCTCATTATCTCCATACGTCTGGGGCGCCAACCCTGTTGTCTGTGCCTTCAAATTAAGAATGTGTTCCACCAATCTACTTTGTTGTTCCATCATTGTCTGGTTCTGGTCTAAAGTTTTATTCTGTAGCTCCAGCATCTTCTTTGTTTCCCCTCTCTCACGCTCCATGTGTAAGTGTGAGAGGTTGAGAGACCGTATCTCAGAGGCCAGGCGTTGTGGACTGGGGTCATTGGACGTCTGATAAAAATGAAATTTAAGATCAAATGACAATAAATTCAAACCAAGAACTAAAACCAAGAAGTTACAAGGGGGTAAAACACACACACAAAAAATCTTTGGGCTTAAATCACAAAAAAAAATTTATTTGGACTGGACACTTCAAATTTATTAAATCAAAATCAATAATTTATGTCAATATTGCATGAAGTTTTGCAATTTACACCTATCCATGCAACACTTTGTGTCACAATAGTGTGTCACATTTTTTTTTTCTTTCAAAAATGTGGACA
Organism: Holothuria scabra; assembly: GCA_037179385.1. Classification (NCBI taxonomy): domain Eukaryota; kingdom Metazoa; phylum Echinodermata; class Holothuroidea; order Aspidochirotida; family Holothuriidae; genus Holothuria; species Holothuria scabra. The sequence continues at coordinate 46,580,939 of CM074190.1, forward strand.
TGCTCTTTAAGATGTCTGCATAAGGTTAAGTATTGGTTAGGTTTGTTGGTGCTAAAGGTAATTATTCCTTCCCCCAAACAGTTCAATTCCCACAACTTATTATACTTACTTCTAGCTCCTCCCACAACTGTCTTCAACTCATCATTAAAGAGACACAATCCTAGTTTATTGCTTTAGGCATATCCCTGGTGTGTAATATGACTGCTCCTCTGCTATTTTTTGCATTTGATGTCAATCAAAAGAGCAGTGTCAATTAAGAAGTTTTGTATACTAGGAGTACATTTGTAGTGGAGGGTGAAAATGACTGCCTCTAAATGTATCAAATTTTACCATTCTAGTCAAATTTAATGGTACTCACTGCATTATTTGCAGTTATGGGGCATGGTATTAAATTTTCTTCCCTACTCTACTGCTTATGTAGAACATCCCACACACCAGGCAGTAGGTTCTATTTTTAGTCTTGTATGTATATTTTTAGTCAGATGTTCCACCATGAGCCAACCCCTTGGTTGAGGATTAATATGTCCACAAGTAAAGTTTTCAATTTTACAAAATGGAAACAAATGTCACTTGTAGGACATTGGGGTATCACAGAATTTATGAATTGAACTGAGATCTAAAAGTAAAGAAAGATGTCACTCAGTTGATTTAGCCAACTGTTGCAGCTGCAGGCAGTTTTACTGTTTCTAACCACATTGCAGTTGTATGATCAATTTAATCCTGCCACTGTAATGGGTCTATTTGTGTTCCATTCTATAGAGTGCTCTCAGTGATGTATTAAAGTCCAGCTCCATTTGATGAGATAAAAAGTAGAGTAGTACACTAGCTAGTGTTGCTACCTGAGAAGCAGCTGATGACAACTGTGTGACTGTCCCACTAAAACACTGTTGCTTTTTGCCAAGCAGTGGACAGGGCTTACCAATTATACAATAATTATTAAATATTATATATATTATATTAAATTATATTACATGAAAGCACTGGATATGAAATCACTGTTGGTAAAATATATGATTTGGTAATGTTTATACATCCATTTTAGTTAATCTCTTGTTCCATAACACCATGTAATGATTGGTAGACAATAAACTTCAGATGAATTTGAACCATCTTGAGGAATCCTTATCCATCAACAGCATGTAGAACATAGAGTACTGCCTAATAAACTGTGCAATGACTGCAGATGGGATGAGTGGAATAGAACCTTTGAGTCAAAATAATATTAAAACTATGGTACTGAGGTTGAAAATGTAATATGACACAAAAATGATATAACAGAAAAGTGAGGTTTGGAAATCAACATTTTCAGCAGTTTTGATTAGGTCTAGAACAGGCTTCCTCAATTAAATTTTCTGAAGCACCACATTGCTAAATGTTACTGATATAATGTGCCACTGATCGCCATCCTGGAGAAGGGGTATAAGGGGCAGAAGTATATGGGGCAGGGGATGGCCTTCCCATGAAAAATTTTTGCATTTTATTAGGGGATTACACGCAAAATGGTGCAAAATTTGTTCAATTTTCCTGGCCACAATTTTTCACAAACTTTACAAATTTTGTCAATTCACCATTAGCAGTGAATCGACAATGCACTGACTCTAATGAATGTAAGCAGTGACGGTGATTTTATTTTCTTGTAACGTCAGTCTGTGGGAAGTATTAGATTTTACAGCACCTATTCTTGAGACAGAATAGTTCTTGTCAAAAAGGTTATGAAAAAGTTAAATTTTTCACTATTCTCCCACTAATTTTTTGCGCCACTCCATACCACGTTGCGTGCCACAAGTGGCACACACGCTGCTATTTGAGGAAGCCTGGTCTAGAAAATGCTTCAATGACTTGTATTACTTTTACCTTTGAGCAGTACCTCCTATCTGTACAAAAAAAGCCAACTGTTCAAACCATATTTAAACACAACTACACACAAGATTCGGTCTTTTTGTCTGCCCACCTGTTCTGCATAGCTGGTATTCCCCCCTGTTACAGAATGGTAGATGCTACTCTCATTTACAGGTCCAGGTACAGGTGATCCGTCTATGTCTGCTGCTTTACGTGCAATGGTCTCCTGCTCCTCTTCTATCTCTACCAACAAATTCTTCACTTTTTCATGCAACGGCTGAAGAAAAATATAGCAGCAAATGATATCTGACCATTTTCAGTTGGACATGTTTCCTGCATGCTGTCTGTAAAAGATTTAATCCTCTTGCTATTGAAGGGGGTCCATCTTATAATAGGCTATGTGTTGTACCCTTGAGTATACACAGTAGGTAGTACAGAATTCAGGAATACTAAGTTTTTGCATGGAGGTTGCCATATTTGCCTTCTCTACAACCCAAGAGCCTCTTCAAGCCTATTCCAGGTACCAAACACAATTACACACCATACTGTAGTCTTATGCCAAGCTATTCCAGAGTGCAATAGCGTAATGGTTTCACAGCGAAATCTAACATACGTAGTAACACTAAATTATGGTTTCACAGAGAAACCACAGTAGCAAAGGGGCTAAGATACGACCAAACTGATGAAAACTGGCATTTGCTATCATATGCTACATGAGCATATAATTTGTCATACCTGTTAAATTGGTAACTAGGACAGCCAGGGGTAGGAAGGCATTTCCCTAGGCTGCTATCCTGATTAATAAACATCATTGTAATACATGTTGGTGGTGCATTGATTAGGAATGTCTTTAAACAGATTAAGATACACAAATTCAACCTTAACCATTATAAGGCAGAATTTAGTTGAAGGCACTGACTTTACTTCAACAAAACCTGTAGTTTCAGTTATGTTTCCTCAATCAGAGAACAATTTAGTATTCAATTTTCCTGTCGGCATTTTGTGATTTTCTTTTTACTCTTTAGTATGAAATCACTAAAACCCTACAGTGATGCACACGAAAAAGGGCTTCACATTTTTCCATTTGTACAGCAATTTGGCCAGTTTTTTAGCAAATTGTCATACGATACCAAATAATTAATACCCTCCCAATGTCAAACACCACCTCAACTGCCAACATGAATAGAAAAATTACATATTGACAGACTTTTGGCAATATAGAGAGAGCAGATTAAATATTTACAGCTTGAAGCACCCTCACTCCTTGCAACATACACTGCAGGCAAAAAGATAACGGCCAAGAATTGAAGGGACTTACATGATTAGCACTTTCACTGATTCCATCCATAGTGGCATAGAGGGATAGTTTTGCTTTGTCCAGTAATTCCCCCTTTGTGGTCAGTCTGGTAGGGGTCAGTTGGTACTCCAAATCAGAGGCTGTTTGCTCATCAGACAGTTGCTTGTACATCTTAAAGTAAAATTACCACACAAAATAGGTCACTATAGCGGGGGGTTGACACAGATAAATTTGTATTTTGGCCTGTTGCCTTAGTGCTCTCCAATACTATTCATGGCATATTATGTCTTTACTTACACAATAAAAGCAAGCAAATTTACAACAATTGACAAAGTATGGTAAACTAATGGATATGTCTTTGGACAAGGCCTATCACCTTTAAACTTTTAAATGTTTAAATGGATGATCCGCTCTTTAAACAGCACTTGCATAGCCCAAATGCTTAAACAATATGGGCCTAACTTTAAGTTACAACTATCTATGTAGTTGATATATTTGGCTAGGCCTAGCACAGACCTACAAATTGAAGCTGCCACATTGAATCTGCTTTCAATAACAATGCCAAACTTTCGGTGATAATACACCAGTTCATGTAACGCATGATTTTGATAGCATGATATAGATCTGTAAAATTGTGTGAGCTAGAGTTAGCTCAGCCAGGTATGTAGTCTGCTGTGTAAAAAAGCCTGAGCCATAGCAGTTAGCTGGCTGTGGAAGCAGTAAACTCACAGTGCTCCCTGTGCATTTTCTGTGTACACTGCATATCAGGTACACAGTTACCCAATGACCTGCAACACATGTCCTGGATGTTTTGTGAACTAAGAGGGGGGGGCATGCCGAAATAATTGTCTCAAAGCAAGTATTTGTATTATCCTGTTTTCGGTTGATTCTAAGGGAAGGGAAATTAAAGGCGACTATATTTGGTTACAGTTTAAACCCTAAACGAATGTTTATTTTGACCATTTAACCCTTTACCGTTGTTTGGGTCCTTTTGGACCCATGCGGAGAGCTCGGCTGCCACCCATCTTTACTGTTTCACGCAGAGTTCGAAACTGCGAGTAGCTACCCGAAAATTCGGCCACAACAACGAGAAAGACAATAGTTTAAGGTCACTGGGTCAATGGCCTACGGAAGCCAATGCGGGGCGGGCTACATCCGCTTTTCTGCCCACTCCAGAGGCGCACAAATATGCCCCAATTGGAGCACAACGGTAAAGGGTTAATCTAAAATATCTGCACCACAGGGCTAAAGGGTTACGTGCACACACACAGAGACAATGGCATCAGCTTTGCAGTAAACATACTCCACTGCAGGCTTATTTTAACCCTTTACTGTTGTTTTGGTCCTTTTGGACCCATGCGGAGAGCTCGGCTGCCACCCATCTTTACTGTTTCACGCGGAGCTCGAAACTGCAAGTAGCTACCCGAAAATTCGGCCACAACAACAAGAGAGACAATAGTTTAAGGTCACGGGGTCAATGGCCTACGGAAGCCGATGCGGGGCGGGCTACGTCCGCTTTTCCGCCCACTCCCGAGGCACGCAAATATGCCCCGATCGGAGCACAACGATAAAGGGTTAAACGTTTAGGAAATTAAACGGAAACTGACAGCCATACTTTGGACTAGCGATTCATGGGTTTCTGGCTCAAATCAGGCCTTGAGTTTTAGATTTTTTCAGGTGTGCTACAGATCACACTCCTTTGAAATGCAACTTAAGTGCTGTTTAATTAAACTTTAATCCATAAATATGAGGTTCAATTCTTCATCTAGGTCTGCAAAGAACACACGCCACTGAGTTATTTGAGGCAAATTATGGTGTGCAAATTGCACTCGCATGCTTAAAATTCAAGGTCAGTTTGAATCATGATTTTCAAGGGAGAGAAATAATTTTGAAGTGATAAATAACTTCAAATAATGTTCCTCACTTTTTTTCACCTTTCCTTCCCACCCCCACCCACCCCCCCCCCCTCCCATATCTAGGAAGTACAAGCAAAACCATTGATTCTTGGTAGTGTTGAGCCAATAACAGAGATATCAGAACTTGCCGATAACAGATAACTCAAAGTTAATATCGGCCCTATACCAATACCGACAACGAAAAAAAAACATCTTCCCTAATAACAACATGTTTTGTTACCATTGAAAAATTATAATTTTAATACTATTGCACCTTAAACTTATTTTGAACTAAGTCTGCATGTTTCCGTAACTTTGTCTCCGTGAAAAATTTTCCCTGTTTCTGACGAAGTGTTTAAAGCAATCAATCACGCTGTATTTGATGTAAAACACGCAGCAGCCAAGAAACCCCATTCATAACAAGCACACATTTCGTTACCTACAGCTAGACTGTAAACCTTTTTTTTTTTTGTGCGCGGGGAGCGTGAAAAAGAAATGGAAAACGTGCACGGATTGGATAACCCAGCATACCAAAACACATATGCCGTGCCGCAAGTACAGTATGCCATGCCTGTACAGTACAGTGGAATTCCCCTAGCTGTACTACAAAAAAAAAACTTGCGTGCGGCATACGTATGGCCCGTACCTACAGCATACCACAGGTGTTCTCAGCATATACATACACAATACAGTATAGAGAATGTGTATATATATGGATACCGCTGATAATGATAAGACTCCCTTACACACCGCTGATCGTTCACTGGTTACGATAGTTCACAGTTCATAGTCTTCATCCGGTCTGGTTTGGGTTTTTTCATTTGTTTGTCTGTACCCGTTTCTACGAACGTAAAAAGCGGTTACGATACTTCATGAGATCATACATTTTGTCTCATACATTTTGGTCTCTTGAGTAAGCTCTTTCAACTGAACGTTCGCGATTGTGAACGTTGAGCATGCTGCTCTGCTGTACACGGAGTGTTGGAAATCCCTGTTGAGTTACTGTTACTGCATGTGGCGAAATTCACACAGTAAAACTCCACTGAGATTTGTCCCGGGATTCTGAAGAATTTGACTTGCCTAAACAGACAACGGATTTGTATAGCGAATTGACTATAGATTGCACATTATGGTGCGTGCACACTGCTATGGATGTGTACGTTAATTGTTGAAAGAACACAACAAGCAAGCACTCAGTACGTTGTTTGTTACGAACTGCTTCCAAACTGAAAAACATCGGGATTGCGCTAAATATTTTATGGACTACAAAGTGCGGGGCTTGCGACGTAGTAGATCTAGTTTGTGTATGTTCACTACAATGAATTTGTTGAATGTTTTATGTTCAACGCAATGCTCTGTATTTTATTTAAGTGCGTAGTAAGTACTTTTAGCTCTTTACTGTTGAAATGATGAAATGCTTGTTATCGGTAACCATTATCGGAGACGTCCTTCATTTGTGCCGATAGCGATAACGCTATTATCGGCCGATACCAATAATACTTATCGGTTATCTGCTCAACACTAGTTCTTGGTCCTATTTCTCTTAAGGACCACGAGCAAAGAAAACAGTCTCTTCTGTTCAACTTGCAATGTGGTCTTCATATGTATGCATCTGACAATATGGATCACTGAATTGTACAAACTTTGTAAAACATGAGAAATAAATTTGAAATTGAAACCCTTCTTTCTACTTGTGCCTTCACAAAAAGTCCCTCAGGGATCTTCTTCTCCTCCATGAGATGAAAAACTCCTAACTACGCTCACCACTTTGCTTCACATCTCCTTCCCATCCCCAGCCCCCTCCCATATCTGGAAAGCAAAACCTCTCATATCCACTTACATGTGCCTTCACAAAGAGTCCTTCAGGGCTCTTCTCCTACAGGTAGTTAATAACTCCTAACTACGCTCACCACTTTGCTTCACATCTCCTTCCCATCCCCAGCCCCCTCCCATATCTGGAAAGCAAAACCTCTCATATCCACTTACATGTGCCTTCACAAAGAGTCCTTCAGGGCTCTTCTCCTACAGGTAATTAATAACTCCTAACTACGCTCACCACTTTGCTTCACATCTCCTTCCCATCCCCAGCCCCCTCCCATATCTGGAAAGCAAAACCTCTCATATCCACTTACATGTGCCTTCACAAAGAGTCCTTCAGGGCTCTTCTCCTACAGGTAGTTAATAACTCCTAACTACGCTCACCGCTTTGCTTCACATCTCCTTCCCATCCCCAGCCCCCTCCCATATCTGGAAAGCAAAACCTCTCATATCCACTTACATGTGCCTTCACAAAGAGTCCTTCAGGGCTCTTCTCCTACAGGTAGTTAATAACTCCTAACTACGCCCACCGCTTTGCTTCACATCTCCTTCCCATCCCCAGCCCCCTCCCATATCTGGAAAGCAAAACCTCTCATATCCACTTACATGTGCCTTCACAAAGAGTTCTTCAGGGCTCTTCTCCTACAGGTAGTTAATAACTCCTAACTACGCTCACCACTTTGCTTCACATCTCCTTCCCATCCCCAGCCCCCTCCCATATCTGGAAAGCAAAACCTCTCATATCCACTTACATGTGCCTTCACAAAGAGTCCTTCAGGGCTCTTCTCCTACAGGTAGTTAATAACTCCTAACTACGCTCACCACTTTGCTTCACATCTCCTTCCCATCCCCAGCCCCCTCCCATATCTGGAAAGCAAAACCTCTCATATCCACTTACATGTGCCTTCACAAAGAGTCCTTCAGGGCTCTTCTCCTACAGGTAGTTAATAACTCCTAACTACGCTCACCACTTTGCTTCACATCTCCTTCCCATCCCCAGCCCCTCCCATATCTGGAAAGCAAAACCTCTCATATCCACTTACATGTGCCTTCACAAAGAGTCCTTCAGGGCTCTTCTCCTACAGGTAGTTAATAACTCCTAACTACGCTCACCACTTTGCTTCACATCTCCTTCCCATCCCCAGCCCCCTCCCATATCTGGAAAGTAAAACCTCTCATATCCACTTACATGTGCCTTTACAAAGAGTCCTTCAGGGCTCTTTACTTCCTCAAGCAGCTTTAAGGCTTTCTGTACCTCATCATTCTGTGCATAGAACTCAGCTAGGACCACAGACCCTTCATCTATGTACTGCTTCAACACAGATTTCTGAAAAATAAGAGATAACAGTATATTTCTGTAATGTCTACTTGTGTAACAAAAAGGTCACACATCACATTGACCAGGTGCTAGCCAGAGTAGGGTGGGGGGAGATCAACATATTACTCAATAAAAGTATCTTTTCCCAGAATTCAAGCCATTCGTTTGTTACTAGCTGTTATTCAGAAATTCAGTTTATCACGAACATCTATATCTCACTGCAGCATGACAACAAACCCTTTCAGCTTTACCAATTTCAATCAAGATAGCTCAACAGCAAGCTCACTGATAGAAAAATGGATTCAGAGTTGTCAACTAGCGATGAATTGCTACAATTGGTACACTGTCTAACATCATGCTAGCAGTTATTCTCTTTAATATGCTTACAAATGGTGAGCTTGTAAAATGGCCCTCATAATAACTGCCCCCCTCCCCATTTTCTCAATTTGACCACTATACTGCCATTGTTACTTCTAGTTCTAGGCTCATGACAGAAAATTTCAATAAACCTGACTTACATGAAATTCCTTGTGTACATGAGGAAAGAAACTTCTTGGAAGCTTTGGCACGGCTCCATCACTAGTATTTGGAGAGAATATTACAGAATAGTTTTAGACTTATGACAAATAACAAATTTTACATTGGGTAAGACAAAAGGATATGTTTTTTTATTTTATGTTTTAAGTTCTATTTATAAACTGAGAACAAACAAGGAGCAAATGGATCACTGAGAAATTTAACAATGAAGAGTCTTCGGTGAATCTCATCTATATAATGCACACAGCACCCCAGATCACCACGGTAGAATATACACAAGTATCTCATCTTTCACACCTTGCAGTTTTAGGTAATGCTGATGAGCTACAAAATCACACTCCTAAGAAAATTAACGTTTGTGGTAGGTGTGCTGTTAACTAAACTTGAACAGATTTCTATGAATTCTCATTTTTCATCTAGGCATCCTAAAATTTAGCCTCCTCATTGTGAGTGGCAGTGTGCAATCACACTTGTGTGAATGCATTAAAATTCAGGGCTGGATCTGTATTACTCACTTTGCAAGTCTCTTCAAGTGATTCAGTACTTCTGTCCAATACAATGCACTCATTGCTTGGTAGGCTCTGCACCTGTCACCAGGTCCATCAGCATTCTTTAATTCTATCATCTGAAAAAAAAAAATGATCATCAACTCACAAAGTAAGTCACATAAACCATATTCACATTTAGGTGATTGGATCTTGATCATTGTCAGCTGATCAAACTTTGTAGGAACACAGATAAAAAGCACTTACTCCAGGTCAAAATTCACCAATTTGCATGCCGTCACGTTGCTTCTTGAGACTGAAACATAAACACCCCAGTAGATCAAAGGCGGTGTGGGGTGTAACTGATATCTGAGTTTGTTACATGACCTGTGCCCTCAAATGATCTATGCTTTTATTGTGTTCACACTGCGTGAAAAGCAATGAACACATGCTTGATTACACTGTTAGGTAACCCCAAATGTTATGTAACTTTTTGTGTATTTTAATGTATTTGTTACTGTCAACCAATTAACAAGATGTGAAACCTGACTACATCAAAAGTATATGCGGTGTGTTTAATTTCCTCCCGGAGGCGATAAAATGTAATTAGGCAGAGAAGGACGATGTAACAAAAAATCAGAAGGACAGTTTCATCATGTGCATCTATCAAGTGAGTTAGATCACATGAACAACACTGGATAAACTTTGTAATTTGTACACAATAAATACATCAAGTGACCCTAGAAGTCCCATGTTTTGGGGTACAGTGTGTGCCAAAACAAGAAGTCAAGTTTTACAATGCATCATAACCTTTACACAATTGTACATTGCATACATGTAGCACATTGATTTACCACACTGAACTCAAACATGGACAGGACTCCGGATTAACAGCTCTGGTGTATTAAAAGCATGATCCATTCCCCTCACAACAATGGGAACACAGCTGTAACAAATTCCTATCTCAAAGTTTTGAATGTGTCTTAGTTAGGTGTCACTGTTAGTGCTGAATGTTTAGGAAAGCAACAGAATAACTGCTTTTAAGAAATGAAAAACCCATGCTCAATTGAATGAGGCAAGTCAAGTTTAATACAACAAATTAAATCTTTCTTATCATGAAATTATTCACACTACTGGACAAATGAAGAACATTCAATGTCTGTCTTAGATAACACTTTATAACATTTTGTATTGATCTTGGTCAAAACTTGTTCCACAGACAACATGTATTCCAATGCTGCAGTGATTTACATGGTGTAGCTCCCATGTACAACGTGTATTCCAATGCTGCAGTGATTTACATGGTGTAGCTCCCATGTACTGCTCACAAAGATCAAACTCGTGCTGTGTAACAGATCGGTATACCCCATGTCCATGTATTATACCAATACTTACCCATGATGAAACAGAGTAAAAGTCACCATAAATTTCACAAGAGTAAATGTCACCCACCATAAATTTTACAAAATACCCAAAACTTGAATAATAAATTCTGCATTACTAAGAGTGTAGTTAGATCAAATATACAAAGAACCAACACGGTGATAGCTTACCCGTTCATTCATGGTTCTTCCAAGCTGCACCAACAGCTGTGTTTCAATACCATGGTTGGAGCCACATCGCAGCACTTCAAGCCCTTTCTGGGCTCTGACACGGAATCTTGCCTGGTCCCTGCAACAAAGGTAAGTCACCATACATGTCATAACACCCTCGAATCAACTGAAACATCTTCCACCTTTGAGGAATTCAAAAGGACCTCAATCTTCCTCAATTTTTCCCTTTTTTATGCTCCACTACTTCTTTAATCCAGAGTATCATAGAAAATCCATTTTCATCTTCTATGTACATAACTTGAATAATAATTGAAACTTGAGAGTAATTCAAATGATTCATTATTCACATACATCCAGTGTTTACCCTTAATGAGGTTTTACAGCTAAGTTTCTGACCAACAGATTTGAGTCAGGACAGCTTCAGCCTTTTACCCATGGCAGTTGTGACTCACTGGCTTGTTTTCCGCACTTCGCTACATATGCTGAGCACCATGGACAATGGCAGTAGGATCCATTTTTAAAATTCCCAGTATGACCCGGCCAGGAGTAAGGCTTCGGATTTATTGGCTCCATGTTAAACGCTCTAACAGCCTGCTGTAAGCAGGCTATTGTGTTTGCGTTTCAACTACTACATTCAAATATCAACAATCTTGCTTTCGCTACTATAAATAATACTATGAGTCTTTCAACGGCGTCACTGTTGAACAGATGACTTTTCCAACTAAGTTACATGGCATACATACGGTACACAATAGCCTGCCAACTTTCTAGCGAATCTCATTTATGACCACCAAATATGACATCACGACAAAAATTAAAATACTTAATTATATCTCGCGTAATAGGTAATATTTATGCATCCAGCGTATGGCCTGGTACATATTTTCCATCTACAAAAGCTAATTAGGTTGTTCGCCATTCATTGTATCAGTTGTATGTACCAAAATACACCAGTCACACTTGTTTCATGCACCACGTGACCATCTCATGTTCACTAATTTGTCCCTCAAAATGGGGGATTCCTGTAAATGGAAACTGGACAAAGGTTTGCAGACTCTGTATATTATACTGTTTAGAGAGGTGTATTACAATTTTGAGAGAGCGCCATCTTTCGGCTACTGCAGAGTCTGCTCCGCAGGCTAACGCTCGAACATCTTGAACATGCAGACATATATAGAGAGAGTCAATACCAACTGATTGGTTTGGGGGATGTCATATCCCCATTAAAGCACAAGAGATCATACGAACAACGTACCTTGATGCTACTTTGCTGTGACAGAGTCTAAACACTGACTGGAACCATTCTTCTTGCTCCTGTGTACCAAACTTGTGTCTAAGGGTCAGGATAGGCAGATTCTTCCTCGCTAAGTCTAACGACCCACCAATTTGTGCCTGCTGGGCAGCCAGGGTTGCTCGTGTCACAATCACTACTGCATACAGGAAAGCCTGTTGGATAAAGGTACATTTTAGTACTGAAGCTATTTTGTCAATGGGATGTCTAGCTTTTTTGGTCCTCCTAACAAAATGCCAGGTTTTCAATCAATTGGAAATCTTGGTTATAAATTCAGAGACTATTTTTGAAACCATTTGAAATGTTTCAAGCTAATCCAATTGAGCATGCATGGTCTTGGACTTCAAGACATAACCACAAATAAAAGATTTTTAACTGTGCACTGAGAGTTTATCTGTTGTGTTGCCAACAGGACAAAAATTCCTCACTGGCCAGATATTAAATAAAATTCTAGTAATAGTGGTGAAAGAAAAGTTTTTGGTTAGTAGAATTTTATAACACCTGACCAAATCTTTGTGAGGTCTGGCCAGAGTGCTCTGTCTTTTAAGCAGGAGAGTTCTTAATGTTAACATTGTTTTTAAGATCAGTCCAAAGGTGGAAAAAATGTTTTTTTTTTTTTTTTTCAAGGAAGCAAGTAAAATTATTTCCCAAAAGAGGAGTAAAGCTTCCCACAATTCTCCCCATATTTTCATGGACAGAAAGGGTAAATTCTCCTACAATTGCCCAAATTCCCTGTGAAGGAGACTCCAGGCTGCCCAAGTTCTCCACCCATGGAGTAGTACACCTCAAAGATTTCAGCTACCACCCAGGGATGTAGCTAGCCAAATTTGAGTCCAGGTGATTGTCTGATCTGGGAAAAGCACCTCACCCCACCCATGGCATCTACCCCATTTTTCAGCCTCTAATTTTTCCTTTTCACCTCATTTTACTTTAGGGATTGAATGTCGGGTGAGGTTTGGGTCTAATTAGGAAGATTTGTGGTGGATGGGAAGAGGTGTATTTGCCTGGAGTGCTGGTTGTCACCACCCAGCACCATCCATTACAGCTACAACCCTGCAACTACCTCACAGAAATTGCTTATACTGTCCCTTGCATTAGCTATATTATAGAATTCTTAGTTCTCCCCTCTCTGTTGGTGCCAAATCTGACATCATTTTACCCCATGGACTAGAACCACCTCACCACCTTTAAAACCCAGGGGAACCTTGAGATTTGTTCAACATGGTTCATAATAAACTCACAATTTAACTATTAAAATAGAAAAACAATCCTTTATGGAAAAAGAAGAGTTTATAAGAACACAATAACATTCTGTACAGAATTTTCATAGTGCACTTTCACAGATGGAATCTACAAAATCCACAGAGTAACCAAGAGCTTCAAACATAGCAGACAATACTAAGAATACTTCTGTAAATTTTCAACAGTGTGGATAAAAAGTAAAAACTGCAACAAAGTGTTCCATAGACCCTTTTCTACATCGAAATTAAGGAAACAAGAGGGACAGAGTTTTTAGCGACTTAAGCCATTTTTCTGTCCAGCAAAATACCATTGACATAAATGTAAACCAAGCACCTGTCCCAAAATTCTTTGCAATTGCTATTTAAAAAGAACTCTATGTTTTCAACAGAAAATATCTGACTATGTTTTCTGACCCCATCCCCCCTTACCTCTAAATCTAACATCCGCAAGTTATCAATTGACATGATTTTCAGCTTTTTCGTGCTGAACGCCAGATTTCCAAAAGTCTCTTCCACAAAGTGGCCAAAATCAGATGGAATGTTATCCTGACGGGTGTCCCACTGTAAACAGGTCCAGATGAGGAGTTGAAAGTTTTCTGGGTCAGATGCGACTGATTCTACAAAAGACAAAAGAAAGAAGTGATGGAAGAAACGAGGGAGTCAAACTTATAAGTTAAAGATGCATTGAGTTGATATCACATACTAAATGAGGGTGCTAGAATGTACTACTGTGCCATATGCCAAAAATTAATATTAGCACAATTAGGGAAGTTGCCTAGATCCCATAGTTCTGGAACAGGGTTCGAAATTGGCATTGGTTTATCACTTGCCCGGCGGGCTTTCATTACTTGTAAGCCACTTGCTCGGACACGATTCGCTAGCCCGTAATATGTGAGTCACAGTTACTGTATCAGACTCGTGGCTAGCCTAATGCACTGAACATGTGGGTGCTTCTATAACATTAGGACTATGCTCCATAAGCAGTTGTGAATGAAGCATTGACCAACAGGCTTTTCATGCACAATCCGCAATATGGTGCACACATAAGTACGTTTGTACGATTGAAGCAATTTATATCATTGCTTCAAAACTGTTGTAAGAAGCAGAACAATACGTGCGTACTGCCCGTATTGTTCTGCGTCTTACAACAGTTTTCCCGTATTGTTCTGCTTCTTACAACAGTTTTGAAGCAATGATATAAATTGCTTCAATCGGAACTTTATTCTGGTATTTCTGCTCCCACCCCTCACCCCCAGAAATGCATAAATCCAGGTTGTGGAAATTCTTCAGCATGGAGTGGTAATCACAGTAGACATTTTAAAGAAGAATCTGTGGATCATCTTTTTTGAGTTTCTGTCTCACAGAATCCTTGTGGGATGGGGGGTTGTATTGTAGGATATGACAACAGTAACCCCCCCCCCCCCTACCCATTGTAAGGGGTTACTTAAGTGGGAGGCCTTGCACTGTGTGTTAACTTTTAAGGTGTTAAACTTCATCTCCCTACCTGGCTGGCATTATATGTATACAACATATTTGTGTTGGTACAGTATGTCCCTTAACGTGGCATCCAACAAACTACCTTACACAAATTCCATGTTTATGAATACAAATGTCTCTGATCAACTCATGAACTTTCAAAATTCCATGTTTTTAGGACAGCTAACCACATTAACCAGGTATTGTAGCTAATTGTCCTGTGTATACATTTCCAAACATGGAACAAACTATAACAGCCTGACCATTTTCACATTTGAGTCAATTTAATTGAGGCTTTTTTCTTCATTTCTGTCATTTTCCTCGTGTTGGAAATTGAAAACTCCTTTTCCTCCTGTGTGATAATTTCCCAGCATGACTAGGAATCCTAAATAAAGGATTGAATAAACCTTAAACTGCTATGCAAAAATGTAAAACTGAATTTCACAAGTATACAGTAAGTCTTTTTAAATGTTATGTACAAATGCCCTAAAAATCAACCACCCACCCACTTCCCCAGGTGATGATTCTTACCTGAAAAACATTTTAGACAAAATGTGTACATGAATAAAGACACAATAAACAGTCTTTCATTCTGCTAGTTAAATTTTTACCAGATCTTTTTGTATTATTTTTATCCCAAAGTTTCTTGCATAATTTTGTGATACCAAACCACTTGAGCAAGTCCAAACTTTACACACACCAATACAAAGAGGCAGTCATATTTGTTAGTCTACACATATAGGACCTACCTTTAGTGGCAAAATTTCATGCCCATGAGTTTAATGTTGGATATTCTGACCATATCTATCAAAAAGATCATTGTATTTGTCACCTTTGGGGGAAAGTCTGGGTAGAAATTACCAAGGTTGTAGGTCTTTTAGTGTGCATGGGTGAATGGTGGGGAGGAAAAGTATTTACTTCAAGTTTTGGCCTAAATAAAACCATGAAATTCCAAATAAGGTATTTTATGCATGAAATACTTGTCTTTCATACATGTCTTTCAAATTTAGTAAGAAGCCATTTCATGAATCTGTCGAGACGGAAAGCTTACCACAATTTGTCTCAAAGACACTTGTCAAAAGTTGATTAATTTCAGTCTGGTTTAACCGGCTGGATTCACTGGTGAACAGGAATGAAGGTGTCCTCAGAAAATGCATATCCTGGCCAATTCCAAAAGTTTGATTCAACATGATTTTGTGACCCTATTGGAAAAGAAGGGTGGCAATTGAGTAAGAAAAAGGTATTTACAGTTATTCTATCGAAAAAGTTTAGATAGCATGGACTGGTTGGTAATCATGTAATTTATTGCTAAGATAAGCACATTACTGGAAAATGTTTTGCAATAATAGAACAAAAGAAACCCTTGAGTAAGGACAACATTTTCTTCAGTATCGAAAAATCTTTTTGAAAATATTTTCTTTTCAAAAAAATTGTTTTGCTTGCTACGGTCAAAACTTGACTTGAATAGGTTAAAAAATTTCAAATGACTTTGGACAATATTGAACCCATAACTGCAGCCTTTCTTGACTTTACAAGCAACTTTCCTGTACATAACAGAACCACAAAGAATACAGTACATCAATGTGAAGGGGCATTCTACTCAAGTGTGGCGGTATTGCCTACGAAAAATATCAATATATAGGTCTGAAAATACAGATAATACCAGTAATATCAGTATTTCTGCAAAATAGCTACACACACTTTATGTGTGTAGGAACGAAGTTTGAAGGTTATTCCTTGCCCCATAATCCACATACGAGACAAACAAAGATTTGCAATTTCATGTTGATTGGCAAAAATCAATTAAAATTTGTACAAAGAGAAAAGATGAATAAATAATATTTTTATTATACTGTTTGTTTTTATAGCCTGACTTCTCTTTTTCATTTTATTTGTCACGGGATTCCCACCCAACTCTCCTAAAATGCCTGCAAACATAATAAGTGGCAGCTATCCCCATACAGGCTTGCCCACGCAGTAAATTCAAGCAGCAATGAACACTAAGGCTCTGACAGCAAAGTTGCAAAGTTTCTCTGATACCTAAAATACCCACCGATATTCTGGATATCAAATATATGCTTCGATATTATAGTCAACTAGTTTTAGAAGTCAGTATCACATCACTTAAGTGACCTCTGTCAACTGCCTGATCAGCAGCAATCGATCCCACGCTTCAAATATTATTCCACAAGTCCTTAGCCTGCTGTAAGCAGGCTATTGTGTTTGCGTTTCAACTACTACATTCAAATATCAAAAATCTTACTTTCCCTACTATCAATAAAAGGCCTACTGAGTCTTTCAACGGCTTCACTGTTGAACAGCCCACGTTTCCAACTAAGTTACATGCATGGCATACGTACAATATACAATAGCCTGCCAACTTTCTAGCGAATCTCATTTAAGACCACCAAATATGATGTCACGACAAAAATTAAAATACTAAATTATATCTCGCGTAATAGGTAATATTTATGCATCGAACATATGGCCTGGTACACATTTTCCACCTACAAAAGCTAATTAGGTTGTTCGCCGTTTGTTGTATCAGTTGTTTGTACCAAAATACACTATTCATATTTGTTTCGTGCACCACGTGACCATCTCATGTTTACTAATTCGTCCCTCAAAATGCGGGATTCCTGTAAATGGAAACTGGACGAAGGTTTGCAGACTCTGTATATTATACTGTTTAGAGAGGTGTATTATGATTTTAAAACAGCGCCATCTTTCGGCTACTGCAGAGTCTGCTCCGCAGGCTAACAAGTCCTAGGCCTACAAATACTGCACTGTTCGTTGTCAAAATCCAGGTACCATGCACTCTGTTGCATCTAAGCAGCTCTTTAGCTGCTATGCACTGTTGCATATTCCAGGTCCGCGACGTAAAAACTTTCTCATATATTTAAATCCCATCTACGCGGCAATGTTTCACACAGTTTGCCCCTTCCTAGTTTCAATGACCTTTTTTATATGGCAATGCAAAATACTGCGGGCTAAAACACTTGCAAAATTTGATCAAAGGAATAAATTACTTATGGAACTCTATATAAAAAATACCCTTATCAAAGTGGGCAGATCCATCCACGGTTATATGCTAGGAATGCACAGTCTCTTCGACCACGTGTTTCCATGCTTGCACATGTTCGTACATCGCAGGTACTGTACAGTGTATACACTTACATTGTGTTGTACAGCAAATGCTCATTCTAACAAAGGATTGAGAACCTGCATTAACTTGAATGTGTCCTGTAGTAGCCTGAGGTGGATTCCCAAATCTAACTTCTACGGAAGAATTTTGAGAAAAAGTTATGTTCTTTTCCCCGTTGGTGGACACATCATGAAGGTGTTACAGTACCGTTTAAATTCAATTTTACCTACCAGTAAGACTGATTGATATGTAAAAGAAATTGACTTGTAAAGTTTTGGAACGCAGGTCCTTGCAGTCAAAAATGTTTTTGGAAAACATTGGTTTAATCGATAGGCCCATGAATTTGGACAATCTTATTCTGCCATTACGTATACACCCGCTAACAAAGACACTGCCGCTGTACATATATGTAAACAAGTGCACTGAACTATTCCACTGTGCAGATCATTGAGTATACAGCACAAGCTAAGCTGTAGACTATGTCAATATATACACAGTACATGAACAAACAGCTTTGTGACTGGAAACTGGTCACGGGGAGGTGAACCTAAATATCTCTTAGCTCTACTCTACTCGTTGAAAACTCTCAGTTTATTGGTGGTTTGGTATCGGTATTTTCTCTTATCTGTCACAAGGACTTCTATTAAATATCGACATTTGTATTGAGTGTCTATATTTTGGTTGAATTGTTATTTCAGTGAGTAGCAGAAATTCCATATTAGTTCTATAGATTTTACCATATACCCATATTTTTGAAAACGCATATCGACGATATTACTAAGGTGGAAATACATTCTACATCCATCAATAAGGATGGATTGGAATCAAGAAGAAATTTGATTTGTGGTACCATACTTCTAACTAGAGCACTTTCCTTGTCAGGTAACAGCTGGATTACACTATGCCAGACAGTCTTATGGAACAGTCTTCCAATTGAGAAAATTTTGTACCACTGAGGAGGGATTAGATTTCCCATCCCTTTTGAAAAAATTTCCATCTTTATCGTGGACTTAGATTCAAAGCAGCGCTACATTCCCCCTCACCCTGCCCTATCCCCTCCCCCCCACTTAGATGGGGTTTTGTAAACCAGCTGCCACCCAGTCCCTTAATGTTTTCAGTATTCCCATATTCCACATTGCAAAACCATAACACACCTGTAGGTCGGGCATGGTGTAGAATTTCTGGCAAATATGGGAGTATTCATAACAGTGAATGTGACTGACTGTGACAGCACAACCACAAGGCAAATAAAGAGTGATGGACTACCCCCACACAGCATCACTCACCATAGCCACCCCACCTAGCATGGTCTATCCTAGCTACCCCACCAAGCATTACCCACCATAGCTATCCAGGCCTTGATTTTCAGAAAAATTTATGGTTGTCCTTTGGGCAACCATTTCACTAATTTTAGTTGTCCACAAGTAAAATTTGGTTGTCCAAAACAAAAATTGTGTTCATGTACTTATAGTCTTGAAGAATAAAAAGATGTGATGTTTGAGAGACAGAAACACCTGAAGTCTGAAATATGGTAAAATGCAAAAAGTCAAAAGAGTTGGTCAGTCAGCAGTAATATTCCCTTTCAGTCCTAGAGAAAAAGGGTTGTCCATCTGACAACCAACCTTTAACTTTTGGTTGCCCATATGAAATTTTAGTTGTCCCCAACAATCGGACAACCACGAAAATCGAGCCCTGCTATCCCACCTAGTATGGCGTACCCTAACCACCCCAACCAGCATCAACCACTGTAGCTACCCCACCTAACATCACCAACCCTAGTTACCCAACCCAGCATCACCCACTATAGCTGAAACCATTCTTGGTACTTTCATCCAGACTCAGGACTCTAAGCAAGTTTGGAATGACTGCCAACATTGTTTGCATATCTTACCTCTGTGTTGCACCATTTTCTCTGAGTATGCTGGAGATATTCATCACCTCTGCTTTCAATAATGTTATGTAAGAAGTGCCCTGGTTTGGTAGAAAAATATTCAAGTAAACAAAAATCAAAAGGAAACAAATTTTTACTTTTTTGGTAGAACCCTGTCCTTTGTACTACTGCATGCTGATAATTTTAAGATAATGAAGACAGTTAACTGAAAAACCTGCACACTGAGACAGAAAAGACATTGCATAAAACATTGCAAACAAAACTAACACATAATAATCTCTCTTATTAGAACTAACACACAATAATCTCACCTCATAAGAGGGCATGGAATTACAAGTAGGCAACAGAAAAAAAAAAAATTTGAAGCAATTATTCATCACCCCAGACAATTCAAATTCTCCCAACCTATTTGATTTCAGCCCCTCCCACAATTCTCTAAAACCAATCCTCACCCACACACAATCTCAGTTTATTACTTTAGGGTGAGTATACAAGACCCCAATGTGTAATCACAACCCTCTCAGTACATACCAGTACAAGCTATGCAGTATGAGTTACACTAGTCTACATTTTTTAATTTACTGTCGTTCATGAAGAGCTATGCCAATTGAGAATTTCTTTAGACTACTGCTAAAATTGTACTTGGGAGGAGAATTCACTGCCTTTTGGGCCTCAATTAATTGCAGACTTCACTAGGATATGCTCATATTCATCAATACTCACATATCTGTCCCACTCTGTTACAGCTCAACCTAGCTACTATCCTTGAATGTACTGGAGTCCATCCCATATTGATCAAGTTGTTCCTCCGCTTGGCTTCCTCCTGCATGCTCATTGAATAGAGGGCGGTTGTCATGTCCATTGCATCTGTGAGCAAAAGGGAACCCTGAGGAGGAAACAGATACGGCATTAATACAAAGCATGGGTCATACAACAGAAGTAGTATACTTTGCACTTACAAAAATCGTCCAGGCCCCATTTTTTGTTTGGTATGCTGTAAAGAGGAACATTCTTCTTCATCTGAGACATTATCTAATGAATCCATCTCATCTTCTGCAAAAAATGAACTTGAAACAAGAAGTTGTGATGCCATGGGGCTACTATAAATTGGCAGGAATTCATTTTCTTTTCAGACTAATGTTACAAGCCATGAATAGCTTTCTTGGAACATCAGATTGAATTCCCCAACTAGCGAAGAGCAAGGACACTCTAACCCCTGTACAGCTGCACATTCCATAAATTGCTCTGACTGTACTTCCCATTGGTTTTTGAGATGTATATGTAGTGTATAGTATGCTGAAATTTTTACTGTTGTATTGTGTATTGTAATTGTAAATATGGAAGTTTTGCCCAAGATGGAGGGGGGGGAGAAGGAGTGTTACGAGACATGAACAGCTCGCCTGGAACACCAGATTGGATCTGCTAATGAGCAATAGCATAATCCATGACATAACCACACCTGCTCATCTCAAGTTAACTTTCTCTACAAAATATATTAATTTCCATTGCCTGTAACTCTAGAATAAACATGGGAAACCAATGCAAATTTGAACAAAACACACAGAAATGTGTTACTGAATTAGTTACAAGAATTTGATCTTTGAATATTCTTTTAACACCTCTTGGTACAAAAGAGTCCTGAACAGAAACTATTCAAAGTTATAGGAGGGATCAGGTGGGCAAAATCTTGCTTCAAGGCCCCTATAAGTTAGTTAGCTGGAGTTTTACGGCCCAGTTTCCAACCTATTGGTTCAAGTTGAGCCAGCCATGGCTTTTTATCCAGTTGTGGCTCACTGGCTTGTTTTTCCTACTCCATTGCTTATGTGGAGCATCACGCACCAAGGCAGAAGGTTACATGTTTAAAGTCATTGGTATGACTTGACCTGGGAATAGAACCCTGGGCCTTCCATATGAGAGGCAGATGCTCTACGGTAGACCAAATATGTAGTCAAGGCCCCTATGATGTGCAATATGAAGGGCTTTAAAGGCTATATATTTATATTGGTTTAAACATTGCTGCAAAGGTGTCCTCTTATTTCAAAGGAAACCCAAATACTGACATATATTTTCATTTCTATGGAAAAAAAAGAAGGGGATTTTGCCTCTTTTTATGGAAAAGAAGGAACAAATCCTTCCGGCTCCCCAGTCCACTTGAAATTTACCAGTGTTTTAGTTACAGAATGGCCTCATCAATTCGCATACAACTCTGTATAGGAAGTAAGCCGTCCCTAGGGTTTCCTATAAAATCCAAGGGAACTTATCTGTGTCTCCTTTGGGGCATGTTAATTGACTTGTTTGCTTGGCCAACTGATCAGCAGATGTTTTTTGACTAATAGAAATAAGAATGCATGAACAGGGCTGGAGGTTGCCTTGTAATGCACTGAGGAAGTCAGGCAAGTAATTTGCTTAATCAACTATACCCAACTTTGTGTACAGTACACCATCAAAAGGATTAAGTTTGGTGAGTCATAGGGAAAGGTTGGCTTTCAGAATCTGACTAGGTTGAGGATGTTACGAAATAGAAAATAAAATACTTACTGCCAAGCCCAGGTGCAACAAATATGTCCCTAAAAGATACTGGAACTGTCCCCTTATTTCTGACAGATACTGGTTTTGACAGGGGTACTTGAGAACTCCATCCAAGTTCTGAAGCTTTGATTCCAGTTCAATGGATTTCTTTCCAAGCCTTACAGAATAAAATTGAATGAAAGACAGAGGAAAGGCAAGAATTAGGCAAGAATTACACTCTCTTCCACCTATGGTATGATTCCATGACTTTTCATGACCTTTACATGTCAGAAAACCAGAAAGCCAAAAGGCTTAGTGATTCCTTGCCGCTGAAATGTAAGGCCTTTTTTCACACTGACATTGCTTGGCAATGTTTTTCAATTAACGGGGCTCCATAATGTGCCCACAAAGTACACATGCAAGGCATCCAATCTTCCTACATTGAGATCCCCCTTGCCCGTCGTGAACCCAAATGACATTTGACCTCCACCAAAAACTTCTGGGACCATGTATTCACTATGTGCCATCTACAGGACAAGTTACAGGACCCTACAAGTGACATTTCTTGAAAGACTGTGCAGGAAAGCTTGTCAGGCTTTGAACATGCTGACTCCAAATGAACTTTGACCTTTCAGAAAATCAATAGGGATCATCTACTCAATATGACCAATCCACACACTAAATATGAGCACAGTCACATGTACCGTTCTTGAGATATCATGTTTACGAAGTTTTGACCTTTTGACCTCTCATGACCCCAAATGACCTTTGACCTCCACCAAAAACGATAGGGATCATCTACTCAATATGGCCAACACACTCGCCAAATATGAGTATAGTCACATGTACCGTTCTCGAGATATCGTGTTTACGAAGTTTTGACCTTTTGACCTCTCGTGACCCCAAATGACCTTTGATCTCCACCAAAAACAGTAGGGATCATCTACTCAATATGGCCAAGGCACACACCGAATATGAGATTAGTCACACTTACTCTTCTTGAGATACCGTGTTTAAAAGCAATTTTTAAGAAATTTACCTATTGACCTCTCATGACCCCAAATGACCTTTGACCTCCACGAAAATCAATAGGGATTATCTACTCAATATGACCAACCCACACACCAAATATGAGCATAGTCACATGTACCATTCTTGAGATACCGTGTTTATGAAGTTTTGACCTTTTGACCTCTCGTGACCCCAAATGACCTTTGACCTCCACCAAAAATAAAAGGGATCATCTACTCAATATGACCAACCCACACACCAAATATGAGTATAATCACATGTACCGTTCTCGAGATATCGTGTTTACGAAGTTTTGACCTTTTGACCTCTCGTGACCCCAAATGACCTTTGACCTCCACCAAAAATAAAAGGGATCATCTACTCAATATGACCAACCCACACACCAAATATGAGTATAATCACATGTACCGTTCTCGAGATATCGTGTTTACGAAGTTTTGACCTTTTGACCTCTCGTGACCCCAAATGACCTTTGACCTCCACGAAAATCGACAGGGATCATCTACTTAATATGACCAACCCACACACCAAATATGAGCATAGTCACATGTACCATTCTCGAGATATCGTGTTTATGAAGTTTTGACCTTTTGACCTCTCGTGACCCCAAATGACCTTTGACCTCCACCAAAAACAATGCGGATCATCTACTCGATATGACCAACCTACACACCAAATATGAGTATGGTCACATGTACCGTTCTCCAGATATCGTGTTTACGAAGTTTTGACCTTTTGACCTCTCGTGACCCCAAATGACCTTTGACCTCCACCAAAAACGATAGGGATCATCTACTCAATATGGCCAACCTACACACCAAATATGAGTATAGTCACATGTACTGTTCTCGAGATATCGTGTTTATAAAGTTTTGACGTTTTGACCTCTCGTGACCCCAAATGACCTTTGGACCTCCACCAAAAACAATATGGATCATCTACTCGATATGACCAACCTACAAAGCAAATATGAGTATAGTCACATGTACCGTTCTCGAGATATCGTGTTTACGAAGTTTTGACGTTTTGACCTCTCATGACCCCAAATGACCTTTGACCTCTAACAAAAACGATAGGGATCATCCACTCAATATGACCAACCCACACATCAAATATGAGCATAGTCACATGTATGGTTCCTAAGATACCGTGTTTAAAATTTTTGACCTTTTGACCTCTCATGACCCCAAAGGACCTTTTACCCACACAAAAATCAATAGGGATCATCTACTCAATATGGCCAATGCACACACCAAATATGAGCATAGTCACACTTACCCTTCTTGAGATACCGTGTTTACAAGCAATTTCTAAGGAATTTACCTATTGACCTCTCGTGACCCCAAATGACCTTTGACCTCCACAAAAATCAATATGGATCATCTACTCAATATGACCAATCCACACACCAAATATGAGCATAGTCACATGTACCGTTCTCCAGATATCGTGTTTACGAAGTTTTGACCTTTTGACCTCTAGTGACCCCAAATGACCTTTGATCTACACCAAAAACAATAGGGATCATCTACTCAATATGGCCAATGCACACACCAAATATGAGCATAGTCACACTTACCCTTCTTGAGATACCGTGTTTACAAGCAATTTCTAAGGAATTTACCCATTGACCTCTCGTGACCCCAAATGACCTTTGACCTCCAAGAAAATCGATAGGGATCATCTACACAATATGACCAACCCACACACCAAATATGAGCATCGTCACATGTACCGTTCTCGAGATATCGTGTTTACAAGATTTTGACCTTTTGACCTCTCGTGACCCCAAGTGACCTTTGACGTCCACCAAAAACAATAGGGATCATCTACTCAATATGGGCAATCCACATGCCAAGTATGAGATCCCTCGGACTTACCCTTCTTGAGATATCGTGTTTACAAGCCAAAGCGTCACATACGCACACACACACACACACACACACACACACACACACACACACACACACATACACACGACATCACCATCGCATAGATTCCTTGCCTGCCTACGGCAAGGAATCAAAAATACCCTTAGAACAATCTTGTCAGGAACTGTTCTCAGTACTAATTATATGCCCATTTAAGCATTGGAAAATGACCATGAAGGCTGACATTTGATACCAATTTATCTCATAATAAGCTGAAATGGGATGTAGCCCTTCAGTGCACTTTAAGTACTTTGATTCCCTTTTTGCAAGCACTTATTTCAGGATTTGTTGTAAGTTGTTATTTGAACAACAAAGTTGTTGGGCTTCTATTGTACCAGAATGATAATCAAATCTGCTGCTCATTGAAGCAGCTAATAGGAGTAATGAACCAGTAGTCGGGTACTATAATTGGGAACCGCAGTTTTTCCCTAAAAACTGTGGTAGCCATGACGAATCTTCTTAAAGGCTTATATCCCGTAATGATAACAAGCATTTCATGACTTTTCCTTGACCTTAACAATGAGCATTTCATGACTTTTAATGACCTTTATAACAAGCTTTTCATGAGTTTTAATGACCTTTATGACAAGCATTTCATGACTTTTTTATGACCTTGACAATGCGCATTTCATGACTTTCAATGACCTTTATAACAAGCAACTCAAGACTTTACCATGACCTAAACAGACTGACAATGCCCCCCCCCCCCCTTTCCCACGCTACCTAAAATTTCAATACTAACTTACTGCCCAACTGATTAAGTAAAGTAATGATTTTTTTTCTTTCAGATACTTTTTTTTTAAATCCAATGACATTCCACAACTGCTCAAGTAAGTTGAAACTTTTCTATGACTATAAAGGCTAAGGGAATGTGAAAGATTTCACCATTTCCATGTTTTCCAAGATCTATACTAAGAACTTTGAAAGGGTAGAAGACCTTTAAATTTGATTGGAAAGAGCTTTGAAACTAGACTATCTTCAACTTTATTATGTTTCTGGAATAGATTTGATTTGTTGAAGTTAACACATGTATCAACTTGTGACCTTCTTGCTTAATCTAGCAGTGCCAATGACCTTATCTGTATTGTAGGCGCAGACTTCCTATACTCGGACAGAACATACAACATGGTACATTGTCGCTACTATACCTGTGAGAAAAGGCGTAGCAAGATGGCTGTCTGCTATAGTTTTGTGTAAAAGCTTGGACTTGCTCAAATAAATCAATAGATTTTGCAAGAAAGTTGGAATATTTTCAAAATAATGCAAGGTAAGGTCAAAACACTGCATGTATTACAGGAATGTGATGTTATTTCCCATTCATGTTTAACTTTTGTTCAAAACATTACGGGGTCTTAATCAAATCCTACAAATTATCACTTGAAGGCAGCCATTTGGTCCTTTTGCTCCGGGCAGTGGTAACAATCTACGAATAGGACGTACATGTTACATGCTCTGTCCATGCATATACGAAGTCCATGATTGTGGGGCACTACAACCCTGGAGGAAATTACTGATGGAACACTTTGGACATCACGTCAAGTGTAATTAGATGCACAAATCAGGTAAACCTAGTTCCATCCCCATTCACAGCTTCCATTCCCTCACCCCTGTACACTGTTGGGCCCCAAAGAAATGGTGTGTTCCGAATCAGTGGTATCATCTCCAGCCTTGTATGGGAGAGCAGGGACAAAGGGGGCATTCCAACAAGTTTTGTGTAAGTGGGCAGTTTGTTCTCCCGGCTCTTTAACTTATTCAAAGCATCACACATTACAACAGTATGTTCCATTTTTTAGAAGTCCTTGGTATGACTTGGAATCGAACCCTGGGAATAGACCCCTGGTCCTCCAAGGTATTTTTGGCACAGAGACAAGAGTTAAGAGTATTGAAGGTCACACCTCCAGTAAAAAATAACTGTTTCACTTTCATTCCAGGAACAGTTTCTGACCATGCATCAAACACCACTTGATGAGAAATGACAAGAACATGAACACAAAAAAGCCTGGATTACTTCTTACCTGTCTAGCATATCTGTGCAATAGTTTAATGTCCGGCCAGAGTTCGCCAGTTTAACCTGGGTCAGGCTACACAAGGCCAATAACAGATTAATTGATGACCTCACAGAGATGTCAGAGGTCAACTGTGCATAACTACCCATAGATAAGAGTATCTGTGGAAATAAATAAGCATGAAATCCATAGTGCTTCAAATTAAACTTGTGATAAAAAAACTGTTTCAAGTTTACAAGTTTTTGAATCAGTTTTTGTTCCACATACTGTACATCACAGTTTGGTACTGGGTTTAAAACACACCATCTCAATACCACACTTTGTGTGGTAGAGCTCATAATTCATTTTGTACTTTTTTTCTCTAATTGTGTTTATGCTCCCTCATGACATCCATAATTTATAATTTATCCAATCGATTCATTTTCCCCGATCCATCCATAAAACATCTATACATTTGAAATCAGCCATTGTTAACATATTTATCAAATCAAATCAAATCCCAAGTTCGTGGTGTGGCTTCAGGGTTTGATGTAAACATTTTATTATTTATGTTCTTTCTCCATTAATTTTCTATATTTCAGGGAGTAAATCTAATCCTTCTAAGGGTTATTAGACCACTTTCTTTCTCTTTTGTTCTTTACCTTGGTTATTGTTAAACATCTCTTCCCTTCTATTTTGTATTTCATATAGGAAAAGGGATGAAACAAATGAATGAAGCAAAATGATGTTGAACCATTAAATTGTCTGCTACCTGCTACGATTATATGTAACTTTAATACATGGAAAAATTCAGGGAGAACTTGAATGAGAATGTGGTGGCACTAACAGTACTGTACATACTGTACTGTATGTATTGACTGGAATGTGAAGAAATGGATCAGAAGGCAAGATTCCTCCTTTGGAATGAAAATGTGACAGTTACATTGTAATTGGTTCATTAAAACTCTCAAAAAAATTACACAGCTAAAAGAGGAGAATTTTATTTTCTTTGTTTGCATTATTCTGTGGTGTTATCAGTTCGATGCGGACAAGTCTCATAGCTCATCTAAGATGTGCTGTTCTACTAGACCTATAACTGTGGGCACTGTAGTATGACTGTAGTGCAGGCGTGTCACGTCAGCAGGACAAATCTACACAATGTGAACTTAAAAACATTTCAAAAATGTATAAATGCTGAAAATTGGATGATTGGCCCTATGCAAACAGGAAAATTGAAAAAAGGTTGTGAATACCTAGCCACACCATTTACCCTCATTTCATATGCTGACAAAAATATCGAAGCAAATTAGTTATTTGCCTATCACTGCCACACTCACTCTATCAGTCCCTTCTATTATTTACTGCCTTGCCTTAAATGTCAAACATTCACAGCTTGTTTTCACTGAAAAGCTACCAGCTTCCTTCCTAGCCACCCGAGTGATACATTTTTGTCAGATGCCATTCATTATTTCATTTTATTCT
Source organism: Holothuria scabra (assembly GCA_037179385.1). Classification (NCBI taxonomy): domain Eukaryota; kingdom Metazoa; phylum Echinodermata; class Holothuroidea; order Aspidochirotida; family Holothuriidae; genus Holothuria; species Holothuria scabra. The sequence continues at coordinate 46,609,663 of CM074190.1, forward strand.
TCCAGAGTTGCTGATCCAATACTTACCTCATTAAAATTAACAACACACTGCAGAGCTTCTTCACACCAATGTAAAACATCTAGAATCCTATCACACTGGTCTAGAGCCTCCATCCACATTTTCTGGCCTTGCAGGCATTCCAACAGTTTGATGTTAAACAGCCTGTTTTCAGGGTCATTTTGCTGTTGATGGAAAAAAGATAAAATGTCCAAGAAATTTCAGTGCACTAAGTGCTAGAACTGAGAAGCAAGTAATTGCAAATTGTATGCAATTGAAAAAAAGTGGTTACTTAAGTCCCTCTTGTCAGTACACAGGAAAAAATCACACGTTTACTATACAGGAATTCAGCACCCATGTACAGTAATCTCCATGTTAAACGCATTTAATACATAATCATGTAGTAAACAGCAGGTAAATGCAAAAACATGGAGATTACGGTACATGAGCATGGAATTTCCATATTGTAAACGTGATTTTTTCCTGTGGTACTTGCAAAAAAGCCTTTCAATTCACTCCCTTGGATATTTCAAAGGGGAAGTTTAAGCTAAAGTTAAATTTTCATATGTTAAAGGGGAATCCAATCTCAAATCAGACATGTACTTCTCTAGATACATGTTAAAGGGGAATCCAATCTCAAATCAGACATGTACTTCTCTAGATACATGTTAAAGGGGAATCCAATCTCAAATCAGACATGTACTTCTCTAGATACATGTTAAAGGGGAATCCAATCTCAAATCAGACATGTACTTCTCTAGATACATGTTAAAGGGGAATCCAATCTCAAATCAGACATGTACTTCTCTAGATACATGTTAAAGGGGAATCCAATCTCAAATCAGACATGTACTTCTCTAGATACCAGTAAAATTAAGTCACTAGATTTGTGTTCCAAAGTGACCTTAAAGGCGGCACAGAGGTTAAAATCCTTCCTAATGTTGAAAAGGGATGCTTTGTCAGACTGTTGTGTCTACTTTGAGGTTAGTAGGAATAGGACCACTGCAGGGAATGCAAAGTTTGTATTTAGTTCTAATGCAACTTATGCAATCATATTCTGATAATGTAAAGGAGAAAATTGGCTGTAAATTTTAAAGGAAAGCTAAAGACTGTCCATTAATGTGAGAATGTGATGTCATGTGTACTTGCTTCAAGTTCACTTTTTATTGAAAATGTGACAAATTTACCTGCTTGTATCTTGACAACCAAAGATGGGATTTCAAGGCAGTTACTCAACCCTTCTGATGTACAGTACAGGGAAGACTTGTTCTGTTTTTCATTTGTGTTGAACAAAGATTTGGTCTAAACTTTATGCATACCTTTAATTCATTTTGGGCTAACCATGATGTAACATTTTTCAACTACCAGCTGGAGAGTGTTGGTATAGGGAAAGAGCAGTCACCAAAAACTCATTTTCAAGAGGCTGCTGAATCCCACAGTTTTCTTTTCATTTCTCTTCAAAGTGTCTGTCATAATATTTTGAGACTTTTATGTTGCATATTCAAGGTAAACCAAGCAGTTATTTCTTGTAAATTTGATTTTACAATTGAGGAGAAAAACATTGTCACATGATCCTTACGAGACAGTCATGCAATAGGACAGTCTAGATACTCTTTCATGTGACTACACTTCCCCTTAAAAACAGAAATTTTCCAAGCAATTAATTCCTAAATTGACACTGGATTTTAAGGAGCAAAAGTAACATTTTGCTTCAAATACACAATGACAACAAAAGATGATGAGTCCAATAGCAATTACAATGAACTGTGGCATAGAGTTTTGGGTGTACATCAATTTTAACCACAGTAAAATGCCATTGACAAAAATGACAAACACCAAAACTCTATCCCACAATCCTTTGTAATTACTATTTGGAAATAGGTCTACACAGAGACTTCCTGGATAAACAATGACCCATCTGTGTGCAATGTCCTCACACAGCAAAAAGAACTAACATACAGTATACTAGCATTGCTGTAGGACCAGTCTGTTTTCAGCATGGAAGTCCCAAACACAGTATTTGATGCTTTTAGGAATCTTTGCTATAAAAAGTACATGTGAATTGTAAACAAAGGACACTGGGAAACTACTGTGTTGGCCAAATGAACACTGGTCTCATGCAGAGTTTTGCCTTGAGGCTATTAATTTCAGTTGATGAGCATACCTTCCCAGATAAAGCTACTGTAATTAAGTTATTGAGTACCATGTATTATTCAGTAACCAAATCATCCAAGTAGTAAGATTCCAAAAGGAAAGCCAAAATAAACAGAAATATCAATCATGGCCCAAGTGTCGAATCATGTAGCCAATCCTAACATGTATTGCCATCCTAGTGTGGTACCTTCACTGCATATTTCACAAAAATTGACTTACAACTGCAGATGAGAGAGACAGACATTTTACACCACAGTTCCACATAAGCTGTACTCACTTGGTGGGTTCAGCTAATTAAGTACCCCTTTTACATATCAACACTTGATGTGAACTTTGAACCCTTCTTTTAAAAATGTGGCATATCAAGATCATATTTTATGAACCTATTGTTTGTTTTTTATACACATGAAACAAACCGTTCATGTAACAAGCAACAGATCGTAAACTTTGCAGTGTCTGAAAGAGTTTAACTACCACAATCAGCCACATCCCAAGATACAGCAGTGCTTGTGATCATAGGACAAACTCAATGGGGAATTCCATACATGAGAATACACAAAAAATTTGAACTAGCTGTTTTGCCAGTTATGATTGGTTGGTGAGCTAAAACTTATTTCACAAAGGATGTTTCACTCAAAGTGAACAAATGCTTTGTCAAAAATCTGAGTGTTTACCATTGTTGTGAATATTTGTTCACTCATTGGCAAATCTTTGCAAGTATCCATTCATAAAATTCAAAATAACCATTCTCAGCACTACAGTACATGAAGTATGAAAGTAGGTCTTCCCGTAATACTGTACTTCAAACCTTTAATATTGTGTAGGTTACACAAAGTGTGGCAAAATCTGCAATAACCACTACAGTGTACCAAGTATGCAAGATCTTCCCTCAATGCTAAATACTGTACTTCAAGAGCTTCAATATTGTGTACTGTAGGTGACACAAAGTGTGGCAAAATCTGCACTGGCCATGTTTTATTACGTAATTTATGATCTGTTCATTCCAAAAACCGTTTGCAGTGATCCTGACAGGTACATAATCATATCTTTTGGCCATTCAGACATCAGTCCTTTAATTTTAGATTTTCCAGGTTGTGCTACAAATCATATGCAGTGCCTCTGGAAATTAAGGAGTGTGGTAGCCTGGTAGGTGTGCTGTTTTATTAGACTTCAATAAATTTGTATGCACTTATGTTCATTAAGGTGTGCAAAAAAACACACTTTTCACAAAGATTTGAGGTGAGTGATGGGGTGCAATCGCACTCACACGGCTCAAAACTCACAGTCTGAGACATATGCATGCATACACCCATTAGGGTTGGGCGGTACCATGAAAATATTGGTACTGGTACTGAAAAACACACAGCACTGGTATTGAGGCAGTACCGGTTCTTAACTCTCGGGTAGGGAAGTCTGGTCGGAAGGAACCTAAGCCACGAATGGCCCCCATGTTATCCCACACATTAATGCATCTGTGTGTTTGATTGGATTAATTACTGTGCTCCTAGGAACCTCTACTCTAAATGTTTGTGTAGCCTTGTGCTACATATTTTAATCATCCACACAATCTAACATTTGTTTTTGTCAGCAAATATAATCAGTACCAGTATTTTCTCAAGAACTGGTATTAGTAACACACCTAATATCTTCAGTACTTTCATTACCCCTACCTCTAGTACTGGTATTGGTATCAGTACCAGTATACTGTACCGCCCAACCCTAACACCCTTATGTACTAATATGCATCTCCAGAAGCATAAACTTGACCTTAATGCAAATAACACAGAGAGATGTGTATCAAAAAAAGATCTATTTCCTGAGGCTTCATTTTTAAGGATTGTCAGCAGTCCATGGGCTGCCCCTCCTTTGAGAGAGCTTTTCACATGGGAGGCCTAGGCTTGTGCAAAATGGTTATTTTTTCTACTTTTAAAATATTTATATTTTTAAATATTCATGCAGTTGAAATTATTCCCCACTCTTTGGTCAAAAAATTTTGTGGAGCAAAATGATAAATTTGCTGAGCATTTTGTTCAAGACTTCCAATTTCCTGAGGTCAGGAAACTTCCTGAACTTGTACATCTTTGAACACAGCATGTTTAGATTGAGTAACCTCTGACATACTCTAAAGAATCAAAACTCTACTCTACCAAAGGCTAAACTGGTCCTTAAATGGAGATTCAGCAATCATAGAGTACTTAACTTGCAAAGGTTGTCACCTCAAAAAGTTGAATATGCACAGTATCAGATGATCCAACCCACACTTGTAGGGTGCCAATGAGAATGCAAAGTATTATGCAGAAATCCCTTCAAGCATAAGTGACATTTCATCTCTAAGCTGTTGCTTTGTCATTTTTCTGATCATTTTTGGTTTAAGTGCATTTTTAGTACTTACAGTCAAAAAATTGAAATTTTCTATTTTTTACATGTTGCAAAGCTCAGAAAAAAGACAGGTTCCATTGGAATTGAAATGGAAAGCGAGTATCAAGGAGGTTTTGCATCCAAGCTGTAATCATAATTTTTTCTCAGTCCAGCAAGCAATATGGAGATTCCAAGAAATGGTCCTTACACACCGAACACATTGTCACCAGGCTAGAGTATCAGACATAAAACCAGGTCTGAAGCTTGACTCATAGTCAAGCCATACCCACAGTTGCAAAACTGGAACCTACTGCTATTGTGTGTGGTGCTCAGCATATGCAATGGGGTAAAGAAAACAAGCCAGTAAGCCACAACCCAAAAAGGCCTGTGGCCAGACAAACTTGAACCTGTTGTAATGAGTTGTAAATCCAGAAATCCTCATCTTACTAATTAACTTTGAACTACTCACCATTTTCCGTTTGATGTAATCCGCATATTCATTAAGCTGGTTACTTTCCTTGTAGATGATTTCCTTGGAGAAAAATGACAAAGTCAGGCTAGATGAGTACAATTAGTTACACTTAAAGTAAACATAGAAAACCTGCCCACTGTTTACATAATATAATACTGCAACACTAAGTATAAAAAGATAAGCACTTTTTCAATTATTTAGAATGTAAAACATTTGAAAGAATCATGTTACTGTACTACAGTATAACAGCATTGTACATAACAATGTCAACAAGATACTGCAGTACAGTAGGCCACCATTTGATTCTTCTGAACCTACAATTTGAAGATATGACAACACTTAGGGTAAAGCACAGTACATATTTCAGCAGTGAGTTTTCATACAGCTGAAGAGTGTAACTGACACTTTCCAACATAAACACACTGCCAAGAAATTGCAATGATTCTTTTAAATTTAAAGTTGCAAGCCAATTTAGAAACAAATCAAATATTACAAGGTTTTCCATTGTGTTCTTCAGGTCTACCACATATTTTACCTGTTATTGTAGCAAAGGACAATATAAACTGTCCTGAAGGTTGTAAGTTGAAGTGTAACTGACTACAAGGTCCACTGAATATTACTGTTTATCTTCCTATTTGAGCAAATCTCTCACCCAACATTCTAGGGTAATTAAAAGTTAACTTATCCAATACTGTAGGCAAGGAGTGTGTAAATTTGTCTTTTGTAATTATGTTGTGACCTTTGACCCTGGATATTGTTCAGTGCCAAGTAAGTCCCACTCCGATTTTACATGGAATGTGTAGAAAAGTGCCCATACAAACATTAACTACTGTACTTAGAGTTCACTGGGACAATGTGGGCGCATGCATTCATTGTACATCTCGAAAATGCAAAACTGCCCGAAACAGTGGAAATTGGCAGCTGGTATGACCTTTGACCTTTCTTAAGTTCATGCGCCAGCTTGGTCCCATTATTTTTCCAACTGATTTCTGCTAACAAACATAATAATAAGCCAATAATGAAAAAAATGTGACGGGATCTTGAAGGCCCAGATGTACAGTATATTTGAACAAGAAAATGGTACAATATGCCATTTTGTGTGTACTTCAAGGGTAAAACGCTTGAAATATTGATACTTTTGAGAAATTTCCAAATTTTTTTTCTCTTCTAATTGCAGAGATCCCATGTTTTTTTTTCTTCATTTACTAGGAAAGGGGGGACTGTGCCTGCAACTTGCTGTCACTCTGATCAAATTGTGATGATGGCGCATAGACTTACAGAGGCGTGAAAAAGCAACAAAATGGAAAATTTTAATTTTTGAGCTCATTTATCTCTGTGCGCCAACAAGATCCCACAAGTTTTTCACTTGAAATTGATTAGGGGCTTTGAGTTCTATCCTATGAAGTTGATTATTTGATGGGATCTTGTTGGCACATAAAGTAATATAAGCTCTTGAAAACAGCACAAGGGCACTGTTTGTCAAGTATTTGGGTCAATTTAATGCAACTCGTCACTCAATCCCACCAATTTTTTTTATATATGCTATGTATCACATTGGTGGTTTCAAAATATTTTTTCATTTTGTTGGGATGTGACTGGCCCACAACTTTACACCTATGGGGATAATGGGAACCACAAGTTTGATTTTTTTCACATTTAATTTCAGTATTTTTTGTAGCCACCCCCAAGATGCCACTGACCTAATAACTTGGTTTTGAAATATTGGTATGATGGGGTTTGTCTGTAATTTTTAAAAGTTGATCTGAGGCCCCATGTATCACAAGATGGTACACTTTCACAGGCACAGACTGTTAAAAAGTGACCTCTCCACGAACTTCATGGAGCTTTTCTGAGTTCCTCACAATTCTTTTCCTACCTGCACTTAAACTCAGCTATCTGAATTTAGGTCCTACGTTTTTGATACTGAATAAAATTCAGACAAATTTTATACTACCATAAATGTTGTTGAAATGGAATATGAAATCAACTTGATCCTTTCATATGGCAGTATCTGGATACAGTAAATACTGTGTATGTTTTTACCCATGCTCTGTGAATTACAGGTTCATCTGGGTATCTCTCTCCAACTTGAATCGTCCAGTGTTTCAGTCTTTCCAGTTCATCAGGGATTCGACAGTACAAATCAACAACTGTAAAAAACCAGATGTGTATTATTAGTTAAACATAAAAAAAGTTGCCTTTCTATTATCCCAGGCCAACAGCTATGTGGGGCCCAAGGAGGGGAATCCCATGAAATTTTTTCCACCCAAACCCCCAGCAATGTTTGAAGTTTGCCTTTGATGTAACACATTTTTACACATTTGGTTCCTAGAAAATTCATCCCCACCCCCTGGACAAATTTTCTTTGCAGTACCTTGTTTGGCTAAGGGATATGGCAAAGCTTTCACTGTCTTTGTGGTACTGAGTATTGTAATGCTAAGTATAATACTTACAGTACATCTAGGTAGTATGACCAGGTCTGGAGGCTCATTATTCTCCCTTCTACAGTACCACAAATACTGAAGCACAGGCAGAGCCAGAATATCTTTACTGTCCATGGTTCATACTCTTCTACATATTTTCATGTCTTTAATCAAAATTCATATCTGCCAACTTAGGCTGGAAAAGTATTAATTACTGTACTGTACCTGACAAGTCTTTAAAATTCCCATAATATTTATAGGTTTTTATGAACTACTGTAAAAAGCAAAATTTCCCTTAAAATGTCAATACATAATTCAAGCAGTCATATCAACAGTACAGTATAAGCTACAGATATTTCCCAAAATAGAACCTCCCACCTTCCACACTATTGTTTCTAAAGGCTCCTCCCCTTGCTTCTTCCCTTCAAATGGAACTTTGCCACCAGTACTGTATGTCCCTCCTCCCCTCCCCCCTTCAGTTAGTCAGTTTTACAGCCCAGTTTCCATTCTACAGTATTGGTTCAAGGGGAGCTTACCACAGCCTTTTTTCAGTGGTGGCTCACTGGCTTGTTTTGCCTAATTCTTTGCTTGCAGACCATCCTGCACAACAGCAGTACCTTCCATTTTTAGAGTCTTTGGTATGACTCAACCTTTGGTATTCATGACTACCAGATACTGTAGGCTACAGTATGGCATGTCTCTCCTCTTTCACCCTAAGATACTGTATACTATAACACTGATACTGTATGTAAAGAAGCTGTTTGGAAGCCAAACCTTTCAGTCCAAGTTTAAACTTCTGTGGGTCTGCCTGCAGTGCCATCTTGTAGCTCTCAATTGCTTTCTTCCACTCTTTTTCGCCTTCGTACAGTTCACCCAAAAGTTCGTGAATTCTGAAATCTCTAGGCCTGAATCCAGCATATTGAAGTGCATGCTGTATTCCTTTGGAGAACTCCTTCTTCTTCAAGCAGTTCAGTGCAAGTGCATACCCCTGTGCCTGTAAAAATATAGAAACTCCAAATAAGCCTCAAGGTTCACCGACTTATAAAGGAACGTCAGATGGCCCACCACCTACCCTTATTTTACTTGAATTATGCTTCCCTTTTCCTCGGAAAATGAGACGTAGATTGCATATGCCGCGAATTCCTTCGCGGAATCTCTGACAGTTACCTACAGGACACCTAAATATGTCCTTTTCTCACCTCAAGGAGGAAACTTAAAACAGAAAAGTTGAAAAGAACCTTTTCCAGAAGCACACCTTGCTATGAGATCTTACGTATGTCCCTACTGCTGCTTTGCGCCTCCAGATTGGACCAATCAACTTGCTAAATCTAGGGATCTTTCTATCATGTCCGAATGGCATAATAAAAAGCCTCGTTATGGACATGCTCATTCACAGTTGCTAAACTGTCATTTCCGGTCTACAAAGACTATTCATACGACAAGCAACTGTACTAACCGAACTAAAGAGTTCAGAGGTACAAAGAAAATCTCGTCTAATAAAGGCAACTACAATTAAAGTGTACCTCAAGTCAAAAAATTCAAAAATATATATTTAAGACAATGAAAAATGAATTGTAACAGTTCAACTCCCATCTTCATAGGACATTCTTGAGCTGAGATATAAAATGTTGAAGTTTATTCACATAAAACAAATTGGTCTATTGCACAATAATTTATGACTTTCTTGTTGTACAACTCACATAATATGCTTTGGTTTCCTTTAAAATTAAAAATGTTTTTATGACCTTGAACACTTCCTGTTTGCTTGCATAGCATGTTGCACAAGGAGGGTTTAATTAATTACATCACCTCATAAGAGTAATAAGAGTGCTATCACACCTTGGTACAAGGTGCAGTAATGTTCAGAAAAACAAAGAAATACAAAGATTGTAATTTGAGTAGTACAAGAATGACATCACAAATTATTGCACAATGTACCATTTTCATTTGAGTGAATAAACTTCAACATTTTATATCTCAGCTCAGGAATGTCCTATGAAGATGAGAGTTGGACTGTTAGAATTTATTTTTCATGGTCTTTAATATATATTTTTTTAATTTTTTGACTTTAGGTACACTTTCACCCGGTCAACAAACGTCCGTAGGAAATACTGTACTGTAACCTGCAAACCAGTCTATTAAAAGACGCATGTTCACCCGATTCTAAAAGTCATTTTCAGAACATGCAAAGATCTCACTGCTCGCAAAGAAAAGAGGAGACTATACATAGTCTTTTCAAAGGCCCATAACCTAAATGGCGAAAGACCCCCCAAAGTACACCAAAAACCTCCATGATAGACGACTATCAAATGAGATAATTGTGTGATGTAAAGGGTCATGGCACACAAAACAACTCCAAGAAACACTCGATCACCGACACTCTCACCTCTCCAAAAAGAGTTAAAGTGAGCACTCTCTACACAACGTGTAATGCAAGTATTTTACTTGACTGCTTATGAGTAAACACTCATGTGGGGAAAAGATTGTTGTCAAAAACTGCGTAAATTGTGCTATCAAAACAACGAACCCTCCTAACTGAGATACTCAAAGCATTTTAATGTGCTGTCAAGACTGTTCTGCAATAATTGATTTGATTTTCCCGACAACCTCTCATTGCCTACAAAAAAGGCTGCAATCTTATCGATTGCCTTGTATTATTTTACAAGGTTCGAGAGCTATGGGTGAAAAGGCCTACAAAGCAACTCTGAGAAACACTGTACGTAGCCAAATCCTCCCATTCAGGAAGGGACAACAAAGGAACAAAATTTTTGCTACTTACTGCAAAATTAAAAGCACCGAATCTCATCATTTAACTGCGAATAAGTAACACCCAGGTGGAGAAAACAACAGCTTCACTAGTCCCTGGCCCATGTTGAAAATGAACTCTCCTAACCCAAGTGACTCAGAGCGGTTTGCTAATAACACAAGCCTGCTCCTGTCTACACTCTTTTTCCTACAACTCACCCACCAAAGGAAAGGCATAAATTTAAAAGATGGCCTTGTAATATCAAGGTTTGAGAGAACTGAAAATAAAATGGTACAATGATACTTTTCTTACTGCTCTATTTGAAGCAGGAATATTTAAACCCAAGCTGCGAATGAGAGGCTTGCTACTGATGAAGCTGCACCATTCACAGTGAATGAGCAAGACAGCAGAAACCAGTCTAGCTTGGTCATAAGAACCAACTTCAAATTATTCACACCTGGCATAAAATTTAAAGCCATTACTAATCTTTCCCATGAGGTCACGAATGATGATCTCCGGCCTTTCCGAAAAAATTACAAGGGTCACCGACTTATAGGAACAACAGATGGCGCACGGCCTACCCCTTATTCTACTTTCACCATCATTGAATGTTTGTGTGTCTGATAGTGATACCGTGCAGTGTAGCCTATGTTTAGAGGGGGTCCGTTAGTTTCCACCCTCTGTAGTTTCCGCACGTTACTTTCCGCCCCTAAAAATCTTGGAGTGGAAAGTCATTGTTTGGACTTACATGTGTTAAAAATAACTGTCAACTTCAAATTTCAAATCCAAGTACAAGACAACAATGAAATTTGTGGAAAGGCCTAAAAGTTTTTCAGTATCCTCATCGAAAAGAATGAATTGTACGACATTTTTTGGATACCTCAAGTCTAGTCACAGACTTGTATTTTTTACGTATCCCTAGGCCTATAGCCTATTTACAGTAGTCCGCTTGTCTACAGGTAGGCTTTTGCTGAATGTGTGAACAATTGTTCACAGCACTGAATAACGTATACTTGTATGTAAGTACTACTACTTAAGTCTACAGTGAGAATGTTGCTTGGAAAAACGTCAACATGGCAGTAACACTGGTGTCGCATTGAATAGTAAAAGACATCCATGAAGTTTGAAACTTTAAGGAAAAGTTGATGGAATCTTCATTTTCAAGACAACAGTAACACTGATATCACATTCCATTCCATAACTTTTCACCTTCCAAAAAGATGTTTTCTGCTAAAAATAAAAGGGGCAGAAAACACCGTTTTTGAGGGGCAGAGAATAGTGAGGGCGGAAACTAGCCTACCCTAGGCCGGGTTCCATTAGATTCCGCCTTGGGCAGTTTCCCCCGGTTACTTTCCGCCCCCAAAAATCTTGGGGCGGAAAGTAATGTTTGAACTAGCATGTGATAAAAACTGTAATGGTTGAACTACTGTAATATGTAACATAAAAACTGTTAACTTCATATTTCAAATCCAAGTACACGACAACAATGAAACTTGTGGCTAGGCCTAAAACTTTTCGGTTTCCTCATCAAAAATTATCGCAAAGAATGAATTTTATGACGTTTTTTCTAAACGTCAAGTCTAGTCATAGACTTGTATTTTTTTACGTATAGCCTAAGTAGTCCTCTTGTGTATGGGTAGACTACTAGACTTATGCTGAATGTGTGAACAGTTGTTCACAGCACTGAATACCAAATACCTGTACGTACAGTAAGTACGTAGAAGTATACCTAAGTCTACAGTGAGAATGTTGCTTGGAAAGACGTCAACATGACAGTAACGGGTGTCGCATTGAATAGTAAAAGACATCGATGAAGTTCAAAACTTTAAGGAAAGTTGACGGAATCTTCATTTGACGAAAGTATCACTGATATCACATTCCATTCAATTACTTTCCGCCTCCCAAAAAGATGTTTTCTGCTAAAAATGAAAGGGGCGGAAAACACCGTTTTTGAGGGGCGAAAAGTGGCGAGGGCAGAAACTAACTGTACCCCCTAGCCTGGGGTCCGTTGGTTTCCGCACTCGCCATTTTCCGCCCGTTACTTTCAGCCCCTACAAATCTTAGGGCGGAAAGTAATGTTTGAATTTACATGTGTTAAAAATAACTGTTAACTTCAAATTTCAAATCCAAGTACAAGGAAACAATAAAATTTGTGGATAGCCCTAAAAATTTTTCAGTATCCTCATGGAAAAGAATGAGTTGTAGCCTATGATCTTTTTTTCTAAACGGAAAGACTAGTATTTTTTTACGTATAAGTCGTCCACTTGTCTATAGGAAGGCTTATGCTGATTGTGTGAACAATTGTTCACAGCACTGAATGCCGTATACCTGTACGTAAGTATGTATTAGTATACTGAAGTCTACAGTGAGAATGTTTTTTGGAGAGACGTCAACATGGCCGTAACGGGCGTCACATTGAATGGTAAAAGACATTGATGAAGTTTGAAACTTTGAGGAAAAGATGATGGAATCTTCATTTGACAAAAGTGCCACTGAAATCATATTCCATTCCATTCCTTTTTGCCTCCCAAAAAGATGTTTTCTGCTAAAAATAAAAAGGGCGGAAAACACCGTTTTTGAGGGGCGGAAAATAGCGAGGGCGGAAACTAACTGTAAGTTTTGTAACCCCCTAGCCTAGGCCTAACTGTAACCTGTTTAGAGTATGTGTGTGATGAAATTCAAACTGGGCAGTGAGATTCAAACTGGGGGGTGAAATTTTAAACTGGGTGCTGACTTAAAAAAGTAAATTCAAAGTGGGTGCAGCACCTAGTTTGAATCACAGGTCGTCCTAGCGTTATATAGTATATATATAAAAAGGAAAAGGTAAGACACACCGCCTAACACCAGCACAGTGCTTCGCACAAAACTGTTCATGATTTCTCACCTTATACTACATTAACCTCTTCAGATCTCTTGAGAACCTTCCCATCATCTTCTCCTGAAGAAACACAACAAACTTTAAGATGTCTTAAGCAAAAAACCTCGCATCAAATGCAAAAAATCTTCTCCTCCGATTCAATGCTAATGACAGACTAGATCACTCTTCTCCAATTCATGACGTCACATTACGTAATGGGAATTGCCCCTGTACGAATCGGGTTCTCCCATCGTTGAGCCAGTGTATAACATACTGAGAACGCCTGTTGTATGCATGCTGTACGTGAAGACGCTCGTACGCCGCATGCACGTTTTTTTTTTCATAGCACAGCAGGGGGAATCTTACGGTACAGTACATACCTGTACGTGTTGCATGTACTTGCGGCAGGGCACACATGTTTTGGTATGCTGGGTTTTCTGATCTGCGCGTTTTTCATTTCTTGTTCAGGTTCCCCATGGAGAAAAAAAAATTACAGTCTGGTCGTTGACAGATTTGAAAGCAGTTCGAACTAGCCTATCCAATGAGAGAACCGGATTCGTACAGGGCAACTCCCATTACGTAATGTGACGTCATGAATTGGAGAAGAGTGATCTAGTCCGTCATTCGCATTGAATCGGAGGAGAAGATTTTTGGCATTTGATGCGAGGTTTTTTGTTTAAGACATCTTAAAGTTTGTTGTGTTTCTTCAGGAGATGATGATGGAAAGGTTCTCAAGAGATCTGATGGGGTAAATGTAGTATGAGGTGAGAAATCATGAACAGTTTTGTGCGAAGCACTGTGTTGGTGTTAGGCGGTGTGTCTTACCTTTTCCTTTTTATATATATACTATATATACTATATAACGCTAGGGCGACCTGTGGTTTGAATGGCCTGGCTAGAACCCTGCAACGTAAGGGCGCTAACGTTAGTGTAGTGACTAGTGAGTAGTATTACGAACATGTATTCAGCTCAGTATTAACAAACGCCGTTTGCCTAACGAACTTATCCTGTGCTATTTTTAGGCCTAGCCTAACTGTTAGCTTCCTCACGTTGGTAGCCGGTTAATAAATGAACGACTGCGTGAATAATATGTTTCTCGCACAAGATAACTCGATTACAGATAAAAATGGCCAATACCTCATTTCTTTGAGAGGACATTTTGTGGAAAGGAATGATGAAACAAAGTTTTAGCGTTGCAACTTAGCAGCTTCTCACTGAACACTGTCAACTCGTCATGAGTTTACGAAACTGACGAAATTTCAAAATTTAACCATTCCTTAAATGACGAAATTAGAGGGGGTGATATGGAAATGCTTTGGATACTTTACGTCCCGTTTCCCTGTGATCAGGAGAGATGCAGTCACCCCATGCAAAGTGTTACTTCTTCATCATCTTGCAACCCAGTCAGCAAAATCCGGCGGTCCGTCGGCGGCCATTGTCGGCTTTTGATCGGCCATGAATTGGTGTTTGGCCACTGAAGGACCGCCGGAGGGCCATCGGAGGTCCGCTAGCTACATCCGTGTCATTTACAAAATTGTATGCTGGGTAAAATTTTTTAGCCAATCAGCTTCTTTGGCCGTCGGAGGTCCGCTGGCGAGCCACCGGACATTTCTCCGGCGGACCGCCGATGTCGCCTACGGCGGTCCGTTGCCGAGCCGACCAAATTTGCTGACAGGGTGTGAAATGAAAATTTGTACTCATGAGAGGCTGATACCACAGAACGTCGTACAGTGCAATAAAAACCCATCAGCCCAGTCGTAATTCTAGTCCAAAAGTGCTAAGTTATTTTGATCTCTTTTTAAATTTTCTTTCATTTGAAAGCTCTTAGTACTTGAACTTGAAAAATGTTACACCCAGAAAGGTGTAAATTTTCAATAGAAACCGAATTTTTGCTAAATGCGTTATATTGAAGAAAAACATGTGTTATAATGCCCCCACTACAACTCGGCCTTGAGAAGTCCATAAAATAAAGCATCAAATCTCCCAATTCGTTGCCAGAGTTTACCAATTCATTGCCACTTCTGAAGACCATCAATTCTGTGGCATTTTATTGACATGTAACATCTCTAACTTCTTAACACATCTTTCAATGTCTTGAAATACCATGAAACTTAGCCTATATACATAGAAGGAAACTTGTGAGATTTAGCTTTTATTTTATCAGATTGCATCTCTCTTTATCGTCCTGTCAGACAGAATTTACGTTCTGCATCTGATGTTACACACTTAAATAAAAATAGTACTATCGGGATTCTTAACTTGGTCGATGGATGACAAATCATTCTTCTATGCTGTCCCATACATCTGGAAAAGTTTTCCAGTAAGCATTAGAAATTTATGTAAACTTTTTGTTAAGCGCTACGATCTTGATGGAGCAGCGCTATAGTACCTCTATGTATATATGTATTCTATGTATATATGTATATATGCATAGGCCTATGTATATATTTTGAAAAAAGTCTGGGAACTAGTTAAAGTAATATACCTCAGGTGAGAAAAAATAATAAATATGCATGAAAAATGAATTCTTACCTGTCCAATTCTCATCTTCACAGGACATTAATTCATGAGCCAAGATATAAATGTTGGAGTTAAATTCACTCAACAGTGAAATGGTACATTACGCAATATTTGTGATGGGATTATTGTACTGCTCAAATCTTTGTATTTCTTTCTGAAAGTTACTGCACCTTGTACAAAGGTGTGAGAGCACTCTTACTCTTATGCGGTGTAATTAGTTGAGCCCCAGCTCTCTTTTCAACATGCTATGCAAGCAAACAGGAAGTGTTTAAGGTCATGTAAACATTTTTCAAGGTTCAAGGTCATGTCAAGTTTTGATACGTATAGAGGGGTACTTATTCGTAGCATTTTGGTGAAATTTGCATCATATGAGCAAGTAAAGTTGTCACATTTTCAACAAAGAGTGACTTGAACTTGAAGAAAGCACATGCGACACAATAGTACACATTAATGGACGGTCTTTTGTTTTTCTTTAACCTTTACATCCTATTTCCTCTTCGACAATCTAGCTATATTATCAAAATGTGATTGCATAGTAGCATGAGAACATTCAAACTTGCAATCCCCGTGAGAGGTCCTTAGTAACGTCAAGGTCACTGACACAACAGTCTGACAAAAACAAAGGGAAACAAAACATTCCTTGCCAATGTGAGGAAGTGACGTAACTTCTGCTGCCCTCAATATAACTTTGGTACCAGTCTCGAGCCTGTCCGATTTGAATGAAAATTTCACCACACTGGGTAGATTTTGTTCTTCTTTCAAAAGTGGAGAATTAATTTTTCTCTTAAACTTCCCCTTTAAACGGAAACAGGCGGTAATGTGAGTTGTAAAACAATAAGACAGGCCAAATTATTGCGCAACGTACCGTAACACTTTTGTACCTTTTAAGTGAATAAATTTAATATTAAATATCTTAACAATGTCAAGAGCTATGACAATGGGAATTTGATTAACAAGTTCGATTTGCAACCCCTTTGTGAAGCCTTTAAGAGGGTTTGAAAAAAACGACTAGTACGCTCCGCGGGGTACACGCGTTTACGAAGGACAGGGCCTTTTGAGAAATTTTAAACATGCGTTTAGGCTTAAAAGAGCGACAATTCAGGCTAAGCCTGACAATAAGTCCATACACGAAAACATCAGGAGAAAGCCTGCAGTCTAGTTTGGTACTAGAGATAATGACTTAACATGAATTGCTAGCAAACATGGTCCTATTTTGATTTTATTATTATTGATGTAGCACTTTCCTTGCCGTCTTAAAATGAGACAGCTGGTGTTACTTCTAGTGACCAGTTCACTACGATTTTGGACCCCGAAGTTTTTGCTAAAAATTTTTGAGATGATCAGCGCCTTCTCTAGCGCAGATAGTATCAGAGAAAAGCAAACAAATATCCTATCTAGGTGACAGAAAAAGTCGGCCCTTCTCAGATTTATCAATGAAACTTTTTGTGTACTTGATTAGATTTCAATTTTAAATTCCATTTGGACCATATGCAAAAACACAGCCTACTCGAATGGTCTTGAATGGTTTCAAGTGGTATATGAATGGTGCCAACTGGTCACATGACCATGCAAATGGTAATCTCAATTGGTTTTCTAACTGTTTTAAATGGTAATAAATTGGTTTGAATAGAAACTGTACAGTGTAAACCATTTGTAACCTATATATAAATGGTTTCTCTCAAATGGTATCAAATTGAATTTAAACCTGGACACGGGTCCTTGGATGGAAGGTATTCCCTTCATCTGAACCATATGTTTAATATATTTCCAAAATATGGTGACCAGTTTTGCGGGTAAGTGGCAAAACTATTACAGTGCAGAGTCTGATAAAATGTCAGCAGGATACAATTTCTGTTTACTGTTAGTACGTGACTTAGAAAATTAAAGAGCAATTTTTCTTGCCGGTCCTTTATTGAAAACAATAGTTTAAATTCATTTTCATCTAATAAAATACCAAGCGACCCTTGGGGGGGGGGGGGGTCCGACTTGTTGCCCTAATATCTTTCCTTCTTGGTGCTGGCACTGCCGGTGTCTCATATTTGAAACAAACCTTCCAGTTCGTCGGTGGGTTCGCTCCTTTAGCGAATATAGCCACAGCGTCCCCTTTATTCCGTTCTTCCTTTGGCTACGGCGAATACTGAAATTGACAATTTATTTAAAGGGCTGATCCTCACACCCCAAACTGCAATTTTTGTACTAGCCTTCAGAAATTCTTCATTGGCTCAGCTCCGCTTTGACTGACAGCTAGTTCAAACAATGCAAAGTACCAAAGCCCATATTAAAGATAAGAACCTGTACTGTCTCTTACTGAGAGCGTCTTGATTACACGTTGGCCGGTGTTCTTGTGTAGGCCCTACTCATCCTGAAGCAATAAAATGAGGTTGTGCCTGGGCTAATGATGAATTTCAAACATATGTGGGAGGGGCTTAAGTAAGTTAGGAGAATTGGGACTGTTTGGAATAAGAGGATCATGCCTTTAATGTGAAGAGAAAAAAACTGAATTTATATATAGTTGCCGCAGTAGCCGTGTCTCCAATTAGGGCCTAGCCCAGGCTTAACGTTCGCCCTAAAAGTTGTTGATTGAATCCCATCTTTTGTGTCCACCCCCCCCCCCAAAAAAAAATATATATATATAAAATTCTGGGTACTAAAATGGCCCGTACATGAGCAAACACGTCATTTAAAAATACAGACAGAATCCGATGACAAAGTCAATAATGTTTGACTATTCCTCATAATGCTGCCGAAAGTAGTATTGTATTTTTGACGGGCTTCATGTATCTCTCTTTCGTGTAATGCTGTTTCTGAAGAACGTATGTGGGATCCCCAAGCAAAATTTTGTTATTTTTATTCTTTTCCACAACAATATTAGGCCTATTGTTTCCCCCTTTTTAATTTGCATGTGGAAAAAAGACCTGTGAAGTTCCTTTAAAAGCGACCTGGGAGGCGTTTTGAACTACTAAAAATTTAATAGCACTCCATAGACCTATTTCCCAATAGCAATTACAATGAATTGTGGGATAGAGTTTTGGTGTGTGTCATTTTTTGCCACAGTAAAATGTCATTGACAATGACGACACACACCAAAACTCTATCCCACAATCCTTTGTAATTGCTATTTTGAAATAGGTCTATGCCAAAACGTGGGCAGGGATGGGTTAGTTAGTTAGTTAGATGAAGCTTTACGGCACAGTTTCGAAACTATTGCTTCGAGTCGAGCCGGCCTTTTTTTCAGTTGTGGCTCACTGACTTGTTTTGCCTACTCCATGATTGCTTATGCGGAGGATCACGCACAACGGCAGTAGCCAATAGGTTCCATTTTTAGAGTCTTTGGTAGGCCTATGACTCGATCTGAGAATCGAACCCCGGCATTCCGCGTGAGAGGCGAAACCTCTGTCATAAGACCAAACACGCGGTCTAGACAGGGACGAGGATATCCTACTGACAGCATAATTGTACACCGAGACCGCAACCCTACAAAATTAAATCAATCTCTATCTTAGGTGCACATTGTGTTCAATGGTGTCTATGTACAAAAGCAATACGTTACACTTGTTTGAAGCTGTCGTGTGATTCTTTATACTTGCAGAATGATAAAAATTTAACAGCAGTAGGCCTGTGTATTAACTTTGATTGTAACATGTTGTTCCTACGGAGCCCGTAAAGGGACATGCAAGAAAAAAATTTATTTCGTATAATCGAAATGATTATTTCGAATATACGAATTTATTTTTTCTTGCATGGCCTTTTACGGACTCCGCATATTCCTACGCAATAGTTCATATATAAAATGCACAGTTACATGTCTTTTTACGCATAAAAACCGTTTAAAGTATGCACCATATTATACCGTACATTTTTAAATAATAAAAAAGTATCTCACCTTTGGATGTGGAACACCCGTCTTCTAACCCCCCCCCCCCCCCCTCGAGTCCAGTCACCGAGCGATCCCCTCCACCTTGAAAAATCCCTTGCTGCCCGTCTCATACGTGACATTTCTTATTCTGCTAAAATATATTACAGCGAATCCTTCCAAGTTTTGAAATTAAACCTCTTCATTATCTAATTATAATGTTACTTTGTGTGAAAAAATGTTTGGAAAATCTAAGGATACTTGATGGCGGTTTATATAGCTGGAAAATACCAGACACTACTGGTTAAGTCCACACTTTGAAAGAAAAGAGTGAACTTGTTCACTCTTTAATAGAGAGAAAAGTTTAAATTCGTTCCATTACAATGTTAGTTCACTCCAAAAAGAGTGAAATTCACTCCAAGAAGAGTAGAATTTACTCTAAGAGGAGTTAAAAATCACTCTTTGACGAGTGCCTGCAGCGTTCGCATGATGCAATCTTCACAATTCTTTGAGTGAATTTTCACTCTTCTTGGAATGAATTTCACTCTTTTTGGAACGAGTTCCACTTTTTAGAGTTGATAAACACTCTAATGGATTAAATTCACACATTTCACTGTATTGAAGAGTGACTAAATTCACTCTGCTTTTTAGAGTGCATGGGGTTCGAAATTGCTTAAGTCGGTTATTTTGATGTCCGTCTGGTCCTATACAATGGATGCATATTAAATCCTTACTGAAAAGTAATGAGGGAACAGGCTAGCAACATATATACGTCAGGCTTACTCGTAAGATGATATATCTAAACCAATCAATTAGCCTATACACTGTAAAAATTTGCTGTGAATTTACAGAATAAAAATGAAGAAATAAATAAAGATTACAGAAAAGTTCTGGTTATAAGTTTTCAACACTTTTTTGTAATCCTTATTTATTTCTTTATTTTGTTTTTTGTAAATTAAGCATAAACCTGTAGGCCTACAGTGTTTCGATGGACAACTCCTATTTTTGTGTACGAACTTTGTTTCGAGGTCGTCAAGTTCAGGGGCGTAGCCAGGTTTTTTTTGTGAGGGGGCAAAATCGACCCATCGTCCCTATTCTTGACCACCGTCCTGGGGTGTACTCCTCCCCTTTTGTAACATGTTTTGCTGCTTCCAAGGCCTTAAATGCAAAATGGTGCTATATTTTGCTTCTTTTTCTACAAGATCAATATGTGCTGAAAATGTCCTGATTCCATGCAATCATATTATACAGAAAAGTTACTGACTCTCCAAAAACTCAGTGACGTGTTCACAGACCAATATGCTCGTAATAAACTTAACCATAATGATAGGTTAAGCTCTTGATTTTGCTTCAAAATTCTTGAGTGATGTGGGAGGATATCACCTGGCATAGAATAATTTAGAAACTTTCAGTGATGTTTTTAATAGGACACACAAAGTTTTGAGTTTGAATGTTTTTGTGACCTTATTAGGTAGCAAGCCATAGTATGGTGAGCTATTGCTAGACGCGTTACGCCCAGAAAGATCATTTTCGGGGCTTATCAGTAGCATGATGTATGGTAGGTAGGCAATGGTGCCACAGTGTCACGTATAAACTGGTGGGAAATTAATTCTAACAAAACATTTGGAGCCCACGGTCGAGTTCAAAGTGCAATAAGTGAATAACTGTAACTCTCGGTTAGCAGGTGTGCCGGGTAGAGTTGCGATGTGATAGCCCTTTCCGGTATAACCTTATCCCGGTTTAATTCGCGAGACCGACCGGTGTGTCAGAGGTTCCAATTAAAAGAATTTATGGTATAGTAGTAATCGAGAACAAGTGTAGGAACAATCGTGTTCTAATAATTAAAGAAACAACTAAAACGCTCGGTAGGGTAATGCCGATGTTTGGCAGTGAGGCGTTGGTGCTGTTTGGATAAGTGTGGTGAGTGAGTTCGAGTACTGCTAGTACTGAGTGCACCTTCACCAAACACTGGCATATAATTACCGAACACGCAACACTTAAGAAATTGTTTCCGAAACCGTCGCTTGTTGCCCATAAAGGGCCAACAATTTAAGCGACTCCCTCATACGTGCGGAATTTAGTTCAGAAACAGTAAAACATCACAACCTCGATTAAGAGGACCTTGATTTGATCACAATCATGAGGGATTTATTGTCGGAATAATTCGACTTACTTAGGAAAAGTTCTGCAAATACTGCCCATCATATAGCTTGCTACTGATGACACCCCATAATTATCTTTGTGGACAAACACGTCTAGCAATAGTACACCATGCTATTGCTTGTTATCAAACAAGGTCACAGTTTGAACATTTAATCTATTATCTTTTAGGTTACCTGATCTTTACCCCTGTATGTAAATCCACAATTTACGAGGCAGCACTGCCCTCTACCTTACCCATTTTTGGTCACCCGACTATTTATCATATAAAACTGCCACAGAAAGTATCCTTTTCAAGTGAACACGTCACTGAGTTTTGAGAGCCAGCTATTGTCGTTTGTTATGGATCACACTTGTGAAGCCATGTTCCCATGTTTCAACCCCCCCCCCCCCTCCATCCCCAACTACGTCAACTTATCATACCTCTCTCCTCTCGTCGTTTTTTCTCTCATTTTTCTTTTTTCTTTTTTGCTCTCCTCTATTTTTTCAACACCATCCATTACGTCCCCAAAATTTCTGTGGGGACACTCTTCCCCCTGCCCCGCTGCCTAAACACTGGTCAAATTATATCAGATTGCAGCTTTTTACACAAAATTACAGATAGAAGTATGGTGTTCAAATCCCGGGCCCATCTTGGGCGTTCCACTGCTTGCCACGTACATTGACAAATGGCTGCAGATGGGAAGTAAGTCTCCAAGGAAGCAAACTTTATGTGAGACAGGGGGCAAAAATGCGTAGCTCAAACCCGTGAATTTGAAAATGCTCATTCTTAGTGTGCAAAGCAATGTCAAAGCACGAATCTCCAAATGGAAATGGGTGGAGTTCACTGGCCCCTGGTATGGTCCTGTTGGGGTCCAAAGGAATAGCTTCGTGGGGTGCAGGGTCCGAGGAAGCAACCGGCAGCTCTTTAAATTAGCTTTTGAGAAAAAGCGAAGGAAAAACTAAGTACTGCATTATTCATCGTGACATTTTGGGTCCCAATATGGTCTGGCCCCACTTTTTACACAAGGGAAAAAGCAGTCTTGCCGTCATGGATTTGCATATAGGTAAAATGCAGGACGCAGTCTTTGGTGAAGGACTGAATTTAATAGCAAAAATGCGTCCAACCGGACTTTTAATGGTAACTGATCTAAATAGAATGACCGTCATGTACTTCTCGCAAAGAAGTCCTTAGTGGCACCAATTAACTGGCTAAAAAGCCCGCCCCCCTTAGATTGAACCAGAAGACTGAATGCATGGTGGGGCCTACATCTCCCACAAACCAAACCGAGTCTCTTTGTACAATGAGTGTAGGTTTCTCACCACTACGGTTGTACTTTGGTTTGAATTCCTTTTTTATTTTAAAGAGACCAATAGATTTTACATTCTCGAAACCTCAAAAATACAAATAAGGGGTGTCGATCCTGAGAAGGGCCACAGGATCAATAATTTCCCCCCGTGAAAAATATTGAGGGACAAAAATAAAATATTCAGGCAGATTACAAAAAAATTAGGAGACAGAGTAAAAAAAATATAACATTATTCTATACAGGTGGCTTAAAGGTTTTTAAATTAGTTAGGCTTATATATTAGTTCTATTGAAATAATAACACTTCATTAGTAATGGGCCATCTATATCTATGTTTGTGTACGCGCGTGTCATACGTGTGTGCGCTCACGTCCTGTTTGGATTTCTTACAGATTAACCCTGTCCGAGACATGACCCAGAAAAACTTTTGCCCTCCCCTCCCCTATACACAAACCAGATTGACTGTCGCAGTCATGTTTTAAATAACTCAAGTCAAAAAAATATTTTAAGGAGCATAAAAAGTGAATTCCAACAGTTTAACTCTTATCTTTATAGAACACTCCAGAGCTGAGATATAAAATTTTGAAAGTTTACTCATTTAAAACAAATTGGTTCATTGCGCAACAATTTGTGACTTTCTTTGTTGTACAACTCACATAATCTGCTTTGTTTCCATTATTACATCACTCCCATAAGAGAAGGACTGCTATCACCACTTGATACAAAGTGTGGTAACTTTTCGAAAAACTGATAAAGAAATACAAAGATTGTAATTTGAGTAGTACAACAATGACATCACAAGTTATTGTGCATTATACCAATTTAAGTTGAGTGAATTAACTTCAACATTTTATATCTCAGCTAAGAGATCTCCTATGAAGATGGGAGTTGAACTGTTAGAATTCATTTTTCATGCACTTCAAAATATATTTTTGAATTTTTTGACTTGAGGTACACTTTAAGCACAAATCTAAGTGACTAGCCAACCCGAACGAAAATGGGGAGTCTCAGTCCTCAGGGACCGCGGAAACGGGGGGGGGGGGACTAGGGGGCTAGGGGGGCTTTAGCCCCCGCAATTTTTTTGCTGTGGGCATTTTGGGCCGTCTTAAACTGCATTTATTTTATTGGACATGTTGGGCCGTTCGATGATTAGCCCCCGCAGTTCAAAATTGGCTCCGCAGCCTCTGGTCCTGCTTTAAGGAATATTAAAACGCAATCTTTTACACCAAAATGGCTATTTTAGCACAGTCGACTACTACACAGAACCAGACTTAATATTCCTCCTAATATTATGATTGGACTTTAAGAAACAAGAATTTCATTTTTTTTTTTTATAATTCCAATTTTGGAACACGTCGATTTGTAGGTGTTGGATTGGTTTGTTGGATTTGGATGATGTGCGCATCTGCATACTGTAGCTCCCACATCAACTACCAAACTCACTTATCAGGTTACCCTCAGTTGTACAAGTTGTACAGTGACAACAAATGCCATTACAAAATCAATTCTAGGCAGCTTGGCGTGGTATGGCATACCACTGACACTTTTATGTGGTATTCAGGCGGAGTTCATTTGTAATACAATGTTTCACTTCCACTTTTTATGAATTTATGAAACACTTTGAACATTAGAAACGTCCTTGTTTAATATCAATTTATCAGCCGTGGATATAAACTGTAACATAAATACCATATTGAATCATTTTCTTCTCTTCTAGATCTGTCATTGTTACTTGAGCTGACAATAAGAGGTTCCTGCATGCCAAGTGATAAAAAACAAGAAGGGTCATAAGTACGTACTGACGCCGATAAGCCTGGAAGCGCTTACTCTAAATATCATACAGATAAACAATTTTGAAACTGGATTTTGAACTAGAAGTGCTGAAAACCGTTTGCCCTCGTCATCTCTTTGTTCCCTCTATTGAAATGCTACGCTCCTGAAATATTTTCGTGGTACTTTTTTGTGTGTTATTTTGTAGGCTATGCTACTGCAGTAAGTATGGTACTGTGGTTTGACGTCATTCTATGAGGGGTCGGGAAGTCACTTTTCGATTATGATTTGATAGAGTATCGGAGAGCACTCCTGGGGGTACGGGTGTAATTTAATGTGCAGTATAAGTTTTTAAACTGATAAACTTAATGACATTGATAATAACAATGTGAATTCGTTATTACACGCTTGGGAAAACATGTTGAAAGAAGTTCCGGAATGAAAAATAATGTAGGCTATCATGACTACATAATAGGCCAAGACCGGGGACTGTCCCTCAAGTCCTCATAGGGACATTACCCCTGATATCTTGAATGAAAGCTCAAACGTCGATGAAATCACATCGCGTGACATTGGGGGCCTCCATTCCTTTCTATTCCTCAAAGAGCTTAACGTCAACTCACAAGGGACATTCAGGGCTACGGTAGGAACATAACGGACCAAGTATACAGCTTTCTGTTACCTGCTGCCTTTAAAGGCATGCTTCTATGTAGAGGGCATTGTATCTTCTACGCAGGCTACAGCCGGATTTTGACAACAGTTATACGCCGCATATTGGCGGATTATGGTGTGATAGTGTTTTTCACAAGAATAACTTTTGTCCAGGAATGATCGACTGTTCATGTTCGTATTATAACTAAAATGAAGGAGGGTGTACTTGTTCTCTCTTTTCTTGGTTGGACAGTTTTCCTCCAAGTGATTTCAGTGAATTCGGGTATGAATTCGAACGAAGGAGATGCCGTACAATTCTTAGGAAACTTTAACAAGGAAGCTCAGAGGGTAGCCCCATCAGCAGTGGAGGCTGCTTGGACATACGCCACTAATATAACGGATTACAATGCAATTCAACTGGTAAGTCTGAAGAAAAACTAATGCTTTTTAATTCTGAAGTAGATTAAGCTTGCGAAAACAATGTATGCGAGGCTATAAAATCACTTGTGCCAGATGATCGAGTTAACAAATTACTTTGTTTAACTTCGCGATATGGGCCTATAGCCAAACCTTGGCTTTCACCATTTCAGGGCAGTGGCGTTTATAGGAATTATGAAGTAACTTTGTGTCGGAAAGGTCGGGGGTGGAGGAAAACGGTGAATTCCTCCCACTGACATGGATGGGGGTCTAGGGTAGGTGGTAACGCAAAGTTTGGTGTATACACTGATGTTCGGTTTGGTGTTTGCCAGTTGAAAGGAAATTTTTATGAGGGCTTGCCAAGTTTGATTGTTCATCATGAGGGAAGGTCTAAGGGTGTCCCCCGCCCCCTTTTTTTAAATTTTTCCTGCAAAAATCTGCTATTTTGAACCATTTTGAAACGTATCTTTAAATATGGGGTCGCCAGTTTAGCTGAATTTACCTCGATTACTCACAAAAGGCGATTCCCCTTCCTTTTTGAAAACGCTGTTTCAGAGAGGGTCTTCTCTGTGAATAAGGAATTAAGCCATCACAGTTTAGACAGTCTGACACTCCAGTATTGTAATTTATAAGTCCGGATCTCAATTTTTATCCCGACAGTGGCATCAGTTTTGCCTCCGTAAGTGAGTCATACACTGTTAGTATTAGCGACAAATGCAAGTACTGTTAACACAAATTAGTCAAACAGTGCCTGAATCGACCAGTCACGTTAGACAGCAATACTGACCAATATTTGACCCAATTGAATTAGGTGATAACAAATATTAAGCCTCCTTGACTAAGTCTTGACTGATATTTTTTAGTCCATTACTACAAAATTAGTCAGATATCATCACAAATTAGTAAAATTTGATTGACTAACGTGGTTAGTCAAGTCAGGCGTAGGCGCGTAGGCGCGTAGGCGCGTAGGCGCGTAGGCTATTCGACTGATTGAAAAATCAGCTGTCTGCATTTGTCTGTGTTGGTTTGTTTTGCCCCAAAGGAGGGCGTACTTTCCGCTCTGAGACACATTTCAATAGCTCTTTCGATTTCTTGCGATTCCTTGCGACTTTCTGTGACAACAAGGACTTTTTGAGGAAGAGCCTTTGCCCATAGTTTCTCTCAAGAGACCGCAGTTTGTAAACCATGACGTTCAGATGTCGTACAGGTTTTAAACACGTTTAAGAATCTTGCCATCTCTTGCGGTCATAGCTGCTTGCAAGCTCTTGCAACGTCTTGCGAGTAGCTGCGACTCGAACATAACGCTCTCCCACCTTTTTGGGAAAGAGGCCATAGGTCAGAAGGTGTCACAAGGGCAAAGGAGATAAGCCGGTTTATACGTTGCAATCCGTTTGTGATGAATGAGACGGTTTTATTGGATTAAAACATAAAAAATAGCTTATGCATTTTTCTTAACGTCTTTTCGACTTTGAGACCCGAGATACGATTGAAAATCCCTTGATTAATCACGTCCATTTCCTTTAACATCGACAGTCAACCATCAAATTAACTTCCTTCAATAACTGGTCTGCCCCAACTTGAGAAAGGGGACGGTGTACCCCTGGAAAAACGAAATTTCTGTAATGCGCTAAAGCATGTCTCGCTCGTAAAATGTTTCCTCCCCACTTAGTTTTGCAGCATCCCCTCCCGCTTTTTTTAGGTTCTCAGTCTAACGGTAAGTTACGAGCCTGTCATCCATGCGTAACACACTTGGTATAAATGTAAATACTTCTTCAACAGACACATGAACTAATTAAAGCAGCGTCATTCTCAAAGCAAACACAACGTTCTGCCCAGCAGTTTGATCGGACCAACTTTTCGTATGACGTCAACAGACAGCTGGAGAAAATGCTCTACATCGGAGATGCTGCTTTATTCAATGACACCAATCAGGACTTGCAAGAAGTGAGAAATCCTTTAGCCATTCTGTTTGGTCCGAGAGACCGAAGGTCCACTAGACCGAAGGTCTGTGAAACCGAACATGTCATAGGGTTACAAGACCAAAAGGTTCGCTAAACCGAAAATCAAAGGGGATTCACGAGACAGAAGGTTCGCGAGAACGAAAAGAAAATAGGGTCCGCGAGACCGAAAATCAGAAACCACATTAAAATCCCGCTGACTTGTATTCAGGCTCGCGGGCCTTTTCTCATTTTTGTTTCGGTCTCATGGACCTTTTCTCATTTCGGTCATTTTCTGTCTCGCGAACCTCTTCACTCTTTCAGTCTCGTAAACCCTTTCACATTTCGGGCTCGCAAACCTTTCCTTACTTTCGGTCTCACGGACCCTTTCTCATTCAAATTTCCAGGTTTCTAATCCATTGGTTTAAGTCGGGCCGGTCACGGTCTTGTATCCAGTATAGGCTCAATGGCTTGTATTGCTTATGCTGAACACTTAGCACGGTAGTTGGTTCCAGCAGGACATTTCTACGGACCCGCAACATTGCCTTACATGTACAGGCCCTTATTATGAAATTACGGTTTCCGTATACATGTACTGATCGGCACGATTTACACATTAAAAACGATATTTGATGTTCGG
This sequence comes from Holothuria scabra, assembly GCA_037179385.1. Lineage (NCBI taxonomy): Eukaryota > Metazoa > Echinodermata > Holothuroidea > Aspidochirotida > Holothuriidae > Holothuria > Holothuria scabra. The sequence goes on from CM074190.1 coordinate 46,637,906, forward strand.
TGTACATAACTTACACATGACAGCTGGTTTAAGAACGCAGATTTTTCTAGAAAGCCATTTAGAGCAATACAGTTTTGTAAAAAAAAATATTCGACAATAAAGTTAGACCATAATTAAGCCAAGAAAACAACCAGGCACATTTGTTACAAATCGCCGTTATATGATCTTGATGCTACCAATTTGTTTTCGCCTTTGTATATATATCGCACGTGGTTAATGTCACGTAGATTAGTCAACATGTTGTAATCTAATACATATAGGAAACATATCATATCCTTAAAATGCTTTGGATTTGCCAGACATTTATCTAGTCATGTAACAGTAAAAGGACTCTTCAATCAACATTGTCCATCGATTGCCGTTCCTGGAGGCAATCGCCTTTGCATCAATAACAATATTTTAACGGATTAGTGTAGGCTCGATGTTCATCATAATCATGTTTTCATAATTGCTGTCGAAAGTCGTTATATTGCAGAAGTCAATTACAAATGGGAGTTTTAAAGAAGAAAGAAATTTTTGAAGAAGGATTTGGTTTAAAAGGGCCCAAGTTTAAGCAGTGGCGTAGCCAGGATGGGATTTTTTTTTTTTGGGGGGGGGGGGGGGGGCTAGGTAACAAGTGGGGGGCCTGGTACCTCCGAGGGTCAGGCACGGCAAGACTATCTAAGCGGAGCGCCACCATCAGTTGCGCGGAGCGTACAAGAAAATTTTGGGCTTTAAAACCCTCCAGATGGCCGGAAACGGTACTTCCCATGTATTTTAAGCTGGATGTTCTCAAATAATGAGATTAAAAATAAATTTATGAAAAATGGTAATACATACACTTTTTAGGGACCCCAAAACTGGGTGCTTCTGATCTGTGTCCTGGGGGATGAGACTAAAGGGAACCGGTAATTTTTACACATTTTATTTATTTACTGTTTTGAAGGAAATACTCCAAAGTTTATTTCCGTTCAAACATTTTATTTTTTCAATTACTTTATCAGGACGCAAAAAAAATCTGGGGGGGGGGACTAGGCCCCCAGCCCCCCCCCCGTGGCTACGCCACTGAGTTTAAGAAAAAAACTTTGATACACCAAAGCAGATTCCACTTAGTATAGCCAGAACAAAGTAAACACAAGGTTCGAACTTAAGAAATTAACAATAGGACATGAAGCTTAAACCAGATTAGATGCACAGCAAGTCGGTGAACCAATGGAGGGGAGAAAGGAAGGGGCGGACCCCTATCACGATATTTCTCCCAGAGGTTACAGAAGAGGGAGAGCGAGAGAGATTTGAAATTCCACCTAAAGCCATCTTACTCCATGTGACATTTTCATATGCAATCCGTAATGTAGGGGCCCATTATGGGCCCTAAGGCCCACACCGGGACCCATCTGGGCCCATGTTTCGTTGCCCCAAAGATTAATGATTCCAGACCAGTCCATATGACCTAACCCATATGACCCAAATCCAGCCCATTTGTCCAAACTGCTGGAACACATAGCATGTGGGGAAATGATACGTTGGGCAAATATGGGTAAAGTGCATTGCAAACCTCATGATGTGGAATGGCCCATATGGTCCTTACAAGTTTTCTGTGAAAAATTTAATATAATTTATAGATTTGCAGATATTTCGTAAAGATTATCCAGTAAAGTACACGTCGTGACGTTGGATGATTAAACGGTACGTGTTGTGTCACCGTTTTTAAACTCTTAAAACATCATTCCCTCTACCCCGAAATGACCCAACAAATTGAGCCTTCCGCAGGCCCGTAGCAGAAAATGCAGGCAATGCGGATATTCCAGCGATGAGTAAATTATTTCAGAAAGGGCAAATTTGTTTAAATGTATTTAAGGCAGTCAAAACATACTTCAAACTCTCTGGGAGGAAACACTCCAGCCCCCCCCCCCCCCGCGCTTTCTGTTGTTATAGTCGGTGACTCACCATGGTCAACTTTGAAACCTCAATCAGAAAGAGACACATCTGATCGCCTGTGGCATATTTAAAACAAAAGAATTGCCACCATTTCCGATCAGTAGACAAGTGGGGTAAGGAGGAGACCTCTGCATTTTTTTCGTTTCGTGCTCTCCCTTAGTTTAAAGTTATCATTAACTTAGTTCATTTCATATATTTGCATTTCTTCCACGAATTCACCCCCCCCCCCCTCCAGCCAATTTGCCTACTTGAGTACATTGTATGGTCACTAGCCTCCATTCCTTCTTGCAAATTTCGGTATGATGACTATTCTCTACATTAAAGCCATGTGCAAATCCTATTAGTATGTTCTAAACATTGCTGATTCCTTACATATGATAAGCTACTGAGTGTACGAGGCAACATGGAGGGCCGTTTCTCAACTGCAAAAGTTTGCCATAAAGAAAACGACTGTCATCCACTCGATCCAGGTAAGAGAAAACTTGTTTAAAGGCTCTTTCACCCAAAACAGTTCTAATCCTCCTATTGCACTGGCAGGCTACTTACTGATAAGTTTTAGACAGTTGTGGGAGGGGCTTATATAAGCCCCTCCCCACAACTTTCTAAACCTCATCCCCACCCAGGCAGAATCTATGTTTTTTGCATCACGGTGAATATACTACTGAAGACCCCAATGTGTAATCAAGCACTCTCAGTTACAGTACACGTTGTGCAATATGAACTGCATTACGCAGCATTTTGTAAACTTACTGTCAATCAAAGAGCTGTGTTAATTGAGCATCTGTGCAAAATACAACAAAATTTGTAGTTTGGGCCTTGAGGTGAGAGTTGACCTGTCCTCAAGACTATAGGTGAAAGAGGGTGGAGGGTTGCCTTTAAAGAGAAAATTTAAGCAAAAATTTTATGTTCACATGAGAAAGAGGAACCAGATCTTCACAGTATGGTGAAATTTCCATTCCAATCAGACATATGTTTCTTGAGATATCGGCAGATGAGGTTACTACATTTGTGTTCCACAGTGATGTGAGGGCAGCAGAGATTACATCACTTCCACGCATTGCCAAGGAGTGCTTTTTCTCCCTGTTTTTCAGACTGTTGTGTTGACCTTGGCATTAATAGGAATTAGACTTCCCAATGGGGATTGCAAAGATTGGAAAGTTCTAATGCCACTTACGCAATCATTTTGATAATATATGGGACTGTTGAGGAGAGAATAGCCTATAAAGTTCAATGGAAAACAAAAAACTGTCAATTAAAGTAAGGATGTGATATCATGTGTGCTTGTTTCAAGTTCACCGTTTGTTGAAAATTTGACAACTTTACTTGCTCATATCTTGAGAACCACACATCGGATTCGAATGCAAGTTTCACCAAAATGCTAAGAATAAATACCCCTCTAACCATATGAAAACTTGATATGACCCTCAACCCTTCTTTTGAAATACCCTTTACGATTAGGTTGGTCGGTACACAAAAGAAAGCAGATGTAAAGGTATTTCACTTTTGGTCCAGGCAGGACATCTTGGATATGGCCCTTATCGGTTGCGGTTAACTTGCGTGGTACCTTTATTCTACTTGCACCCCAACTTTGGCAACAACGCAAATCGATATACTAGTCATTACAGTGATTGTTACAGATTTTTTCCCTTTAAGTTCCCTGTTTAGTTTCTTTGGCACTCAGGAAGGGTTCACATGCCAAACCATGTGGGTGTGTGTGTGGGGGGGGGGGGTGAGGAAGTACCCCATAACAGCACTGAGCATCTTCTCCACTTCACAAACACTGTCATTTTGAATTACCTAAAAGCCCAATTCTCTCACTCAAATCAGTACTAATTCTCCTAACCTCCTAACTTACGCCCCTCCCACAATTGTCTGAAAGTCATCCTCATCCAGTGACAATTTCAGTTTTCTGCTTCAGGATGAGTATGGAAAAGCTCAGTGTGTACAATCAAAACACTCTCAGTACAGTTCATGCTGTGTAATATAAGCTTTGGGGTGTTAGTTGCTTAGATGGAGTTTTATGGCCCAGTTTCCAATCTATTGGTTCAAGTCGAGCCGGCCACGGCTTTTTTCCAGTTGTGGCTCACTGGCTTAAGCTTTGGTACACTGCATTGTTTGGATTAGCAGTCAAAGAGCTGAGCCAATTGAGGATTTCGGTAAACCCCTACAAAAATCAAGTTTGTGGTGAGAGAATTGGTACTTTAACGGACAAAACTTCACATTCATCCTAGAAATTTCCAATCTTCCCAACTTGGTGATGATGTTTACCCCACTCCCACACCAAAAAATATGTACTTTTTAACCATACTTTAATTAGGTCAACAATTCATGTGGGTGCATAGAAGACCAAACCAATGGTAAAATTGACTATATTGAGAATAAAGCCCGATGGTACAACTGAAGGAATCTCCCTGAATGGTTGTGTTATCTGAGCTACCTCGCCTCTTTTTAATTTAATGCTAATCAAAGAGAAAATACTCAGTAGCGGAAATTGTTTAGCACAGGGGTTGGCAACCTACGGCCCGTCAGTGATTTTTTTTTTTTTTTTTTTTTTTTGCGGCCAGCAAGACTTCTCAAGGAAGAGAAAATTATCAGTCTATTTTACATCGTAACAAACGAGTTCTAGATCTATATGCTTTCAATTTTACTAACCACGTTCCCCATTATGCGTATCATCACTATTCACTTGAGAAATCGACCGCTTTCGATCAGCTACCCACAAACCGATTTTGCACATTGATGCATGGAGCAACCAACATGATTGGTAGGATCTTCTTGGACGCACGTAACTGAACAACTTTGATTTTGATTTGACGTCGACGTTCAGGCCTAAGCGCGGTTAGTACAGTTCGTCAGTCTGCATGTGTAACCATGGAACGTGCGGTCTAATTCCCTCTTTTTGTGATACGCTTATTGACAAGCCTTAATTACGTTTGACAATATTATCATGGGTGATGATATCCCCTTTATTTTGCAAAATTGTAGTGGTGATAAAAATTATTACCATGGTATACCATGGTACCAGGGTTGCCGTGAAATAAATCGACATGATCTGTGTTTTTGATGGGTCTCTACTATTAACTAAAACACAAATTTGGCTGTAAATTTCCAAATTTTCCAGTGGATTCCCTTAAACTTAGTAGAGGAGCTTAGTTGCAAACTGGAATCATAGGCGTACGAGGCGGGGCAGGGGAAGATTCCCTAAAAATTGTCTGAGGTGAAAAATTCGTGTAGAAAACGACAAACAATCGAGCACACATATCGAGAATACTGTACGAGTTTTCCAGGCAAAGATGAAATATAAGTGAAAGCATTGCCGAAATTAATTTTCTACCGAGTTACGGAAGTCTCTTAATCAAATTTTCGAAAAATGTGCAAAACTTTTCGCTCGCTTTGCGCGCATCAGGGGCTTGGTGGTCACCTGAACTGTAACGAACTTTGGGCAAAACTTGTTCTCTCCAACCTGAAACGGTTCTTTACGCCTGTGATTGACATTCTTAATAAGTGAGCCTACTATAGCAGCTACTATTCAATGTGGCTTTGTTACTGAGGTGAAAACATTGAACACTACAATTTAAGGAAGCACTCCTTGTTGATCTTGAAATGACATCTTAATCCAAGATCAAAGCAAGTCACCGTATTGAAATTTTATTTTTTGTGACTAAAGACTTATATTGCTTCAAAGTTCTCAGAATTAAAGGTCTGAAATCTACAGTATGTTCTTGGGTAAGTGCGGCCTGATCAATTTTTCATTCCCCAAATCTGGTCCGTTCAATCAAAAAGGTTGCCCACCCCTGGTTTAGCATACCCCAAAAAAGAAAAGTAACTTGGATGGTAAATATTTTGTTCATCAAGAGCGTAGCAAAGAGTTTCCTTCTAGGGGTTGAAACCCTCCCCAATGACGATTAGGCTCACGGGAAACATTTCAAGGGGGTAGGGGCGGAGGGCGTTTGCCATGAAAATGTTGAGACTTGCAATGGTTTCCCCTTTTCGCGCGATAGCAGAACGGGTATGGAGTAGTTCCCCTTCCCACAAATTACAAGGGAAGATGCTATTTGTCTTCGGGAGTTTTGGTTTATACTTTTATTGGGTCCATACATAGTGTAGAAAACTGGCTAGCCCCCTATCAGGCAGTCCCAACGCCGCTGCCGTCCTCACCCCCTCCCCATGCCCTGAAAGTACAAGTGTCAGTGCGGACGTGCTATCAAGTAAGGATTTTCACTGTTATGGGAGGGCTAGACCCCCTCCCAGACCCAGCCTCGTACGCCTATGCCCCTATAACACAACTTTTAAAAGAAAATAATAGCAAAAATTGACGAAACATAAATGGTTATAAACTGTATAAGGTTTTGTGGTACAAATCCCGCACCGGCTTGGCATCTGGAGACCTAAAATCGGTTCTCAGTTAATCATCGTTTTTGAGATAGATCATTACCATTTTGACCGATACACCTGAGTGAATCATGCAATTGTTCGGATAAAGTGTTGACAGCAACAGGGGAAATTCTACGCAGTTTCAGAATACTATACGTTGATAATGTATGACTAAAACATCTGGTTTGTATCATTCGTAGGAAGGAAGGAAAAATTATCGGAATGACCTAGGGCTTCGTGAGATAGCTTTTAGATATCTTTTTTTAATTGAAATTTCCTAACTATTTTGACGTACATCAATAACATGTCTGGACTTGGCTCAGGAACAGCTTCATCTTTCAAGAAATTCTCTGCAACATCATATTAAGTTCATTTACAATTTAAGCACAAAAGAGTGAACGAAGACACTCTCTTATAGAATGTGAATTACTAGCCTGCGTAGCGCCTCTGTGGCTGCAGCCCCCTTTAGGCTGCAGCCCCTCGTAGCGATGAACTGAACGAAAAGACTTCGTCCGCTCCGATCACTCTCTTTTAAGAGTGGCCATGTAGGCACTCTATCAAGAGTGAAAATTTGCTCTTTTAGAGTGAAACTTTCCTCTTTTAGAGTAAATTTCACTCTTCTTAGTGAAAATTTCACCATTTTGGAGTGAATTAATACTCTACTGGAGTGAATTTAAAGGGACAATCCTCTCACCCCAAACTACACTTCTATTATAGGGTAACAAAAACTCTCAATTGGCTCAGCTTTTTGATTGACTGCTAATTCAAACAATGCACAGTACCAACACTTATATTACACAGCATGAACTGTTCTGAGAGTGTTTTGATTATACACATTGAGCTTTCTATATTCACCCTGAAGCAATAAAATGAGATTGTGTCTGGATAAGGGTGAATTTCAGACAATTGTAGGAGGGGCTTAATTAAAGAAGGTTAGGAGAATTGATACTGTTTGAGATGAGAGAATTGGGCCTTTAAGCCTTTAAGCAAGATCGCAATGAATAGAGTTGAAAATTCTATACCCATCACAACGTAAACTTTTTTAATTAAAAAAAAAAATGTCACGGTAGAGACAACATAAGCAATCAATCTTTACGTGTGGTGAAGTACTTCCCCAAGAATCATCTCGAATATGGAGAGAGGATCGTGAAACAGTTTTTCAATGTGCCCGTTTAATTTGACTGAAACTTGCATAATTTCGCAAGTATTACAGATTTTTAACAAATGCTGTTAAAACTCAAGTCCAAATTCTTAGGCATACAGTAAGACCGTAACGAACAATAACCTTGCTAAGCTGTACGCACATATTACATCAATAAATACGGTAGCAACACCATGCATATGCACGATACGTAAGTGTACATTGTGCATGTCTCATTACATGTATATTAGTCGTAAGTACAGACACGTGATGATAGGCTACAATTTCTTCAATAGACATTTGTATGTGACGTCTTAGAAAAAAGGCAAGCCCTTAACTCCTTGAGATAAGCGTGTACATCCTCACAACTTACACAAAATTCATGCAGACACAAAGCTGATTTGTATAGGCCTATATTATAACAAAATAAAGCTCGAAGATGAACATAATTATGTATTTATGTGCTTATGTATTTAAATACATAAGCATATTTTTAACCTAAAAGCGGGAATGATACAAAAAGTACAATAGGAATTTTAGAAGTGAGTGAAAAATCATTCATATATATGAAGGCTGGGCCCCTAGGCTTCAGTTATTGAAGCAGGGCACAGCTGGGCTTTAGCTAGGCTTCAGCTGGGAAAGGTTAGGCCAGTTGGGCCCCACGTGGGAACACCTGACAAACACGAATGGGCCCCAGCTGGGGCCCAGCAAGTAGCCCAGCTGAAACCCAGGTGGGGCCCAGCTGGGCATGTTGGCTGGGTAGAGCAGGGGTGGACAACCTACTGCCCGCGGGCCGCATGCGGCCCACCAGTGATTTTTTGCGGCCCGAGATTTCTCAAGGAAAAGAAAAATATCAGTCTATTTTACATCATAAAAAACGAGCTGTAGATTTTTGCTTTCAATTTCACTAACAACGTTCACCATTATTTCTATCATCACTATCCACTTGTGACATCCAGTAACCGCCTCGTAGTGGTAAACTCCATGCTTATGATTAGCTACTCACAAACCGATTTCGCAAATTGGTGCATGGAATTACCACCATGATTTGTTTGACCTTCTTTGACGCAACGTAACTGCATAACTTCGATTTTGATGTGACGTTGACATTTAGGCCTAAACGCGGTTAGTATAGTACAGTTCGTTTTCAGTATAACCATGAAACGAGTGGTCTTATTCCCTCCCTTTGCGATACGCATAGTGACAAGCTTTGCGTCTGACATTATTATCATGGGGGTGATGATATTCCCCTTATTTTGCAAAACTCGTGGTGGTGATGGAAATTATTACCATGGTACAAGGGTTGCCGTGAAATGAATCGACATGATTTGTGTGTTTTTGATGAGTCTCTACTATCAACTGAAACACAAATTTGGCTGTGAAATTCCGAATTTTCCAATGAATTTAGTTGAACTTAGCAGTAGAGTCTCAGTCGCAAACCGGGATCATAGGCGTACGAGGCGGGGCAGGGGAAGACTCCCCCAAAATTCCTGAGATCCAAAATTCGGGTAGGAAACGACAAAAAATCGGGCACAGAATAGGCATCTTCCCGGCAGAGATGAAATATAAATGAAAACATTTCCCGAATTTTCTAACGAGTTCCAGGATTTTTCTTATCAAATTGTCGAAGAATATGCAAAAATTTTCGCGCGCATCAGTGGTCTGGTCCTCTATTACATGCACCTGAACTGCAACGAAGTTTTGACAGAAATGTTCTGTATCCAAATTGGAAACGTTCTTTACGCCTATGATTGACTTTCCTAATTAGTAGGCATACTATAGCAGCTGTGGCTTTGTTACTGAGGTGCTAACATTGAACACTACAATTTAAGTAAACACTCCTTGTTGATCTTGAAATGACAACATCTTAATCCGAGATCAACATTACTTAACAACATTACTGTTATTGAAATTTTATTTTTGTGACTAAAGATTTATATTGCTTCAAAGTCATCAGAATAAAAGGTTTGAAATAAACAGCATGTCGTTGGTTAAATGCGGCCCTTTCAATTTTCCATTCCTCAAATCTGGCCCGCTCCATCAAAAAGGTTGCCCACCCCTGGCCTAGAGGTATGAACTGTGGTGTGTCTCATCATCGATTCAGAGAATGACGTCGAGTGACGTCATGCATGTCTATATATATATGATAAAACGCATTGCATATTCAATTTTAAAGATTTAACAGACGTTATGGCGTCGTCCCGAAACTACGACGAGCTTTACTGGGCATGGGACGGATGGAGAGATGCCGCGGGTGCTCCAGCCAGGCAGGATTACCAGAGATACGTAGAACTGAAAAACAAGGCGGCACTCGCTAATGGTAACACGTACGACCTTCTTTATCAATGACTTTTGTTAAATAATTTAAAAGGTTTAAATGAGCAGATAGCTCTGAAACGGATGGTGACTTAATTTAATATATTATGTAATTGTTCTATGAATAATAAGTTGTAAGTTTTGGCAACAATAGGCTATGTCGTCCAAATGTTGACCTGCCCTCGATGCGGTAGGTTTAGACCGTTTCGACACCTTTTGTAGACCCGCTAGCTTTAAGGGAAATATTGCATTTGTTTTACACGGAAATTTCATCCTTTTAAAAACCAATATTTATTGGCAAAGAGTGATAAACAATTACAAATAAGGCAGTATGGTAGCCTTCTTTTCAAGAAATAAGTTTTTCTCTGATAGAAATTCAGTTGTTTGTTGCTCAAGAATAATTTGTTCACCCAATTTCTTTCAACATTTCAAAAGATGCAACTTCCATAACTTTCCTTGTGCATAATATTTTGAGGAAATGACGCTATTGATGTGGTTTTTTGTTGAAACTGAATGATCTGATAATGACTAGAGCTATGTACTGTTAAGGCTATGTTGGAGCATTTTAAACGCAATATTTACCTTTGAAGGAAAAAATTAGTCCAAGAGGATGGACCCTTTCTATTGAGATGAAAGGACCTAACCCTAACCCAACCATGGGCACAGGCCTAGGGGCCGGGAGATAAGTATTTAATTGACATATTTGGCAGGTCAAGGATGATATGCTTTTAAAGTAAGGGTAACAATGAAGGTAATAGACTATAATACCATTTTGCAGGGCCAATATTTTTAAAGGGCGGTGGTCGGAGCATTGTCACTTTTGTTCCGGCGTGAATTCAACCGACGAACACTCAATATCAGCCCACTAAAAGAACTTAACATTGAGTATGAACTGTTTTCCAGTCTTTTGAACAAAATAAGGGCTACCGAACTGCTCTCTAAAAACAACGAGTGAATTCACTAAAAACGTGTTCACTGTGCTCAGAGACCTTTTCTGGTAAGATTGAATTTCACAAGGAATGGTGTGAAAAGTAGGCCTAACCCCCAAAACGCTATGATTTCTCACACAAGGAAAATAATTTCGCTTTTCTGGGAGTGAATCCCACGGTTTGGTTTTAAGAATGTGAAACAATAGTCGCCAATGCTTCTATCGATCTCAATCTGAAACGATTGGTCTAATAGTTCAGTCCAGAAATATTCATTGAATTGAAATTTTGCTTGGTAGTCTTGGAAAAAAATCCCGCGTGCAGACTCCAAAACACAGCAGATTCTGATTTTTGTGAAAACGCACTTCAGCGGAACACACTGCACTCTGTACAGAGTGATTAGCAATGAAACGATTTTTTTGCTCTAACCTTGAAAACACGTTTGAATTCTAAAAATGTTTCGCTAAAAACAAGAAATGTTACGCAATTAACCACGTTTAAAGGCGAAATGTTTAGAAATAACAGAGGCGTGTGTTTAGCATCTAACCCTTTGTGGGCAAAAACTGTTTAGAAAATTAATTTTTAATTTCCCAAAAGCATTTTTGTAGAGATTAAGGGTTCCCGAATCAGTGTAATTATGATATATTTGCACTCCTCAGATTATAAGGATAACGGTGCCTTTTGGCGTTCCTGGTACGAGGTCGATGATTTAGAAGCACAGCTGAAACCTCTTTATGACGAAATATCACCCCTCTATACTCACCTACATGCCTACGTCAGAAGACGATTGTATAATGTTTACGGACCCGATTACGTAAATCTACGTGGTCCAATCCCGGCCCATCTCTTAGGTGAGACGATTTTCCGGTAGGTGTATTAAGTTGGCCAAGATTAAGTTATAATGGCTGGAGTTTAATCACTCAGACAAGTGCAGGGTGTGGATTACGGGGCGGTTTATTGAAAGGGAGTTCATTTCTACAGGTCCCCACTTTGCAAAAATGATGGAACTAACACGGTGAGAAATTAGGAGTTAATGTGTAAAATATTGAACAGGCTTTTGACTTAAAACATCAGCGTCGTATAATTAGAGGTTACGGCCACACAATGACCACATGCGTTCCATTGACGAAACTGAGAGACGGATGGACCGTTAAATGGTATACATTGGACGCCAATCAATACTTCCCAGCACATATTTTGATTGTGAGAATTAACAACTGATTGACAATAAGCGGAGTATAGGGCGCTTATGAAAATAAAAGGTACTATTAATCAGGCTGTAGGCTGCAAAAACGATTTTATGAGACCTTTCAAAATAGATCATGACCCTACTTAGCCTACTGAACTCTTTTGACCCTACTTAGCCTACTGGACAACAGCCAAAACGATCTCTGAGTTAGGATGAAGGCATTCTGGCGATGGTAGTTCGGAACTTTTAACTTGCGAATTAATATATCAATGGTTTTAAATTAACCAATTGACACGACATTGTAGTATGATCTACATTGCTCTCAAATATAGTTTTTTTTTTAAAATGAAGGTTTCAATTCGTTATTTTTGTTTTGTTGAAGGGGAGGGGTTTGTCCTCCTTACACTTCTCTCCTTTGTGAACGGTGAAATGCCTTCCCCTCCTTTTTTTGAAAATAGATCCACGCCCTTTATTAGCGATTAGGCGGGAAGAAGAATGCTGATTTGAGTCTCACTATAATCATATAACAGCAATCGTACAGCCTTATCCGTAAAGTTAACCTTAGAGCTAATAATTGGTTCAATGATTGAGTTGTATGGTCTATAGAGAGAATTCTGGGGAAATCCCTTTTGTAATACAACGCAGTATATTTAATTTTATGTTGAATTATTGCTAACTCAAATACGGTAATTGATGATACGTGCAAAAGAACACATACTTGTTTAGCGATTTATGCTCAAAAAAGAATTTTTGTACGTTTAAAAATATAACTGATTTAATAAGGATTTTATGACTACCGAGCTCATAATGTTTACATCAATTCAGTCTCTTAAACATTTATTCAAATCGACGATTAGTCACTTTTCAGGATTTTATGTATAGACGCATACATAGAAATATAGTTAGTTCGTTCGTTCGTTCGTTCGTTCGTTAGCTAGTGGGTCGGTCGGTCGGTCGGTCGGTCGGTCGGTCGGTCGGTCGGTCGGTCGGTCGGTCGGTCGGTCGGTCGGTCGGTCGGTCGGTCGGTCGGTCGGTCGGTCGGTCGGTCGGTCGGTCGGTCGGTCGGTCGGTCGGTTAGTTAGAGTGTCAGTTAGTTAGAGTTTTACCCCAGTTCTCAAAACATGGTTCAAGTCGAGCCGGCCACGGCCCTTTAAGTTGCAGTTGTGGCTCACTGGCTTGTTTCTCCTACTCCATTGCTGACAAATGAATAACAATGAACTCAGAAAAAAAAATCACATGATTGAGATTGTTTTATACATGGTGGTGTAGAGTGCTTTCACTGACGTCACGAGTCCCGCCCCTTTTGGCGGGCCAAAACTAGTGCATGCTAGCTATTATAGGTAGCTGAGAAGCAGCTGACGAACCACATGTGACCGTTGCAGTAAAACGCAACTCTTGATTTTTGTCCGGCAGTTGTCGTGGCTTAACAATTGTGACGTCACGGAAAACACTCTATATACCGTCATGAGACAGGTATTGAGTTATGATATTATTATTTTCTTGGGCCTATGCAGGTCATTTTTATGATTTATGGTCTAAATTTTCACCATTTTGGATAAAAGGAACGTTTAAGTTTGAAGCAATATTAACATTTCCTGCAACTTTCTTTTAATTTGATCTCACAGGAGATATGTGGGCCCAGACTTGGGGCAGTCTAATGGACGAGGTCATGCCGTACCCCAGAAAGCCAAGTGTTGATATTACTTCTGTCTTGCAGGAGAAGGTATGGGCTTTATTTGGCATGTAAATGACTGCCCAGAAAGACCAAGGGGCAACTACCCTCTCCCTTTAGCATGGTTTTTGGTATTTTAACTGTTTACGACTGCCAATATTTCCCCAATTTGCAATGAACGAGACGCGAAGGCTAAGTATAAGACATTTCCATCGACCGGGAAACATTTCCGGTCATTCTATTTTGTACGCTTTTAGCCAAGATATTGTGACGCAACGATAGTCTGTGTAAAGGTTCCACGTACTTACTTAAGACACATCCACCTAAATATGTACAAAACAATTGCAAAGTGAGCGTGAAAGAGTGGGTTGGTGTAAAGTTTGTCCAAATTTGTTTGATTGCGACAAAAAATAAATTCTTTCCTTTTTTTAAAAAAAGAGGTAGAATAGGCTTGGCGTATGTCACAATTTCATTTCAGGAGCTGTTTTACATTACACTACATCGATAACATTTCTAACAAAGATAGCCAGTGAATGCGTGTAAATCTGACGGTCACATTACAAAGAATTCGAATCAGTTTCAGATTCAATTTTTGTAAGTTTTTATTAAAAACTGGTCGGAAAGGGCGCCGGACTTAGCAAACCGTGTTAATACATAATTTGTACCGCATGACTACGAAAATCAATTTATACTAAATATTTCGTGACGTTACATCGACAAACAGCTTTTATCACACCACGCGCGTCCGATAAAAGCTTTCTGTCAGGGTGATGTCACGAAAACATCAGTTAACATTTTATTTTCATAAACATCTGATGGAAATATATATTTGCACTCGTTGGCAAATTTTTTGTCATTTCCGACCCAGAGGTGGAGAAGATTTTAGTAACAACTCACACAAAATCGGACCGGAATTCGATCCGAATTTGTTGTAATGTGTAACCGTGGCTTTATACACTGTGGCTGGTATTGCTGAATATTCGCGGAATGAGAGTTAGGCGACGGGCTGACGGGTTAGCGAAATTTGAAAAAAAAAATCTCAAATTGAGAGAGGAATTATTAACTCTAAATTTGTGGATTTATTCGATCTCATCACAGATTCATGATGAAGTAAGTATATAGAAATTAATGTACTCTACAGTTATGTGTATTTTTTACGAATTAGGCAGAGTGAAAAGTAAGCCACAATCTACAGACCCTTGAAAGGCAAACATAAATAATGTATTTGAATGTTGCATTGGCTATTTGAAGTCGATCATGTATTATATCAGTAAATGTAAAGGCAATGTGTGATCTATTTGCTTCATGAATATTCAAGAATTCCAGAGAGCAAAGGCCTGTATCGACCAACTATTTACAAAAATAGTCCAGAGTTGATTTTATGTGTGATATGTTGTTAAAGTAAAATACTCTAAGCATTCTGGTGAAAGTTTCAATCATTTCCCATATTCGGATTTCTAGATATAAGCAATTGAAGTTGACATATTTTCTATAGAAAGTGATCTTGAAGCAAGCCTCTTTAACATATCAAAAATAACTTTGTCTCTGGACTATTCTTTTAATGACGTATTTTAAGCCGATGTGAATTTAATGTCAAACAATAAATACGAATATATGAAACATTCCAAAATTGCCGACCCACTCGAAGGATACAGGAACTTACTGTTAAACCATCGTTGGTACAGCTATATGCATGTGCGTTCATACTCAGGACGTGTATACTGCAAACACTAATGTACTAAACCGCTCTATGTTTTACAGAACTATACACCAAAGCAAATGTTTGAAATATCCGACGAGTTTTTCAAATCCCTCGGGCTTCTAGAAATGCCTCCGGAATTCTGGAACAAGTCCATGATTGAAAAGCCACGTGACGGACGAGACGTTGTGTGCCATGCTTCAGCTTGGGACTTTCTCAATCAGATCGACTTCAGGTATTTAATAGATAAATAATACCTTTATTAATTGTAAGAAGTGAGGGCACCAATATGTCAAAATTGGGAGAGTTAAACAAATGGCAAAGGAAAAT
The DNA here is from genome assembly GCA_037179385.1 of Holothuria scabra. Lineage (NCBI taxonomy): Eukaryota > Metazoa > Echinodermata > Holothuroidea > Aspidochirotida > Holothuriidae > Holothuria > Holothuria scabra. The sequence continues at coordinate 46,653,470 of CM074190.1, forward strand.
GTTGGGGGCTCACAATTTCGGACGATGCACGACACTTAGCCCAAAGCTCCAGTTTCTGGCGATGGGGGTCCAGGAGCAAAGCCTCTGGAAGCTCTAAGGTTTTAGCATATCTTTGGATGGAAATTTAGACTCTTCAGAGAGAAACAATTTTTCGGTTACCCTAACTGACCTTATGGGAGGGGGCAAGTGAGTTGGGGTAATGGGGAAATTTGCAGGAGGGGCAAATGTATGCTATTATACCCGCAGCGCCGCCACTGCTTGTAAGACGTACGGTGTGATCTCCTGGCAGAGACGAGTCATATGTGTGTCAAATTCTTTCGATTTGTGACTCAGGGGTGTACCTACGTTCCCCAAATTTTGCGTTAAACCAACTTAAGAACGGCATATGTGTGTCATATTCTACGTGTGTCAAAGTCTATGCAATGTTGGCCGGATCGACTGTGAAAATGTTTTACGCTGTACAAAGATCATTGTCCGGGTTGCGTCTTTCATTTTGTGAGTGCGTAACGTTCGTAACATTCGTAACGTTCGCAACATTCGTAAACTCCCAGTCCTACATTTATAAAGCATCATTTTCACGACAATATAACCGATTTTATTTTTTTATGGATAAAAGGGACTGATTCGAATGCCCACGTGCTCATTTATTCTGTTCAGTAAACTTAACGTTATGAATTAATAAAGATGAATGTAAGATAATCCATAAAAGTCAAAGAAAGCAATACCATGACCATTTGTTTTAAAGGGAGACACACCGGTACTGTGTTGAAAACTCAATGACCTTTCATGGGGGATGGCCCGGCGCGCCCAGTCAGTACCTTCACTATACTGCCGAGAGGAAAAAGCCTTTTCCTTCGCAGGCTATACCATCACATGTTTTCAGTTATTTTTTTCTAATGTTGAATTATAGGAAATGAGAGGGTCCAAGGTAGAGGGTGTTAGGGGCTTCAGCCCCACCTCTTAGTTCACATATAATAACGCGCAACCCAGTTTCATGCCACCGAGCATGTTCTGTCGCATGAAACTGAAACGTGCAACTGACACCAATGACGGGCTTCTGGAATGAAGCCCGTGAAGTTCAGTTAATCGAAATGGACAGGGGACAGGAAACATTCTTGTCTCTTCAACGTACCAATAGTGAATATTTAACGTTAGGATTTTGCGTGGATTGCTTCATGGACCTGCGACTTGTTGCATAATGTGAACACTATGCTCTTAATTCTAGTTAGTCGTCAGTTGCTTACCACGACAAGACAGTCTTGTTGCAACAAGTAGCATCCCATAAAGACTAACTAGTTTTGGTGTAGACAGGGCTTTAAAAGCGTGGTTCCCGAATTGTTTTGCACTCTAAAATAAAAGGTGAAACTCGCTTGAAGAGTGAAAGTCATAAAATTCAAATCAAAAGAGCGGAAATTTACAGACTCCAAGAAGAGTGAAATTCACCTTATTCGAAAGGGGGGATGTTTCATTCTTGATGTGGTGCCTACATGGTCATAATTTCATTCGCCTCTTAAACCAAACTTTTGCCGAGTTGAAGTCAAGTTGCAAGTCGAGACAGAAACTCCCAACAATACATGACGTAAAAATATTAATTTTTTTCCCTTTAAATAAAACATTTCTTCTCCTCCTACTAAATACAGATGTCAAGCACATAGCGTACGTCGCCGACTTTTTTACGTGCACTCTTACAGCCAAAGAGTGAACTTAGTCACTCTTCAATAGAGTGAAAAGAGTGATATCACTCCATCGGAGTGTAATATCACTTCAAGAATGGTCAAACACACTCAAAGAAGAGTGAAATTCACCCAAAACCCGTGAAAACTCACACTTCAACGAGTGCATGCACAGATAACTTTTTTTGGAGTGTGATCCCTGCAGGCACTCCATCAAGAGTGAACCGTTGCTCTTTTGAGTGAATTTCATTCTCTTTGGAGTGAGTTTCCACTATTTTGGATTGGACTTTATAGCTGTCACTTTTCTAACGAGTAAATACGTTTCACTCTTTTTATTTATAGAGTGTACATTACAGGAATAATGCACTAACATCTAAGAATTAACCTAAGCTTGTTTGAAGTAGTGCAAGTTTCTCCCTTTTTACATCAATAACGTCATTTTCATTTCAACTCGTCGATTTGTTTTCCATCTTTGCATGACTTATTCACAAAAAAATTCCTATGATTAATTTACTTTTAAAATATTTATATTTTTAATTCTAAAGAAAGTAAAAACATTTTTCGGTATAATATCGCCTAATTTCAATCCGACTGTCCGACAAGGGTATTTTTACTATTCATTTTCTGATGAAAGGATCAAAATGTGTACCGAAATGAATATGGAGAACTTCATAATTATTCATCACGAAATGGGTCACGTGGAATATTACCTCCAATACAAGGATCGGCCATTCGTGTATCGTATCGGAGCTAATCCAGGATTCCATGAAGCTGTAGGGGATGTCGTGGTTCTGTCTGTGTCTACGCCTAAACATCTACATAATATCGGTCTTTTGAGGGAATTTGAAGAAGATGAAGGTGATTATAATTTTAAGGATTTTTCTTTTTCATGAATAGTGGTAATGTAAGAGATGGACAACATTGGTGGTCCAACAACAACTGTTCTAGTAGGTTAGTTAGTTAGTTAGATGGAGTTTTACGGCCCAGTTTCCAACCTATTGGTTCAAGTCGAGCCGGCCACGGCCTTTTTTCCGGCTGGTATTCCCTTTTCATCCAGTCTAGACTGGAGTCACGTTTGTTCGACCACCAACGAGTCTGAAGGCCTTTACGGTGGTCAGTCATTAAAGTTTACCTCAAGTCAAAACATCAAAAATATATATCAAAAGTTTTTAAAACTTTTTTTGGTTAATTTTTTTTTTTAAAATCTAAAGTCCTTCCGACCCTCTGGCAAAGGGCCGTTTAGCGGAACCAAACTATTAACTGCTTCACGAAGAAGCTTCTTGACCAACCTCATGGCCCTCAGACCATTTACAACATTGGTCTGTTATGTTTGGCTTCATTCTAGACTGGCTAAAAAGAACAGATACTGCACATGATCTTAACCAAAAGGCCTTTCTTATTTAAAAAAAAAAAAAAAAACATTCACTCAGCCTTTTCCCCCTTGTGAATTATGGATGGATAAAAAATATCATTTCACCAAATTTTGATCATGTGTTTGATTTAAAAAAGAATTCACTGAGCCTCTTCCCCCTTGTGAATTATGGATGGATTAAAAGAGGATGATTTCACCAAATTTTCTTCATTATGTGAACCCAAAATTTGCTTTTACCTCATTTGCGTTAAATTTCCTGTGGAATTGTTACGACGGAGCTGACAATGTATCGGTTGACTCCATGATACGAAGTCTGGCTTCAATCGTTGGGAATAGTCTACTTTAATTCGGAGTAAATGAATAAGGAAAAAACGCCAGATAAGCCTTTATAATGGCTAACTTGGTCGAGGCGTGCTTGCTACTTCCACTGACCCACTTTTGTCAAAAGTAGGAGTTCAAGTCAGGAAAAAGGTATGCCTTGTACACTTAAACGTTTTAAGGGTGACTCGTTACAAAAGTGAAAGCTATAAAGGTCACTCCAAAAGAGGGTAAATTTACTCCAAGAAGAGTGAAATTAACCCCAAACAGCGAAGTTTCACTTTTGATGGAGTGGCTACAGGGACCGCTCTTAAAAAAGATGATTCTTGTGAGACACTCGTTGAAAAAAGAAATTCCACTTATCTCGTATTGAATTTCACTCTTCCTGCCACCGTGAAGGAGTGAACTGATTCCTTTCACTCTATTAGCTGTTTCGTGGGCGTGTATCAAAGTGTCCCATTGAGTTGTGTGACCTTTTTAAAAACATTGTTCAGAGGCATATCTAATTGTTTCGAGCAACTTAAAAATCTGACCAAGCCTCTGCATACAGGTTAGATAAATGATGATGTATAAACAAAATATTTTTCCAGACCTCGCAACAAATCGTTTGTCTTCCGTTTTTCTCTTGAATAATATTTGTACAAGTTGAATGGCATAACTCAAGACAATATTGCTTATGTTGAGAGGAAAAAGTATATTTGTTTAGTTATTTAGATAACGTATAAATAAAATGATCTTAAGCTCGAATCATGTAGAAGAAGATGTATGTAACAAACTGAAGGTCAACAGACCGAGAAAAATTATGGATTACGATAACTTTAATATTTAAGGTAAACGTACGTAACTCGTTAGAGATTCAAAATGTACTAAAATGATTAATCAAAAGCATACGATGGGTTTTTTCTGATGGGAGGGGGCGTGCAGTATGTTGAGTGATCATTGGCCTGGGGTGTCTAAGGAAAAGAGGAACCCCTTTGAAAATTTTGGAGAAATTAGGTATCCTTGCATGTAATATTGTACGTACTAGGTATTCTTCCTTTGAAGAAAATTATGTTTGTTTATTTTTAGAAACTAAAATTAAAGTGTATCAGTGGTCGTCCCATGTGAAGAGGGGTCCCCCTCCCCATCTGAAAATGTTTGAAAAATTGGGTGTTCTTAATTACATGCAATCTGGTAATACATTCTTTTTGCAGTAAAATTTTGCAGTTACAAAATATGCGTAAGTAGTTTAGGAATTAAAAATAAGTTGTCGTCAGCAAGGGAACCTTGGGGAGTTGCTAGCCTTATCCTTCCCCTTTGAAAATTTTTGACAACGTGGGTGGCCTTTCATGCAATCTGCCGCATATGCTACCTTTTTAAGTAAAATTACTTTTTTAGGATCTAAAAAGTGGCTTCGGTGAGGTTTGCATACCCCATGCAATTTCATCCTCCCGCTGTGTACGCCTCTGTGTTTAATGGTCGGTCATCGGTTTTTTTCCCTACCATGACCCCAGCAACGCTAGAGTGAAAAACAGCTAATGATGGAGATGGTAAAGTATGGAAACACTGCTGCTGCTAGAGTGCATGCAATCACCGCACGCGGAGAGCAATCCCATGTGAAGAATACATACGCGAAAAACATGTGTTTCCACTTCAGAACCTTGATGCCATGGAAAAGTATTTAAAGGAAGTGACGGGTCTCTGACCGACCCTCATACCCGACCCTCATGCCTTACTCATAGTACATAGTCTCTAATTTTTTCCACGGTTGTTCCAAAATGTTGTGGTTAATGAACCTAGGCTCACGTCTGGTTCGCACGCGTGCATAACTTACAAATATCATGTCGTCTCACTCGGAAGTAATTAAGTGCGTGACTATATATGCAGTAAAAACTCCTGCACCGATACTCCACAATAACCCTTACTGATAGTGTTAACTGGGACTTATGGTCACCTACTGTACCATTCACAGCCATTATAAATTTTGAAAATGTCAAAAAGTACGTATTTTGAAGAAAAGTAGGCCTAAAAAGTTCTTTTCAACTAACTGCCTAAACATATGATTTCGAATTGTCGATTAAACGTACCATTTTAAAAGTTTTGGTAAAGAGTAAACAAATAATCGTCAATGTTTAAAAACTTTTCGACATCTCAAAATAAAAAGTATATCCGTGTAGCATTTAATGCGTTAAATTTCGACCAGTACTATTACACCAGACTGAGACCCACTGGACACCAATTTACTTTTTGAGGATCAATTCCCTTCTCATTGTTAAGCAAAGAATTTTGGATAAATTATCGGTAGGATGCTTACTTTTCAACAATTGTATGTATGTACTGTATGGTCGGCCCTTCGTTTTTGAAAGTGGAGAATATTGTCGGTGTCAAAATCAAAGCCGTTTGGTCACTCTCCAAGCGGAGCGCCACCAAAGGTTTGCTCTGAACTTACAAAGGAAGTTTCGGCCAAAAATACTTCTAAGATCACGGGAAATGACCGTTTCCAGGCTTTTTTCATGGAGGGGGGATATATACCCTATATCCCAGGATCGCCGCCGATGTATATAAAACAAAGACCTGTACAGAACCAGATTAATTCGTTTTTTTTCTTTATTTCAGACGCTAAAATCAATTTTCTGATGAGCATGGCCTTAACAAAGATTGCTATACTTCCGTTCAGTTATTTAATGGATCTCTGGAGATGGAGAGTGTTTGATGGGAGCATAAAACCAGATGAATATAATCAGAGATGGTGGGATTTGAGGTGCGTGTTTGTGATGATCAACGTGATTCAAACTTATCCCCACAGTTGCCATAAAGAATCTCCCAAGGAGCACGACCAGAGGCATTTAACATTTTCTTGTGTTTATTGTTGTTTACCATAAAGTTGGTATTTCTCCTTTCATGGGGTCAAAAGACTAAAGAAGTGCAGCAGAACTTAAATTTTTCACTTACGCTTTGCGCCAATCTGTGCTACACTCTAAAAACGTCCTGTTCAGATTTGAACCGGAAACGGATCAAGTGGGCACTCAACCGAAAAGGATCAAATATTTGACTATATCCGGTTCATTTTGACCAGAAACTGATTAGTTTTTTAACCGAAACTAGCCAAATATTTGATCTTTTTTTTCTGTTCAGTGCCCATTTGATCCTTTTTCGGTTCTTTTTGAACCGGACGTTTTTAGAGTATAGCTCAAAGCTTTGATAATCTGCAACATGTTCCTTGAACGAACTCGTTGACAACTTTCCAGCTATACTCAATATCGCTATGAAATAGGGTGAGAGAAGTCATTTCCCTAGCTCAAGTCATTCACCATACATCATAGAGGCGATTACCAAATAGCAAGTATAAAGGTTCTGGGATTGCGCTTTTGATAAGCACTATTTTTGTCAACTTGTCACCAGAACTGTGGCAAAAACCAGCACGCATTAAAATACTGTCTCACCATCTTTCGCAATTGCTATTTAGACAATTGTCTTCTATGGTTATCTCCCGCCTATACCAACACTTGCAGGGACTCCTCAATTCGAATACGGTTTTGTTGTTCGGGTCCACATCTGTCATAGTTTGGTTTAAGCCTTTACGCTCAAACTATCTGCTTATGGAAGCAAATCCAGATGACGCAACTGACATTCTAAAACTAACCAAGAACCCGTTCACAAATTAGACTTTATCTCACTGTATTAAAGGAATGGGACTGAAAGGAAAGGAATTGCATTAAAGTAATGTTGGTATCGCTAATCACTTAAGACGCAGATTAGTCAAAACAGCAGTTCAGAATCGACTAATCACATTCGTAAACAATATTTTGACAAATACCTGACTGTACTTGTTTTTAAGTTTTTAATTAAGTCCTCTAGACTTCTTGCACTTTACTGATCAGTTTCCATCTAGCAAAAATTTAATTTTCATATGTGAGAGAGGAACCAAATCTTCACAGTGTGGTGAAAGTTCGATTCAAATTGGACATTCAAAGGACATTACTGAGCTGACATACAAAACGATGAGGTTTATTTACTCAGTTTAAAATGATACATTGCGCAATAATTCGTACACTCTAAAATCAAAAGAGTGAACTTATTCACTCTTTGATCGAGTGAAAAGTGTAAATTCACTCCATTAGAGTGATAATTCACTCCAAGAGGAGGGAAGTTCCCTCCAAAAAGAGTGAAGTTCACTCCAAAAAGAGTGAAATTCCCTTAAAACGAGCGAAGTTTCATTCTTGATGGAGTGCCCACGGTGATCGCTCTTAAAAAAAGAGCGATCATTGCAGGCACTCGTGAAAGAGTGAATTTTTTCCTCTTCCTCTAGTGAATTTCACTCTTTTCGGAGTGAACTTCACTCTTTTTGGAGTGAATTTTCACTCTAATGGAGTGAATTTACAATTTTCACTAGATCAAAGAGTTCACTTTTTTGATTTTAGAGTGTAATGTCATTGTTGTACTACTCAAAGTCTTTATATTTTTTGTTTTTTGAACGTTACTTCACCTCTGTACCAGGCCTGTAGTAGAGTCCCGGACTCGGAGTCGTGATTTCAAAATTTGAAGGACCGTCGGCCAGAGAGGTTGACTTTTCCCTATTGTGAAAGTACACAAGGACTCGAATCCGGACTTGGACTCGAGTCCTTGAAAGTTTGAAAATTGTCGGACTCGTGACTCGGGCTCTCCGGACCCTTCTACAACACTGCCTTGTACCAGTACGTGATAATACTCTTACTCCTTTGAAGTGATACGATCAATTAAGCCCTCTTTGTACAACTTGATATACAAATCAAGCAAACAGGAAGCGTTCAAGTTCGTAAAAACATTTTTAGTTTCAACAGAAAACAAAGCAGGTAATGTGAGCTGTACAATAAGAGAGTCGGAAGTTATTGCGCAATTAACTGTTTTGTTATAAGTGAATAAATGTCAACATTAAATACTTGAAAATGGAACACGCAATAACAATGGGAGTACAGTTGGATGAACTAGATTCATTTTGCTGCAGTGTGGATTGGGGCTTTATAGAACTGGTGCTTTGGGAACACTTAATCTTCTTTTCCAGCATCCAGCAAAGTAGTTAGGAATTTGCAAAAGGAGCAAGTTTCATATGGGGGAAGGAGTGAAGGAGAGGGGATGTTATCCATAAATCATATGTCCAGCAGTTTTTTCCTGTATGAATTAAAAACTGCTTGAAATAGACTGAAACTGGGAAGAAATGTCGACACTTATTTTGGAAGCATTCGATCCAACTCTGCTCCCTAGCTACGTTCCTGCCTTGTCCTCAGTTCCATTTAGTAAAATGTCTTAATTCTTGCTTCTGTAATTCAAGGCTTCAGTATCAGGGAATAGTGCCACCAACAGAAAGAACAGAAGAATATTTCGATCCTGCATCGAAATATCACATCGTCTCAGATGTCCCATATGTCAGGTATGTCATACGTACAGGCATGTCAAACGTACAGATTTGACATACGTACAGGTATGTCATATGTACAGGTATGTCATACGTACACTCTCTATACACAGTTGGTCACGTATTTGACAATAGTGAAATTGGGTAATTTTTTTTTCCAATAATTGGTCAGCCAAGTGCTGGGTTCCCCACTCTCCCCACTCTCACCCACTTTTGATGTCTGTTTTTTTTTTTTCTTCTTCTTTTTTTTCTTCTTTTTCTTCTTCTTCTTCTTCTTCTTTTTCTTCTTCTTCTTCTTCTTCTTCTTCTTCTTCTTCTTCTTCTTCTTCTTCTCCTTCTTCTTCTTCTTCTTCTTCTTCTTCTTCTTCTTCTTCTTCTTCTTCTTCTTCTTCTTCTTCTTCTTCTTCTTCTTCTTCTTCTTCTTCTTCTTCTTCTTCTTCTTCTTCTTCTTCTTCTTCTTCTTCTTCTTCTTCTTCTTCTTCTTCTTCTTCTTCTTCTTCTTCTTCTTCTTCTTCTTCTTCTTCTTCTTCTTCTTCTTCTTCTTCTTCTTCTTCTTCTTCTTCTTCTTCTTCTTCTTCTTCTTCTTCTTCTTCTTCTTCTTCTTCTTCTTCTTCTTCTTCTTCTTCTTCTTCTTCTTCTTCTTCTTCTTCTTCTTCTTCTTCTTCTTCTTCTCCTTCTCCTTCTCCTTCTCCTTCTCCTTCTCCTTCTCCTTCTCCTTCTCCTTCTCCTTCTCCTTCTCCTTCTCCTTCTCCTTCTCCTTCTCCTTCTCCTTCTCCTTCTCCTTCTCCCTCTCCTTCTCCTCCTCCTTCTCCTTCTCCTTCTCCTTCTCCTTCTCCTTCTCCTTCTCCTTCTCCTTCTCCTTCTCCTTCTCCTTCTCCTTCTCCTTCTCCTTCTCCTTCTCCTTCTCCTTCTCCTTCTCCTTCTCCTTCTCCTTCTCCTTCTCCTTCTCCTTCTCCTTCTCCTTCTCCTTCTCCTTCTCCTTCTCCTTCTCCTTCTCCTCCTTCGGAATCAAACAAAAACATTACTTTGGGTTATTTTTAGGGCACAAGACATTTTGGGCATATATAAAATGTGTGACTTGTAATATTGAGCAAATTCTCTGTTTTAGAGCTGACGTTTGAACTTAGAGCTGATGATAGAAGCTTTATTGACGACACATGTTTTGGTCAGCCATGTAATTAGGAGTAGTATCAATGTAAATATAGTACATCATACACTCTAAAGACATTAAATCAGATTCAATATTTCAAACTACTTAACAACGCGTCAGCGCCGAAAAGAGCGAATCATGGAGACCTATCATTTTTCTGGCGATGCACTGACATTTACAAGTACTATCGTAATAAAAATAACACAATTGGCAGATCGCAAATCGTGAATTTAATAAGTTTTGAAGTGGAAATTCCTGGGATTAGTGACTTGTGACCCGCAGCTAATAATACCTTCTTATATACAAGAGGATTCTTTCCGGTAAGTGTCAGTTGTTTTTTTCTCTCCCGTGGTGTGATTTGTTATTTGTAATGCGGTGTGAAAAGAACAAATAACCTCCCTATAAATAAAAATAATGTCACGTCTAATGTTTGGGGGAGGGTAGTATGTTTGTTCTTTGAAAAAACAGGGGGTTGTTGCATAAAAGCTCGTCTCATAAAATGAAAAGGTTATTAGATTTATTGAAAAGAACTTTGAGGCTAGTTTTAATGTATTCGCCAAATGTTTTAAAAATTCAGTATGTCATGATGGAATGTACACATTCGTTGGTTAAAGGCCAGGTAATATTCCCTAAAATTATTTTGAAGCAACTTCTAAATCCCACCTTTTTTGTTTGTTTTTTGTTTTTATTTCTCTTCATTATTGCATATTCATTGTATGTCATGATGGAATGTACACATTCGTTGGTTAAAGGCCAGGTAATATTCCCTAAAATTATTTTGAAGCAACTTCTAAATCCCACCTTTTTTGTTTGTTTTTTGTTTTTATTTCTCTTCATTATTGCATATTCATTGTAAACCAAGCAGTTTACTCCTAATAATTTTCACACTAAAGAGAAGAAATGTGGTCACATGACTCTCAAGGACCAATCATGAAACAAAACAGTCAACTACACTACCTGAAGGCGGGGTGACGGTTTTTGTCCAATAACACTTCGTCCGAACGGCTCCTTGCCAGAGAATCGGGACCCAACTTCGGAAAGTATCTATCAAAAGTCGGCACTTAATTTTCTTCTTTGGATTCTGTCGATCGGCTTTTTGCCACTTGCCAGAGGATCGGGAAGAGAAAGTTGTAACTTTCATTTACGGTAATTGTGGGTTCTTTAAGCAGGATAACCACAGGCCAAAGAGGCTTGATGGCTGCACGCTGAATTTGGGTCAGGAACTGGTATTACTAGAAGAAAAGTGATTCCCTGGAGAGAAGAACGATTCTTCCAAAACGATTCTTCCAAATTCAATTCGGTAATAAAACTATACCGTCTGAAAAGTGCTTGGTTATTCTAACAATGCTTTTGGAATTTCTTTCCCAGTGCAGTTTAGATTAAATCTTACCAATGTGTACCATCCTCCTTCAAAATGAAAACTTTAAAACAATTCTTTCTTGGTATCGCCAATTAATTGTTGTTATCGAATCGTAATGTATAACGAATTATTAATAAAACGGCTTGCCAATGGCCGGGTCAATTGCATTGCTTTCATCAGTTCATCAGGGACCTCCCATCATCGACACGCAACTCGACATTTTTACCCAAATAGTTTGTTCCTGATGATATTCGCGGTACATGCAACCATCGTGGCAAAACTTTTAACTTTATGTGAAAAAAGCACTCTTCCAGAGTGAAAACAGAAACCAATCTGGATTTGGAATGTAACTTCTAATAAAAAATAAAAAAAAAAATAAAACATTCTACTCTTTTAGAGCGTACTGGTGAATATTCTGTCTGAAGTTTGGGTCTCTCTTTTAAAAAGTTTGTGATATCGCGGGGACTATCTTGAATCTTGAGTGAAAAACGTCAATGGAAAAAGACTGAGATTTTTTCAATCTTGTAGAGTTAATGCCACGGATTACTATATACATGGACAGAGCATGTGACGTGTACGTCCTTAGCGTAGTTTGTCACCACCGTCTGTGACAAAATAGGAGCAACAATACCTCCAAGGGCAGTCATGAAGCTACAATTCGTATGATTTGACGACGACTATGTTTGTGTGTTATATTTAAACAAAATTTAAACTTGAATGGTAAACAATATTATATTCCTGCAATAAGTGCAGTGATTTTGGTCTTGCCTCGAATTGTTTCGAAAATATTTCAACTTTCTTGAAAATCTGTTGTTTTGAACTACTTGAGCAAGTCCAAACTTTCACACACAAAACCATAGCAGGCAACCATCTTGCTACGCGTATATGATACTCACTCGTACGGTACGTAGAGTTAGTATGCAGTATGCTCTGCCCATGTATATCAGTATATGAGGAGTCCGTGGTAAATACTCATGCAGTTTTAGGTATAGATTCGTTCCTCCCTTCTGCACTCTGTTCTCGGATTTACGGAGTTAGTATTAGTAACGAATTCTAAATGCATGCAGATCTATTGTTAAATAATTTATTACAAACCTAAAATTTTCGACTTTTTTCGGTTGTTAATCAGGTATTTCATCAGTTTTATCATACAATTCCAGTTTCACAAAGCTTTGTGTGAGGAAGCAGGACACGAAGGCCCTCTACACACCTGCAATATATATGGCTCTAAGAAGGCGGGAAAACTATTGCAGTAAGTAAAAAATTTAATTAAAGAAAGATTTATCATAGTTTGGTTTTGATAGCAAATACATCTGCAGGTGAATAGGGACACTTTTGCAAAACTATCAGGTGGTAATATTCACGGTATGTCGAGCGAATTGTAGGGAGACCGGGCCGCCGGGGTCTGATTCGGAATCAAGATTCCCCTTCCCCCTTGTGCTAAAACAGAATTCTGATCGGATAAACTTGATTAAGAAGTCATTCCCACTCTTTTTCTTGTCAGTGTCTGAGACCTACTTTATCACCTTTGGTATGTTTTAAAAGAATATAGCTGTTTTCGTCCTCTGCACATGTCCATACGGGACGTGAGGAGTGGGGGTGGATGGCAGCCTTCAATTGAAAAAGAAAACCTTGCTGAATCGGGTCTAAGTTTCTTTGCCTCAGGCCTCAGTCTGACAGAAATTATGCCCTTATTGGGGATCTGGAGTCGGGCAAAAGGTCACAGCTCCCAGAGAAAGAGTCCCTTACGACAATGCCTCATCAAATACATCAAACAATTGCTTGCTTTTTGAGGTGAAAATTTAAATTAAAAATGAATGGGAACAGTTGTGCGATCGTTGGCTCCAAGAAATCGCTATGAGCGACAATGGTGTGGGAGGAATCACCGGGGCAGGAGCAAGCAAGAACTTGATATAACCTCTCTGTATAACACCTTTTCGTCCAGTAATGGGGCGGGGTTTGGGAAAACTCTTCAATCACTATTGAGGAGTGGTGGAAAAGGCGTTTCTCTGATGTTCCACTGATTCAAAATTAGAATTTGCATCATCATTATCATGCTCCATTGTTACAATATCCTGAAAAAACAACTAAGGTTCCAAAAATGTACTAATATCATGCAGCTAAATATTGACTATAGCTAGCACTATACTGACGTCTAACATTCAATGTCTAAAGAATGTTTTTTAGCCTGTTCTACTCGTCCTGTAAGGCTGCTCGTCCAAAATTGAAACTGATATAATGGTAAAACTCTACCAAGAAATTAAGCATATATTGTTTCTACAATGTCCATCTTTATGGGGCCATCTTTATGCCCTCCACCCGTCGGAGGAAATCCTCCCCCCTCCCCGTCGGGGAAGGTCGGTGGTTTCGTCGGGAAGGCCTAAAAATAAAAAAATATATAAAGAAATCCGCAAGGACTAAAATTACCTTGAACATATTTTCGCTTTTATAAAACTATTTTAAAACATATAGGAATCGATTTCAATTACTTGTCATGGCTCATAGTTCACAGCTCTGTTAAAACGCATGACATGTACCTTGTCTCATCTTACATCCGTGCGCGCAAGGTCACCCATAACCAAAACTTGGAAACCTGGAACCTGGAAGCCTGAGACCTGGAAATTTCACGTGCAGACGTAACCAAGGGTGGCACCAGCGGGGAACCGGGGCCATGCCCGCGTTGGGGAAGGCTGTCCTTCCCCTGTGGTACAGAAGATCCAGTTTTGTCGGGGAGCCTTCATCTATAGGCCCACGATAAAATATGTTAGCCCGATAAACGTTAGTCCCAGGACGATCTTCTTGATTTTGCCTCACTAGTTTTCCTTACAAAACGGACGAGAAGTTGTTCAGGTGCATGCAGTGCCCAAATGGTTTGCCATCTGTCCTGCCCGACAGCCGAATTCGAGCAACGGCAATAACAATCGGCCAGGCCGTTTCCAGTCATATATAATGATGAACAGAAGTGTGAGAATGTCTCCTGATAAGTCTGACTGAAAATTCATTTGAAGGCACCTTGTTGTTTCGTGACATATTTTCAAAGACGTCGGCGGGAAGTAAAATCATTTATTGTTGGGAGTTCAGAAAGTTACATAGAAAATAACATAAAATTAGTGGAACTCGCAATTGTATACAACGAGAAGTCTCAAAAGAGAAAAAATTGTATGTTTTTAATTCGGTTGCATAGTTTGCCCCCAGAAAAAGACGAGACCATTTCATTTAATTGTATCGGTACATTTTATCTGGTTATTTCCTGATCACATAGCAAGGTGGGTTTTTCTATTGAAGTGAAACTTTTGTAAATAACGACTGCTTCATTTCTAGTTACACGTCTGGAAAATGCCATTTCCGGCTGTCTGAGGGTAAGATTCTTTTTTAATTCTTACGACAAAGGTAATCATAATATTCGGCGAAGTAGGAGGCCTTTGTCTTAAATTCCCGATCATTAATTCCATCACTTGATCCATTCAAAATCTATTGCAAGGAACAGATCATAAGCTATTACACATACCTGCATCATAAAAAAAAAAATTTTTTTTATCGGGTACAGAGATTTCGGACCAACAGACATTGGACATGATAGATACATTGCCGCAATAAAATAAAAAAACGTTGAGTTACAGCGCGGTGCATCAAAGAGAGACGTTGCATCCACGACCTCACAATCTATAAGGGTGAAAGCGTGGCAAATGTTAGGAACACTAACTTAATCCTAACCCTATCCCTAAACCCCACCTTACCCTAACAACGACCCTTATCAATAAACCTAACCCCGCTATTTACCTTGTGTCCTGCGGTCCCGTCGTAGGGACGTATTTATCTGACTGCATGGGCTCACTTTATCAATACATATAGGAAAGTGCTGCGACAGGGTGGCAGTCGTCCGTGGCCCGATCAAATGGATGAATTGACTGGACAGAGGAACATGTCTGCAGGTCCACTTCTTGAGTATTTCGGACCTCTCATCAACTGGCTTAAAGAACAGAATCAAGGAGAAGAATTGGGATGGCATCATGACACAACATGGAGACCTAAAGGTGAGACCACGGTTGGTAATGACGCAGAGGTTTTTTTTTTACTTCATCAATAAGAGGTAAGCACGACAAAAGGTCCTGAAAAAGGGACGGGAGGGGGTACATGAGGTTGTTTTAGAACGTTTGGAATAATCTGATAATAGCTCCAAAATTTGAAAAGGTCCATTTTTCAATTGTGCCACATATTCTTTACATGGGTCTGAATATACTCTTGTTCGTCTTTCTTTGCAAATTGCCAGTATTTTCTGGGATGGAAGTGGGAGCGGTGTGTAGGATAAATACTTGGGCAGCAATGAAGATTCGTATCTTAAATTCAATCGTTGTAAATTAAAAGATCTCATTTGCAGACTTCAATGGAGCAACACCGACTTAAAACACAGACAAAATTGTTACTTTGCGGAGTTAGCTTTACACTAGCCTCCCAAAAGAGCAGAGAAGGTCGACAAGAATGGACGAGGATTATGGGGGATATGGGGAAAACACACACATAAGAATAACAAGCACTTAACATGTTCCCATGTGCACACATAGTGGGAACGTTTGGGATGGCCACTCTTAACGAAGATAATTTGATCCATCCAGGTTTTCGTTCTCATACATATTTATAACTATACAATTTTGATATAACTTCATTTTTAAATTACATTTCTTTCAGCACCAGGATATTGGGATGGAAGTTCGATGGCATCGTTTATTCCCTGCGACCAAGTACTAACAATCCTGCTCGTCTGGACGGCTTTGTTATTAATCAATTGATTCATTTATCATTGCCTCTTGATCTTTTGCCATCTAACTTTCAGAACAATATGCTAAACACATTTACTGAGGAATTTTTGTGTACTAAATTTGAAACATATAAACAAACATTGCGACCACACTAAAAGGGCAAGAGCAGTTACCCCAACTTGAATTATTATAGTAGACTGTCCAGTTTCGTGATTGGCTGACAGATGACAAAATTTTTTCTTCTTAAATGTGAAATTTACTAGACGTACGTGCTTGGTTTACCGTGAATATGATATATTGATGTCTTAAAATGAAGAGAAGGATACTTTGAAGAGAACTAAGAAGAAAATTGTGACATTTAGTTGTTCCTTTATAATAGGTTTTGGGGACTGTTCTTGAGCTTAAAACAAAAACTGAGGATTATTTTATTAGTAGTCTGAAAAGTAAAAGTACTTCCTTGTAACCTTATTTTGTATTTACATGGTAAATCCTCTCACCCCAAACAACTCTTCTTGTAAAGGGTTACAGAAAGTCTCAATTGGATGAGCTTTTTGATTGACAGCTAATTCAAACAATGCATAGTATCAAAGCTTATATTACACAGCATGAACTGTCAGTCTGAGAGTGTTTTTATTATGCACATTGCTCTTCTATACTCACCATGCATGAAGCAATATAAACTGCGATTAAGCCTGGATGAGGATGAATTTCAGACAACTGAGGGGGGAGGGGGGGCTTTAGTAAGAAGGTGACATTTACTGGCAGTAACTGTTTGGTTTACCTTGAATACTCAATATAGAAGTCCAAAGATGTTATGAAACTAGATCCTTTGAAGAGAAATGAGGAGAAAATTGTGAGATTAATCTGTTGCTTCAAAGTACGTTTGGGCGACTGCGCTTCCACTTGAATAAACGCAAGTGTTACTCGGCAGTATATTACATAATTGTATCTTTACAACTAGGACTAACTTAAAGGACTATAATTACAGTAATAACTAGTAATGCATAGTGTACTCAACTGAAGTTAAATATCCTAAGATTCGGTGTCATTTTGATAAGGCACACTCCTATGGCAAGCCAAATGCCCAATAATTCGATAAACTTGGTTTATCGGTTGATAAACCAGTTTATCAACCTATAAACCAGGTTAATCGACTGATAAACCAAGTTTTTCGACCAAAAACCAGGTTTTTTGACCGATAAACCTGGTTTACCAACCGATAAACCAAGTTTATCGAATTATTGGGCATTTAGCGTCGATAAACCTGGTTTATCAACCGATAAACCAAGTGTTTTTGATAAACCTGGATTATCAATTCGATAAACCAAGTTTTTCACCAAAGAAGTGATGAACCTGGGTTATCAAATCTAAAAACCTGGCTTATCAGCCGATAAACCAAGTTTATGAGTTGAAAATCCACGTTTATCAACGCCAAACGGGCAATAATTCGAAAATCCAAGTTTATCAAATTGATAAACCAGGTTTATCGACCGATAAACCAGGTTGATCGACCGATAAACCAGGTTGATCGACCGATAAACCAAGTTTATCGAATTGTTGTGCATTTGGCGTCAATAAACCTGGTTTATAAATCGATAAGCCAAGTTTTTTGATAAACCTTGTTTATCAATTCGTGAGAAATTCGATAAACCTGGTTGATCAACTAAAACTTGGCTTATCGGTCGATAAACCTGGTTTATCGATTGATAAACCGAGTTTATGGAGTTATTGGGTATTTGGCTTGCCATACACTCCTAGTACTTTTTAAATTGTTGCTGAATTTTTGTAAAGTGTAACATAATATGCTGCAAAAGGAGAGCTTGTAAATACGTACCATTATACTGTTGAGGTTTGCTATAACTTGTCTTCGTCTGTTGTATTTTCTTCTGTCAGGGAGTTGCAATACCCTGCTTCAATGTAGTTGGATGTCCGATGTGCAACGAGCAAATTGGAAAATGTGGATTTGGAAAGCAGGGTCCCTTTAATGTTGATCTGGCCTTTTGAAGCTATTAGCTTCATAAATTATATTTTCATGGACTAAAAAGTTACCCGTTCCTTCACGGCGCTAGAGGTGGGTTAGATATCAGATAGGTGGAGTTTTACGGCCCAGTTCCCAACTGATCATTGCTCAAAGTCGAGCCAGCCACGGCCTTAATTTTTAGCTTACAATAGTAAGCCTATGCCGCCGTAACCCCCTTTTGGAAACCTGCAACGTCATAAAACAATAAAATAAATTAAGAAAATTCGGATTTTCTCTTTACACCTTCTGTGATATCATTACTTCAGTATGTATATATATATATATAGGGCCAGAGTTATTTATATTTTTATTTACTTATTTGCAATAATTTGCACATTCTATGCGCCCCAGAAACAACTATTTACAGTTCATGAAAAGTCGACCAGAGTACGTGACAAAAAAGGAAAAATAATAGCCAAGAGAGCTACCAAAACCAACACAAAATGCACCTACAGTAACCTGGTCACTGTGTGCGGACTACCTTTTATCATAACCAAAACTATCTGTTTCAAAATATGTGTTTCAGTGTTTCTGCTTCAATGTCTCGGAATTATGCTAGGTGTGAAGTTTGAAAAAATTCGAATAGTTTCAAGAAACATTTTGGAAATATTAGGTAACACAAAGGAACAGTTTTTTTTTTTTTTTATAAAAGGTAGGGTTGATAATTTTTAAAACAATTAAATTCAGTCCATTTCAGAAAAAAATCGCTAGATTCCAGGAATTTCATATTTAAATGCACGCATTGGGGAAATCATTTTTTTTTTCGAATATGTGGAAATATCAGCGATCATGTTCTGCTCCTCAGTCCGCGACGCGACGTTCCCAGCGTTGTCAGTTTAGCGTTTTACACGCCAAAAAGGAGAATTTGGCGTTCTTTGGACATGCTTGGAGGGGAAGATTTTTAAATGGGACACCAACCGGGATTTGGCGTTTTTTTCAGGCGTTGTCCAGAAGCCTATTACAGCAACATTTCCTCCATTTTTATTCAATCGCAATGAGGAAATAAACAAAATTGCGATTGTTTTGGGACCATGTCTGTTTGGTCTAACGGTAAGAGCATCTGCCTCTTACGCAGAAGGCCCGGGTTCTTTTCTCAGGTCGAGAGTCATACCGAAGACTAAAAATGGAACCGACTGCCGTTCCCGTTGCGTGATGCTCGACATCAGCAATGGAGTAGGGAAAACAACAGTGAGCCACAACTGGAAAAGGGCCGTGGCCGGCTCGACTTAAACCAGTAAGTCGGAAACTGGATCGCAAAATCCCATCTTAATAACTACAGTTGGTTTGACGCGCACAATGCACACTTCAGTTTAGGCCAAATATGCCGCACCATACTGAGAAAAATAAAACGAAAAATACGATGAAATAAGTATGCACACGATGTCTCATGCTCTTCTGAGTGATTTTCACGGGTATCACCTCCGGTGGGGTCATCGGATAAAATGGAATGAAGACTAGACACCGTTTAAAGCTACGTGGGCTTTTATTCCAACATAAAACCCTGGAAAGAAATTACATACAACGAAATAAATAATTTTATATTACACGATATGAAAACCTAGAAAAAGGAAAGAGATGTTAACATAATTTGATTTGGCGAAAAAACACAGACTGTAACTTCAATAAATAACATACTTGCTCTAGCTGAATTTAACATTAATTTTGTGGTTCATTTCCTACTTTTTACACAACAGGATCAGACAGTAATTACACTCTCCAAGAAAATAACAATTCTTCGGAGTATAAAATTAAGCCTAATTTAACTAACATTTTCCCAAATAAAGTAATTAAAAGAAAATAACTCACGGTTCTCAACCTGTTTGACTGCTGCAGACCCTTTCTGGTCTATCCTTGGGCGGAGTCCTATACGTCACAACTTTCCCCAAATACAACAATGAACTGTCACGTGGGTATGAGCCCTATACAACGAATTTGGGGATGACAAAAACTACGTAGCCTTTTGCTATTAACAAGGCTAAACTGCCTAAATCTGCGTAGCTATTAAATACAACGAAATAAGGCTACAACGACAAGCTAGAGAAGTTGTTATCCGGATAGCAACTCCCATTTCCGCAAAGAAAACCAACTTAAACGGCGACTCGTTGGATGGGCGCCCTCCCTTAGGCCTTAGTCTTAACTTGATCGAGTGCCACGATCTCACTCTTGCCTTCGCGCACTACAAGTTTCTCAACAATACAAAGGTATGTGAATGATTGCTGCACTAAGCTTTCAGAATTGCGTGGTATGTCACCGCAGCTGTGCTGTACCGTGGATCAAGAATAACGAGGAATCATGCATGACTAAGCTTGACCTGACCAAAGCAATCGTAAACTTTGCTTGCTTGTGAGAGTGATAAATTTGTTGATCCCCACATGACTGTGTTAACATACGCTGAAGAATTTTTCTAAATTTGGGACGTTAAGCTCCTTAAGGGAGCAGAACTCCTGCGGGAGTAATCGTTTGGTTTTCGCCCCTTGGCTCTTCGCCAGAGAGTCGTGGGGACTTTTAGAAAAAAGAAAAGAATTTTTCTAAATTTTTCAGTCCATTTGAAGGCGGATTTGGCAGTTTGTGACTAAGGAAAACCTGGCAACCCTGGACGTTCTGCGGCTCAAATATCTTCGTTAGGGCCTTTGTTTATTGAAAGTTTCTGCGTAGCTTAGAACTTTTACCTAGTATATAAACTTTTAGGCGTAAATGTCCAACACAGACCCGAAGAACCTGCCCGTTCTATGAGCAAAATAAACATATTGTCGGGGAGACTAAGAGGCCAAGGCTTGTTGTGACAGGCGGCGACTTTTCTTCTTGAAAATGCAACATACTCCGACAAAAGTCTTTAGTCAAGAGCCTATATTGCAGAAAATTGAGAATTTTATGAAAAAAGTTATGAAAATAGCACTGTAGTTACCGGTGTCACATGATGTGTCACATATAGCAAATTTCCGATTTTGTCATTTACAGAACTCAGCAAAGAATTTGCGGCGCGAATCGCGAGAATTTTGCTCTTTTGAAACAAATAGTGACAAAAATGGAGCTTTTATTGGAGAGAATTTGGAATTTTATGAGTTGTCGAAACCACGTGGATACGGCAAATTTCCGAATTCTTTATTTTTCAGAGCCGACTGCCCACTGTAGTAGTTACGCAACTGGGTGTCTAAGAGAAGGGGCCCTGATGAAAAATGGCGCTAAATGTTTCAATATTTTGAGTTACTAGGAAACCTCCAAAGTTTCGAAAACATGGTCTTGAAAGTACGGGTAAATACTTCAACGGACCTCGACGGTCAATGTTATTTAAATATCGGGTGTACGTTAAAAGTAATTAGAATCACAACGAAAATTCTGATAATTTGAGAAGGATTTATGCAAGAGGTCCAAAAGTTGGGAACCATTTGTAAAATGGTAAATAGATCTATGAATTGATCAAAAGGACACTTCAATCGCAGATCAAGGGGTGGGGAAGTGGTACCCACTGGTGCTACTGAGACAGCGTTGCATAGGCCTACTGGTGTACGATTGTTGATACAAAAACATTTTCAGTTTCCTTAAAATGTATTTGTCAATTTCAGCTTGCCAGGCTTGTCATTCACTAAAGATTACAGATTTCTTTAAACATAGTTGGGGACGATTCCTCTTCTTCCTAAACGTTGTGCTCTTCCATAGCCGCACCCACTGGTTTATGCACACGAACAATCGACATAATCATAGAGACCAATAAATAATTAATGTGAGTATGTAAAACAATCAATCGTAATTGGTAGAAGACGTCTGTCATAACCTACTGACAGTCTTTTTGGTAGTACCTAACTTATAAGTTTCACATCAGAAAAATGGGGGGGGGGGGTACTTTTACGTTAGTGTCCCCACTCAAAAAAGTTTGGGGACATGTCCCCCTGTCCCCTTCCCCCAAATCGACGCCCATGCCCGGAAGCAATAAGAGGTAATCAGGCAGAGAAGGAGGATGTAACAAAAAGTAAGGAGGAACGTTTCGTCATCACTACACAATATTATTTTACGGATTAAGGCTCCCTGTGAAATTAGAAAATCTCCAAGTCCAGTGGCGGAGGGTTCCTCAATTGGGTATCAAAATCTGTCCCTTGTCCCCGTCTCCTGTTAGCGTTATACCATACCTGTTTTAGGTGGTCAATGAACCATTTAAAGTAATAAATAAATAATACAAACCAAATGCACTAAAACAGAGCAAACTTTTAATTTCCTACCTGAACTGATTCAGAGCCAAGTATAGGACTACCCGAAGTGATCCCAATTCCGTGGACGATCAGGTCCAGTCAGGTTGCTATGAAAAACCTGAAGATTTTCCGTGCAATTAAAATTATAGGTTTCCGTTGCCTCGCTATGTCCACCCCTTTAGTTGACTTTGTATTTTAACTGTTCGTCCATACAGACCTACCCCGGTTGGAACGGGGAGGTTTCTGAGTTCACCACCTCTCCTGGTTGAGTTAAAATCTGAGTATCAGTCTAACTGCTGTCCAGTTCTACGTCAGTCCCGATCCCTGTCTGGGGACTGGAAACCGTTTTAGGCCACAGTCTAGTAAAATGCTAGCTCTGGGGCCGTATTAAAACTCTCACCATAATATGTATCCACATAACACATGTGAAATCTACTTAAGTTTCCCATCTTCAGATCATGAGTTCATCAGATGAAGTTTCTTTTCTTGAGATATCGCGTCAACTTTTAAATCTTTGACTTCTGGTGATCCCAAATGTCCTTTGACCTCCATTAGAAACGATAGGGAACATCTGCTGACCATAACGCATCCACACACCAAATATGAAATGTATCCAAGTTTCCAATCTTGAGAAATCGTGTTAACAACGCTTTCAACCTTTGACCCCTTGTGACCCCAGATAACCTTTGACATGCACCCAGGGGCGGGATTTCATCTTTGTAAGTGGGGGGGGGGGCAAGTTCGGGCTGACTATCAAACGGCGCCGAAGGCGCCGCGGGAGCGCGGAGCGCTCCCCCCTACCGCAAAGTCCGGTGGGGGGGTCCAGGGGCGAGGCCCCGGAAGCTCCTGGGTATTTACGAAATCGTAGGCCTTAAAATGATGCATTTTATCTTCAACTTTAAATTACCTAAGATGGGCACTTAACACAACACAAATATCACAATTTGACTTTCTTCAATTATATCCTTACTCCGTATGATTCAAGTCCGCCGGAATCGATAATGCAGAGGGTGCGGGGAGGGAGAATGCATTACTTAAAATTGAAGTTCTTCAGGGGTTCTCTCCTTGGTGCCCCAGATTTTCTTTTCAGAAAGCTAGAGGGTTTTTCATGTGATGCGAATTCACCTCTATCTATGATGGGGCGCGCGAAGCGCGCCGAAAAATTTAACGTCTCAGTAATGAAACTGAAAGAAAATAACAAGAGAAAGGGTGGGCCACTTTTAACCTTAGCTGAAAAACGGTGGCCCCCTATCGACAGTCTTACTGAAGCACAAACATACTCTGGTTTCCTATAGTCTTTTTCAGGTGACTTTCACAGGGCCGCTACCTGGAAATGGGCCTGCGGAGCGCGCCGAAAAAATGAATTTTTACTTCATCTCAATAGTGAAATTGAAATTGAAAAAAAATCAGACAAAGAGTGGTCCCTTTTCACTACAGCTGTGTAAGTGTGACCCCCTGAGAATATTTTTGCCAAGCAAAAACGTACCGTTGGTTTCCTATAGAGACGCACAGAACACGCCGAAAAAAGGACTTTTGAGACATCTCAATAAAGAAATTAATGGAAATTAGAAAAAGGGTGGGCCTCTTTTCCCTTCAGCCGGAAAAGAGTGGAGCTTCAGATTAGGGTCAAATTAGATCATCGTCCTTTCATAGAGCTTGGGGCATTTGGTCACAGAAGAAGACCAGAAGACGACCACCTACTGTACCTGCCTCCCCCTTTCACTAGTAACGGTAGACCTGCGTACGGCAAGGGCACTGTTGGTAAGTTTCAGTGACAATGGGAGAGGTACCGGTGTTCAACAAGAA
The DNA here is from genome assembly GCA_037179385.1 of Holothuria scabra. Classification (NCBI taxonomy): domain Eukaryota; kingdom Metazoa; phylum Echinodermata; class Holothuroidea; order Aspidochirotida; family Holothuriidae; genus Holothuria; species Holothuria scabra. The sequence continues at coordinate 46,677,481 of CM074190.1, forward strand.
GTAACCCTGAATCCTGACATATTTAAAACGGGTGCATGCGAAACGTGTCGAAAAAAAGCGTTGAGACATTTATTGGAAGAATATTGTTTCTATTTAGTTTTCAATGCAGTATATGACCTGTTTAAACATTATACAACTTGATTAAGTATCACTCGCGTAGCTCTGTCAGTTCCAGTTTGTATTTTTGTAGCAAAAGCAACCAGACTAAGACGTATCAAAAACTAAGTTCTGGAAAAAAGTGGGGGCAAGTGCTCCCCGTGCCCCCCCCCCCCCGTAATCCCGCCTATGCCTGCACCAAGAAACAATAGGGACCGAATTCTGACCATAGTGCATCCACATGCCGAATATTAAATGTATCCAAGTTCTCTGTTGTGAGAAATCGCATAAATAAGATGTTCAGACCTTGACAACCTTGTAATCCCTGATGACCTTTGAACTCCACGCAAAAACGATAGTGCCCATCCTCTCACTATAACGTGTTTAGCCTACATACTAAATATAAAATCCGTCCAAGATTCCTACCTTTGAGACAGGGATGTAAGCACGGTATGCCTCCAGGGCGTTGTCGATCCTGGGCCACCGTTCCGGGAGAGGGGCCTAAAGGAGAGGGACCCATTCCCTTTGGAAAATTTGTGAATATTTGAAGGTCCTCAGGTCCGATTTACTGCCAAATATTTAGTCTTTTCTACTGGAAAGGAGCAATTGCGTAATAGGTCCTTGAACCGATGGTGCCGAGATTCACTAGAAGGTAAACATGCAATTTAGGGCCTAGGTCTACATGCCCTTACTCCAAATTCAGATATGGATTGATATCTGGATATATCTGGTTAAATACAGCCTTTATAAATGGCCATATCAAGCCAGATATAACTTGATTCAAGAACAGCCCATATATGCAAATAAAGTTTTTTGTGGCCATATCAAGCCAGATGTAACTTGATGAAATACCTTCCCAGATATACAAATAAAGTTTTATATGGCCATACCAAGCCAGATATAACTTGATTCAACCCCTGTCCAGATATGCAAATAAAGTTTTATATGGCCATATCAAGCCAGATATAAATTGATGAAATACCTTCCCAGATATACTAATAAAGTTTTATATGGCCATATCAAGTCAGATATAATTAATGAAATTCCTTCCCACTATGCAAATAAAGTTTTATATTGCCATATCAAGCCAGATATAAACTGATGAAATACTTTCCCAGATATACAAATAAAGTTTTATATGGCCAAATCATGGCAGATATAAACTGATGAAATGCCTTCCCAGATATGCAATTAAAGTTTGATTTGGCCATATCAAGCCTGATACGATTGATTAAAATACCATGACAGAATTACATATAAACATTTACATAGCCATATTAATACTTTTTGGTTTAATTTGTGCACCTGTCCTACATAAAGACCTTCTCTTGAAGCTGAACAAGTATCAGCAAACCAAAATCAGAACATTCAAACCATATTCAGCCATATTATACTAACATTTGCAAATGACTTTCCAATACGGGCGTGGTCAGGAATTTAGGGCCCTGATTTTCTTTTTATTGTGATTAAGGAAGTAATATGTGAAAAATCATGAAACTTTCAACAAAATTGGTATTGCCACATGTGATAATTTAAACCAACAATGCAGTGTAAACATGTAAAAGTGGGAATTGCAAAGCAGTTTTTTCTTCACTATTAAGTAATTTAACAACTTCAAATACTTAGGTCAATGTTATACAATGGGTATGTAACTTTGTTATAGATGTTTAGATAGCCCTACACATTATGATGGCTCAGGAGGATTCTGATACGCTTTACACAAAGGTAGTGTACTAATAAATTTTGGTCCAGTCATATTTGGTCCAGATATGGGACATATATGCACCATACTTGTCTCCTTAATATGGGATCAGTACAGTAAATCTTTATATAAACCATATATGGTAATGCATTATATGGTTCATATCTGTTCCAGATAAAGACCTGATCCAGATAAAATTTTATCCGGCCCATATATGGATTAGATCTGGTTCTGGCACAGATCAAGGTTATATCTGCCTAATTTTTTTTTTTTCTGGCCCAGATATAAATCCCGTATCTGCAGCAGATATGGGCCAGATATGAAATCCATATCTACCCATATATGGAATCTCATATCTGGCCCATATCTGGATTTGGAGTAAGGGTGGGTCTAGCGGTGGACCTCTGCATGCAAAGGACCATATAAGAAAAAGGAAAATATAGTTTCTTAATTCCAAGCCCAGCTTTTTATGGTCGTGTACGTTTTCTCTTAGTCTTTGAACAGGACTCTATGTTAGGAGTAGTCACGAACGGCGATCCTGGGGGGTGGGGGTTATATATCCCCTCATGAAATTGGATGAAGGGGATACTGTGCACTATATCCCCCATGGGAACCACCTTCAGTACGCTATTATGAAAACTTCTTTAATAGAAACGGAAAACTAAAAGTAAACAAAAATCCACGCTTTAAAATGTAACATAAAACCGTTTCTCTAAAAATAGAAGGGAACGTGTGAATGTGGCTTGACAGTTTTGTACATGCCCTCCCATGGAATTTCTAAAACATGACGAGTATATAACACATACGCACCAGTGTCCTCAATCGTCTGTCACCTTCGAAATTGATCATCCTTAAGATTGTTTCTCTGATTAAAATATAGTTACGGTATCATTTCTCACGTGCATATTCTGATAAGGTGACTTTTACATGCACTGAGAGAATATTAAATGCTATCATTGTAAAAAAAGCCTTTTTATATTAACTGCCCGACAAGCCGTAACGTTTTTTCTGGAAGATTTAATTCTGTCCCAACTACTGGGTTTCTGCTTCTGGGGATGAGTTTTATCATATCGTAGTTTGATCTCCACACTGTTTTTACACTGAGTGATTTTTATTTTGAAAAACCATCGTTATTTTACTCCTTTCTGTTCAGTTTTATCGACTTTCTCTAATTAGTCTCATTTAAAAAATATACAAGAATGATCTAATTCAGAAAATGACTGATGACCATCAACAATAACTAAATATTTAGGTCATCATTAAGCCATAGAACACCGTAATTCAGAAAATGACTGATTATTATAAACAATTACTTAATATTTAGCCTTTCATTAAGAATACTAAAAGGGATGTGATTATAAACAGTTTACACAAAACTATAAATTGATTCATTGTACAACTTTAAAGAGTCCGAGAGGTTTCGACAACAAATGCTGTGATATGCACCGAAACGCCTTGAAATAAAAATTACTATGGGAATGGAAGATAAACAATATAAAGAAATGATGACACTCAATGACAGTGGCAAAATTGGGGGAGGAGCGATTGCCCCCTGGCTCTGAAAAGGGACAAGTTCGAAAATTTGCCATTTGTGACATCAATCAACTTCAGTGTGGTTTGTCCGACTCTCCTTTCATTCAATTCCTAATCCGCTGCAAAAAGAAATTTTTGTTATTGTATGTTTCAAATATGCAAATTTTTCCGCGCTTCGCGAGCACTGAGAAATTATCAGTTACTGCACTATTGCAGGTCGTGTTCCGTCAGAAATCAGTGTGGTAAACTTTTCCGAGCTCTGGAAATGACAAAATCACCAGATCATTAAGCGCTATCGGCAAGTAGAGTGCTGTTTTCATGGATTTTCTATCATTAAATTCCAAAATTTCCTCTCATTATAAGCTCTTTGCTCTCGAAATGTTGTCTTAGATAACTCAGACTTGTCAAGAAGAAATATAGATTATCCCGAACTTTTCACATTTCCTTATAGGGAACCCAGAATGCAAAATTTTCTCCAATACAACTCCACATTTTCAAAACTGTGCTGAAAAAGGGCAAAAATTTCGGCGCGCTTCGCCGCTAATCACGTCACCAGAGAAATGGCGTTCACAATTTAATAAAAACTTCGGAAAAGTTGGGTACCTGCCCCTCTTCAGGAAAAGTCTAGCTACATAACTGCTCAATGATTTTCTTTTCACCGGATTCAGAAACTACACCCGCCTTTTAAGGCAATCAGATAACTTTTAATTTTCTAAACTTTTTACGATAGGCCTTTTTCCTTCTTATGAAATACGCTTCGGACACTTGCTATGCATAAAGTTGAAACCCTTATGCTGTTTTCCTTTTGCACAACAAATCGGCCCTGAAACGAGCTAAATTTTCAATATTTTCAGCGCTTATCTTGCAATTACAGAGATTTACTTCGAACGGTACACTCTTAAAAATGTTGGGCAAAATTTTACCCAACTGTTACCCAACGTTGGGTTCGTATACCACCACACCAACATCTGGGCAAACTTCGCCCAACAAAGTAGCAAAGATATTTTCCCATATATATGGCAAAGTTTGCCCCTTTTCTGGGTAATTTATTTTGCCCGTTTGTTGGGCAAACTTTACCCAGATGTTGGTGTGGTGGTATACGAGCCCAACGTTGGGTAAACGTTGGACATTTGGTTCCTTCGAATTCATGGAGACAAACGAAGAACAAAATAGTGTTTCAATCTTTTTAAAGTAACATAACACTTACCAAATAGAATTAAACCGGCCTTAGTTAATATCCTTTTATTTTGGTGAGAAAATGGGACTAATTCCTGACTGGTAGTAAACTAACGTTAAACACCACACATTCGACACAGTTACTTAGTAAGCCTTTAACGTTAGCTAGCCTAATGTTAGGCTATAAGAAAAGCCTTGGATCTGCGGTACCTTGGTCAGCTTTGCACCTCAATTTTGGACATTTCTTAGCATTCACTTAACAGAAATGACCGAGAAACATTTAAAACGTCACCCTAAGAGATACATGTTAGTGTGCACCTGCGAAAGTATTAATGAAGATACTTAATCCACATGAAATAAGCCTTATCGTCACCATTTCTTCCGCCATTGTTGTCGTTTGTCTCGGACCAGCGAATCTTTCCGACAATCAGCACTACTGCGCATGCTCATTTCGCATACGTCATGGACATTTGCCCAACTAATTGGCAATGACTTTGCACGTGCCCAACCATCGCAGTGCTTGCCCAACTTTAAGAAAAGTTTGCCCAACATTTACCCAGGCTGTGAGTGCCCAACCCGTTTTGCCCAGAATTTTTAAGAGTGTACATAAAAGTATAACTTATTATGAGATTTTCAGACGGAAATGTATGTCAGAGAAGCAGGGAACCAGGGAATCATACAACTTTTTTTAGTTTCTCGCGAGACGTCAAGTAAGTATACCGGTTTCACAGCTTATAAATCTTGTTGCGTCACTAATTTGCATGACGTCATTGACTTACCTGGGAAGGAAAACGAAAGAAGACAAAATTTTCTTTCACTAACTGAAAGCAATACGATTGGTCTAAATTAGAGACCGTCACTTTTTCAATCCAATCAAATTCAGTTTTCTAAAACTGAAGGTGACGTGCGTACGTTGAGCCTCTGTAACACGCTCTTTACATACATACACACAATGTGTATATACTGACAGCTCCCCGGTATAATATTATTGTTTGACTCACAGCAAATTTATATAAGATTTCCATTGTCCGTTTCAGGAAGTTGTCCGACTCAGGAAGTTGTCCGCTTGCTCAGTTCAGCTGTTGAGCAGTGGTGCAGAGCAAGTATAACCTCCACCCCCTCCAGCCTTTGGGAAAGTGGCTAAAGACTGGGGATACGCTCACGTCCGTCGGATGGGGACGTTAACTGGCGGTCCCGGGAGCAGGATTGGGAGCTATTAGTACACGCTTGCCTCGTTACCTCTGAGCACTTGTCGAAAAGAGAAGGCGAAGTTCGCCGGTGTTCATCCACATTCACTCTGGCATTGGATCTTCGAATAGTTAAATGATAAGGGCCTGGACTTCAGGGCATCTTATGGGGATTTGGCCCTCCTTTGCCCTTCAACCTGTTATGTAATGTTTTATATATAATCCTGAAAGAGCCATTCCCGGTGATTTCGGGGTATTTTTGGCCGAAATTTTCTTTGTATGCTCCGCGCCAACTAGAGGTGGCGCTCCGCTTAGACAGTGACATCAAATATACCCCCTTTTTCAAAGACGATTCGCCGCCCATGGGAGTAGCCTGTAGCCTACCTCCATTTCATTTAAGTTGACTCAGTCCTAGGCTTATGTAACGAGTCCTACCATAAAGCGCTAGTACACAGTTCTGTACGAATTTCCCCTCGCCTATTCTGCAGTCCTGCTCTGCAGCCGTTGATCTTTTTGTGGAGGTGTTGGAAATAACAATAAAGTTGGGTAGTCTCACCTCATGTTGCTGTGTTCTGTGCAGCCCCGTCAATGCCGTTGAAACAATATGGCGTCACAACGGAAACTCGTGTCATCGCGAACGAATCTTGGCTGTTGCAAAAGCGGCACTATGGCTCCACTCAACACTACAGTCCCAAGTAAAGTAATAATGTCGAGCTACCAGCTGCTGCCCGACGCACGAGACTGTCCGTGTTGGTGGAACGAATAGGGTGCTTTTTACGTGCTTCGAAACGGACACGAGTAGTTGATGAAATAAGCTCCGAGATTTCAAGTGGTAGACTTCTAGTAAAATGGCCTAGTTGGCTAAGTAAAATTTCCACGAAGGTAGCTGGTTTCAGCGAAGCCAGTGGCTTACTTCAGCGTCCTTATGTTGTGGTTGGCTAGAGTAGTAGTCACTAGAAGTAGATGTTGCGCGTGCGAGAGCTAGAGTGGTTCTGGGGAGAGCATGCTGCCTGGCACATGTTGGACTCTCCATTGACTCGATGCAGCTGATGGTGATTGGTCAGTAGCCCTGACGTCATGAGGCTGCTCTCGGTAGCTAATGTATATGTATAAGTAAGTGTGTATGGTGCACTTAGAATGTGTGAACGAAGTGCTACAATCTTCTTCATACTGTCTCTGAGAAAAAATCTCCTGGGTAATTTGATAAATCAAATGGAAATGACTCGACCTGTCTGCGGCACTGGAAACCTGTAAATTAATTTATGCACACTGCCATTTTGATTCAACAAATTAATAATTTTATTAATCAAATAAGAAATTTGATTAAAAAATTCAAATAGTTTTCTTAATCATTTTACTAATTTGATTCATCAAATAAGAAAAAACAAAAACAAAAAAGAAAACAAACAAACAACCCCCCCCCCCCAAAAAAAAGAAAAAAAAAAAAAAAAACATCCATGGTCCTAACGGACTTTCGAAAGAGAAGGAGCGACTGTAAACAGTAGGCGCTGATCGTAATACAGATCAGTGCTCATAGGTCATATATTACTATATGTCGTTTGAGGAAATTGTTTAGGTGAATTTAGCATTTTCGCGTTCGATAATTTGACAAGGTGGATAAAACAGTAGAAAGGTAACGGGACATGATCCGAAAGGTGAAGCAGGTTTTTCAAATCAATTGACAAATCGACTACTGTACAACGAAGTTTTGTGTTGGATGAAGTATAGCTTCTCCGATGAGAAAGTGTTGAGCTGGTCACTGACTTGTCGAAAACTGGTAATGTTATACATTCTTTGATATCGCATCTTGTTTTAGTTGTCGAAATAAAACTTTCGCGAAACTAGGCCTTGTACCGACTTACGGTAGCAATGTACGCCTTACTACTGTAAACAGAGTCTTATACTGCGTTCCATTGAGGTTGTGAAGTCGTGAACTCGTGCGGTGAGAAGCGTTCCGGGCCATTGCAACTCGTGAAGTGGTGAACTCGTGAAGTCGTGCAGGGAACTGGGAATTTTTGAAGCAGCTCGAGTTCAAAATGGCGGACATAGCGAAAGGCGATAAACAATCAAGGTACCTTCGTATTTGACCCCTAAACCTGCAAAAATGATATTCAGTTGGTGTAAGTTGTAAACGCGATCAAGGCAATTATAATTCGGTGACTGATACTGTTGAATATTACCCACACCACAGAGACGGCTTTGCCGCAATTCTCGATCGTCCATTTGCCTGTTCGTCGAACAATCTCATTTTACGCATATGTCGAACGTACCGTCTACGTATAATTGCTAAGTACTGTTTAATGGTGTATAGCCATCCGTTTTTACCAATGGAACGCTTCTCACAAGTTGTGAACTGGTGCAATGCACGACTTCTCCACTTCACAACCTCAATGGAACGCAGCATAAGTTACACTACAGTACATGCAAAGCCGCACCCACGCACACACTATGATTAGAGTTGAAAAATTGGGATAAGAGCAATTGCAGAATGCAATGCCACTCGTGATATTGAGTGACAACAATAGAGTTACTCATTGTGCATTCAAGCGAGACATTCTTTTGAGAACGACCCAAAGTTGGAGTGGGGCGTTGCATTCTGCAGTTGTAGTTTGGGATCTGTGTAACAATGAAAATGTCTAATGTTAGGGCCTATGGGTCATAACTGAAATGAAAATACTGTGTATGCTAACATGAGGCCTTGCCAAGCCCTACTGTAAGTGGGGCATTTGTAAAACATGGACAGAGCCAAACAGGGTCAAACAGAGCCAAACAGGGCCAAACAGAGCCAAACAGGGCCAAACAGAGGCAAACAGGGCCAAACAGGGCCAAACAGAGCCAAACTATGTCAAGTAGGAATTCTCACATCATATATTTAAACTACACCCATAACTTACATTAACTGATTGTCACTACCAAAGTTATTTAATGGAAGGTTTAGATTTGGCTCTGTTTGGCTCTGTCCATGTTTTACAAATGGTTCCCATCAAATTTGTAAAACATGGACAGAGCCAAACAGACACAAACAGAACTAAATTTTAATTTTAAACTGCTCTAGAAATACTGCAGTAGTTGTTGCCGTGTTGGATCCTGAACAGTTTCTGTTTTTCATGGGTTTATCATATAATATGAAAGCTCGTTCTGTACATTTTAGAACAACATCAAGCAGGGATGGCAATTCTGGAGGGATGGAGTTACATCCTTATGTCCTGAGGACGACATTCTGTGACATGAACAGGGTATTAAATACATTTAATACTGTTTTACTACTGTTTATTCTTGTTTATATGGGCCATCTCTCTATATGTTTTTAGGACAGAGTGTGTGGTCTAGTTGGTAGAGCGTTAGACTGTAACTCGGAGCTCAGAGAACCAATTTCCAGCCTGGGCCTGGTCATACCAAAGACTTAAAAAATTGCACCTTATGCCTTAATGTGTGATGCTATCAAGTTTTGTAGAGAACACAACTCGAAATAGACTTTGGCTCTGTTTGGCCCTGTTTGGCTCTGTTTGGCCCTGTTTGGCTCTGTCCATGTTTTGCAAATGCCCCTGTAAGTGTAATGGCTGTAAGGCGATGAACAGAACTGCAGTAAAAGTTAGTCTATGCTAGGCCTACGTCCACTTCTAAATGACCTAGGCCTAGGCCTAGTTCATGTTTACTGTGCACTAATGTTAGAGTCCTTGGCAACAGTGCACAAGAGATCCTGACGTTATGGCTTTGTAGCATTTCTACATTTTTAAGTATAGATTTAGCCTATTTCCCTGGGACAAATTTCAGAATTTCCTTTAAGGGCCAAACCTCTCACCCCAAACTACAATTTTGGTACAGGGGTACCGAAACTCTCAATTGGCTCAGCTCTTTGATTGGAAGCTAATTCAAACAATGCAGAGTACTAAAGCTTATATTATACAGTATAATCGGTACTGAGAGTGTTTTGATCATATAAATTGAGTTTTCTATACTCACCTTAAGCAATTAACTGAGATTGTATTTGGATGAGGATGAATTTCAGATAAATGTGGGAGGAGCTTCAGTAAGAGGGTTAGGAGAATTGATACTGTTTGGAGTGAGAGAACTGAGCCTTAAAATTTTTTCCATTTCATACCAAAGGACTAGGCCTAATAACTCTACCATTTTGAACCATTTTTGCATACTCAAAGTCATGGACAATGTGAACTGAACAGTTACCATAGTTAGGTCAGACAGAGTTTTACGGCCCAGTTTCCAACCTACTGTATTGGTTCAAGTCGAGCTGGCCACGGCCTTTTTTCCACTTGTGGCTTACTGACTTGTTTTCTCTACTCCATTGCTTATGCAGAGCATCATGCACAATGTCAGTACAGTAGGTTCCATTTTTAGAGTCTTTGGTATGACTACAGTAAACCTGTGAAGTGAACCCTGGCCTTCCATGTGAGAGGCGGCCAGAGGGAGATGCGCTACTGTTAGACCAAACATGTAGCCGAACCTGAACAGAGGACAGCGTCGAACCTGAACAGAGGACAACATACTATTCCATACCCAAATGTTGGAGTATCTGACAAAATGCCAGATCTGTGATGAAAACTTTTTGTAAGAAGTTTCTTGTTGTGCTTTGTGGTAGCCTGTTTGAGCTCAACATATAGGCTTATAGGCTACATATCCTTAGTTGTAACTTTAAAATGTAGGCTACAGTATACACCAACTCTCTGGTGTATTGTATTTCATACTGTACAGTATACATCCCAGTATCAAGACAGGCCCTTTGGTCTTGAATTTTGGAGGCCCAAGCATGTAGCTGGGCATCTGGCCCCTAGGATTTTTCAAGCCCTGCTGATAAATAACCACCCTTACTCGTTACCTGGCGCGTAGCCATGATTGTGTCATGGGGAAGGTTTTGGTGTCATGGGGAAGGGGGGGGGATGGATTGGGGCACGACATGAGGGAAAAGTCTAAGGATAGAGAGGAATATCCTCTATTTTGGGTGTTTTTTGCAATGCAAGGTTGGTTCATGGGGGGTTTCTAACCCCGTAAACCACCCCCATGACTACACCACTGCTTGTCACCCATATTTTCAAAATAATAGCTAGGGCTCAACCGATAATCGGATCGGACATCGGATCGGGCCGATATTCGCTAACATCGGTAAAAAATCGGATCGGCATTTTTCAGCTAAGTTCACTTTTCCGATGTTTACTGATATTCCCTATCCTGATACCATTGTTAAAATTACAAAGAAACTTTTTACTTTTTTCTAAAAGTCCCCTAGGCAAAGAAACTTTTTACCGCGTGATCTTGCGTCTCCGTATGCAAGCCATTCCCTAAGCCTCAGCTGCAAAAAGTTTCTGTAAATCACCACTAAAGGATAAGTAAACATTAGTAATAACAAGCCAGCAAAGTTGTTATTTCCTATGTAATATTTTACTTATTTCAGTTGCACTTTCGCTTCCTTTTGGTCCCATAGTTGTTTGATGACAGTTTCATACACTCCTTTTGCTCAAATAAAGAACAAACCTGCAATACATATAAACTGTATGATAAAATTTCTTTCAAGAGTTACTCCGATGTTGTTACAAACTTTGCTCCGCCTTTTTCATGATGGAATGATCCAATATTGACATGGGATAGACCTAGTGTTTGCAGGTGGTATTACAAAAATAACTTTCATAAAAAGGTCCCGATCGCAACATCCCTCAGGTTCAGGGATTACACATTTTTTTCTTAAGTCGTCCCGATTCTCTGGTGAAGATCTTTTTTGGGAAGACAAGCAATAATCCCGATGATGAATAAAGTAGACCTGTAGCACCGATTTGTTCATGCTCCATTGGGTACTGTACAGTATATTCATGAGAAGTTTACAACTGTATCGGAGGGGTAGCGATCACATTCAAAAACTTGTTCAAATCAAACAGACAGATATTAGAAATATGACAGAAAAAACCTTTCTAAGAAAATCAGTACTTCCTTACACCTTTGCCTTTTTCATATTTTAATTTTTGAACATTTTTGGACTCAAAGAGCAATCCTGCTAACTCCACCTTGGAGCTGTTTGTGTTACTTCTTTCAAAACATAAGGTTAAAATATCTACCAATCCCAGCCTTTGTTTACAGTATTCTCGATCACGTCCGAAAAATGACGTCATTCTTGTGAAATTTGTCGTACACGTGCGCCAACACCCACGCTATGGTGGCCTTATTAGGAAGTCGCATACCTAGGAGTACTACGTAGGTTCATTCATAACCGCCCTGCCGTTGAGGTTGGGACACCCTTCAAATTCCTGTCGATAAGAAACTCACCACCACACGTGGGTAAACAGCGCTATTTTGGTGCTTACAAGATAATGAAATTTTGCTTAGATCGTTATTTTTCCCAAACATTTTTAGTGCTGGTAGTTACATCCTAGTATTTTATACATAACAGGAGGTTATTTTGCTTCGTGGTGAAGAATCAAACCAACAATCCTGGTGTCTTAAAATATCGTCAATATTTAAGAAATCATTGCAGTCATATCTTGGCACTAAACATATAGTGGGAAAGTGTTCGTTTGCAAAATATTGACACAATAAACCATTATATTGGCCTGTACAAGTCTGGAATTTATTTTTAGGTTTGATTTTCATTTCGGTATACTCGAAGTAGTGTCCCGTATTGTGTATTTTAGGAAAATGTTAGTATTACTGTACGCAGGGTCGACTTGGTTTAGACAGAGTTTAAAGATTCTTGCAGAATATATGGTACGCAGTACATCTTGTCTGCAAGTTTCAACATAACTTGAAAACTGACTTGCAGTGTTGGAGCACCCGTTGCTACGGTATGAATCACTGTAGCTTGCATGCAGATTCTAAAGTTAGTGTACGTTATAGGATACACTAATCTGAGAAGCAACACTACATCAGCATAATCGGCCCTCGCACCGGTGAAAATTTGAACTTAATTAAATAGAGTAAAATAAACACTCAAACTCGAATATAATTTCAGGTGATCAGTTCATTCTCAGTCTTGATTAAATTCATACTAATTTGCAAACTATTAGACATTTTTAAGATGACTTTAAAAAGGAGTAAATGCGCAGGTGATGTACATAAAGAGGCACTGCTTATAGTTACAACAAGGAAATCTAGACCTACTAGTAAACGGGAAAAAATTGTGAGCCTAAACGCAAAGATATGGCGGGGTGGCGAAAATATCGGAACGGATCGGATATCGGCAGATGTTGGGGAAAAACATCACACATCGGATCGGCAGTGAAAAACCACATTGGTTAGGCCCTAATAATAGCAACAGGCTGCCAGTTTTGACCCACTTGTGCAGTGGTTTAATTTCTTCATGAGAAGCAGAGGGAGGGCTGCACATTTCTGTGAGTGCTTGAAAGTCTTTGAAATATTGCGACCCTTTAGACAGCTAGAAATGGTATTTTCCAGGCCTGTAAGAAATATCTAAACAGTCATTACTGTATTTAGAGAGCCTTTTGTTTTCTAATTCAATTTATGTTCCATCTCTCATCAGATTTATGAAAATATTACCAGGCTTTTTACAGCAATATTCAGTACCTCTACAGACCGGTGCAGATTGAAGACAGTGACACTTTCTAGGCCTGAAAGCAACAGATAGCTTTGATGTGCAGTACACAGGTTCCCCTTTTCAAGAGAAACATTACCACAGGGATAAACTTGGGCAGGACCTGCAGTGCATTGACTGGCTGGCCAGGTGACAATGTAGGCCTTCATCTGCACAAAGAATTTGACTCCTTTCAAGTTGAGTCTGAGATAACAGTATTTAGTTTTACATTAAAAAGGTTCAGCATGGAACTTGGTAGCCAGGCTCCTTACTTAGCTTCCTTTCACATATATTTTACAGTCATACTGTAGTGGTAACAACTTTTGTCATATTTCATCTTTATTCACAGTATACATGGAGGTTATTGTGTTGAAAGAAGGTTATTGCCGGGAAGGAGAAAAGGAGGGTTCTTTCAAGGCAAGTGGTACCATAACTGTGGTGAAAGGAGAACACCACAATGTCTTAGTGGATACAGGAAACCCTTGGGACACAGCAGAGTTACTGGCAGGTACTGTACGGTAATGTAATTTGTCCTTATATAGTGTTTTTGCACAGTTTATTCAATGTATTGATTTGAACAGCGGCACTGGGAAAAAGGAACAAGTAATATCTAGAAAACAATTGTACAGTATGGATAATGTAGGCTATATTCCTTTGTACTGTACATGTTGTTGAAGCCCTGCATTTGTACTGACATTAAGTAGTACACGGTGGCTGGGGTACGGGGGGGGGGTGGTCGCCCTCCCAATTTGGGCAAAAATAGTTGTCCATTCAGGCAAAACATAATTAAGGGCGCCATTATTCGGGCAAAATTTGCTCCTCCCCTCCCCACAAAATTTGTCCTGTTCAATGCGCACATAAGAGCTCTGTTATTTCAAGATTTCTTACACTTCATGTTAATGCAGATCTGCGCACTGGACAAGCCTGTGCACTCGCCAGTCACCCCATCATACTGTAATTAATCTACTGTATTAGGAAGTTGCCCTCCCCATATTATTTACAGAACTGCAGGTTGTTCCTTCTATAAGGCAGGTTAAAGCAAGTTGTGTGATCATACATACTGTAGCTCACCGTCAAGATGCCTATAAATATCTCCAACTGCCTACATTTAAGCATGGCCATCTATGTCAACAATGTGAGCCTATAGGGGGACCTAAAAGAATATGTAGGCCTACATTTATGAAACTTCATTTGTGTTTTTGTGTGACATGCAGTCACTCTGAAGGCTTTGCATTGATTGAAAGAACCAGGACAAAGTTCCCTTAGGAGGGAAGGGACAGGAACTGAATGCCCTGACGAAGTTAATCTGTCAACAGATGAGTAGTCCTGCATGGGTAAAGGTCTTGGCTTGTAAAAAGCTCTATATATTTTTGTGTCTCCACTTTTAAAGGTAATTTTTTGTTAATTTTAAGCAACATTGGAAAAAGTTGTGTACAGTAATTAAAGTTGAAAAATCTGCCCTTCTTTGAGCAAAAGAAAGGAAGTCATTAGGGCTGCCTGTCATTGTCAGAAATAACCCCCCCAAATAAGGCCTCCAGCAAAACAAATCAAACCAGAAGGGGGGGGGGGTGTTTCTCCTGACAGGGACCATTGTCCTCCCTCCCATCACTTTGACCCACTACAGTACTACAGTACCATATTTTATATTGTTTAGTGTAAATATTTTCAAATTTTGGGGTGAAAGTGAGTACATACAGTACAGTGTGTGTACAGTACTTTTACATGTAACAATTGGGACACTGAACTCATGACTGATTTTACAGCACGAATAAATTTGGTACACCACTGTATGTATTATATTATAGAACCCTAATTTTGTAAGACTCCTCACACTTCATTTCCAAGCTAAAATCTCAAATAACTTTTGCAAAGCCTGCTGTATGGCAGCACTTGTTTGAACATGATTTTTTCGAAATACTGTATGGCAGCACTGGCAAAAAGTTGATTGGCTGACTGAGACTAAATTGTGCTTGTGTGAGGATTGACTGGAATGATGATTAATGATAGATACAAGGACATCAATTGACGAATGAAAATTCCTCCCACTTTGTCCAAGTGTGTGGTCTAGTTGGTAGAGCAATTTAATCACACCCAGAAGGTCAAAGGTTTGATTCCCAGACCAGATCATACCAATGCAGACTTCAAAAATGGGACCTAAAGCCATTGTGTGCAATGCTATGTATAAGCAATGGAATAAGGATAACAACCCAGTACCCCAGTACTGGTGAAAAGGTGGTGTGTGTGGCTATTGTTTATTTAACCAGAAGGTCAACTCTAAAACTAAATCAGACCTATAGTAACTAAACCCATGCTGTCCTCCCCACCCCCTTTGCCATGTGAGTGTACTGCAGTAACTGGGAAATATTTCATGTAAGACAACCTCAAACTGAGATGAATAGACCACTGAAGAGAGATGAATAGACTGAATAGCCTGATGTGAATAGGATTAGTTGGTGTCTGTTCACTCCAGTTTGAGGCTGGCTGAGACATGAAATATATACCCAGTAACTGGTACAGTATTGCTGTGGTGTTGCTGTACATTACTACCATGGCACACATGTACTGGTATTTGTCCCTTTCCAAGGGTCTAAATACAAAGTCCTCTGAGTGCTTACATGCCCCTTTTAATGTCCAGTTTTATTTCACCTCAGTTAAGCCATGGTAACATTACTACACTTTTACTGTTTTCTCATTCTTTTCTTTACAGAACTTTCAAAAGCCGACCTGGAGATCAAGGATATTCACTACGTCATATGTACTCATGGCCATTCTGATCATATTGGCAATCTTAACATCTTCCTGCAGTCAACACACATTGTTGGTCATGATATCTCATACAAAGACAACTATGAGGACATTGGATTTAAAGAGGTAATACTCAGTATTTGTTAAGGGCAGCAAGGGAATTCTTTGGAAGCCCCATAAACATTCCTGCCAACCATTCTGTTTAAAGTGGAACTGTTCCGTTTTGAGTGCTTTACCCATAGAAATCAGAAATTTTGGTTCAAGTCTTTGTATACATCTACTGTAAGTGATTTCCATGTAAGTAAACATTTAGAGAGAAAGAGAGGAGTTTTGCCTCCACGACTACTATATTCCATAGAGGTTACTTGTAGGCTGGCTACTGCCATTGTATGTGATGCTCCACATAAGCAATCGAGTAAGGAAAACAAGCCAGTGAGCCACAACTGGAAAAAAGACCGTGGATGGCTCGACTTGAACCAATAGGTTGAAAACTGGGCCATAAAATTCCATCCAACTAGGTGTAACTAACTAACTAACTGACTGTAGTCTGGTTTTGCACAGTGGATTATCTGCTACAGTATCATTGTCCAT
This sequence comes from Holothuria scabra, assembly GCA_037179385.1. Lineage (NCBI taxonomy): Eukaryota > Metazoa > Echinodermata > Holothuroidea > Aspidochirotida > Holothuriidae > Holothuria > Holothuria scabra. The sequence continues at coordinate 46,694,042 of CM074190.1, forward strand.
GTTCTGTTTTCAGAAGTGACAATGTTGGCAAGTATGCAGACACTGGTTTTGTACCATTTTCATTCATCACTTAATTGTCACCCTCAACTAAATTTTTCAAATGAGTCTCAAAATTCTCAGTTGGGACTGCTGTTTGATTGACAGCTAATTCTAGTGATACAGAGTTCTGTATATAGTTCATATCAGGGCTGGGGATTATCAACACTGTATGTCCATGTTATTTCCAGCCGGCCGTAAGAAAAAAGCAACAAGGGGAGGACTCGGAATGGTAGAACTTGAAGGACACTAGAACTGTATATAACATGTATTTGTTGGTGTGTAAACAACCATTTTGACCCAAATTGGGGTAGAAAATTAATGCATCCCCCAGCAACAACTCCCCTCTCCCTCAGTGTTATGATGGCTTTGCAAAGAAATTGCTTGGAGTGAGACGATTTGGTAATTCAACTGCTGAAGGTTATACAAATGTGAACTGTACAGTGTAAACTGGGACACAATTAACTGCACAAGTCATAATTGACTAAAGAAAGTAAAGCCTCTGTTTGCGTTAATATCAATTAAAAGCCCAAGTCTTTTCAATTTCTGGTGACATGAAAGTGACAAAGTTGGTATTTGATGTATTAAAAGAACATTGAAAACATAGAAAATAGACATAATTCCCTTCAAATTCCATTCAAAATTGGTCATTGTGATGGTTAATTTCTGATTTGCATAAACATGATCTAAATATGAAAATCTTGTCATGTCAAGAGAGAACACATGTATATGGCTAATGTAATCCTTTGTTTTTCAACCAACATTTGAAGGATGGCTGTAACATTAGTACTTCCTGATAGTTTTAATTTGGAAGTTTGAATTGTGTCCTTGAAAATCATCAGTATCAATTGCCAAAATGTATACTGTCTGACGAGTAATTAAGAAATGATTAATGTAAGGTTATCAAAAGAAATGTTAAGACTGAGCAACACTCCTCATCTTTTTTATTTTTTTTTTTGCATGTGATAAAAAGTTACGACAGAAACATTCAAACTTTGCAGCTGTAGTATCTTATCTTTACAACAGTAAAAGCAATTGGTGTATCAATGGTAAGACTTTATTTTTATCACCTTAACATGACTACTGTTGAACTTTAGGGGAAAGAGTGCAAGAAATGCCCTCTAACCATATAAGTACATCCTGTGAAGGCTTTACTTCAGAATGCATGGGAAGTACGTCTTGGGCTAAATAATTTTCCTTCTGCATCATTTAGATTGTATTTGATCTATTGGTAAATATAGATCCTTTGAATGGTATTTGAAGGGTATTTGAAGGAGGCTATTGCAACCTACATGTTTGGTAAAAGGGTAATCCCCATCTCATGCGGAAGGCCTGAATACAATTCCTAGGTCAAGGAATACCTTGTGGTACCCTATGTGTGATGCTGAGCATAAGCAACCAGGTAGGGTAACAATTCAGTGACACATAACTGGAGGAAAGGCTGTGAACACCACTATATGAAACTTGAATGTTATCAGTTGAAGCCACAGACTTCCTACATACATGGACAGAGCATGTAAAGGGTACATCCTATCTGTAGATTGTTGCCACCTACTGGGACAAAAAAGTCACACCAAGATGGCTGGGGTGATGCTATAATTTGTATGATTTGATGACCACTCTGTAATATTTTAAACATAAGTTTAATGTGAATGAGAAACAATATCATATTCCTGCAGTATGTGTGGTGATTTCAACCTTCTTGTACTATTTTGAAAATATTTCAACTTTCTTGCAAAATCTATTGATTTACTTTAGCAAGTCCAAACTTTCACACAAAACCATAGCAGTCAGCCATCTTGCTATGCCTGTACTCACATGTATGGTAGCGACAATCTAACGTGCAGTATGCTCTGTCCATGTACAGTATGGAAAGTCTGTGGTTCAAGTGAAAAACCTTATGTGTAGTGTGCTTGGTTAGATAAGGTTTTACGGCTCATTTTCTAACCAATTAATTTGATGGGCCATGGCCTTCTTCCAGTTGTAGCTCACTGGCTTGTTTCCCTACTCCATTGCTAATGCTGAGTACCAGTAAATGCAATGGCAGAAGGCACACATGTACCTCTTCTTTTCTTCGGTGTGAAATGGCCAGGAGTCAAACTCCACACCTCCTGAATGCAAGTTAAATGTTCTAACCACTTGACCATGGAGTCTTAACTAACTAATTTATTAACAATTTTCCTTCAATGTTCAGAATTATTTGTTTTCTTTTTAGGGAGAGCCATATGAAATAGAAGACAACATTGAAGTCATTTCAACTCCAGGACACATGCATCATGATATAAGTGTGGTAGTGAAGAACACCAAACATGGAACAGTAGTTATAGCAGGTACAACATTAAATGAGTTTGGTTATTTATTACTGTGTGGCACATTATACAGTCCTCCATTGTTTTCATGCATTGTTTTCACCCAGACTGCATGTTTTGTTTAACAGTAGAGCATTAGCCTCTCACGCAGAAGGCCTAAGTTTGATTCTCAGGTTGAGTCATACCAAAGACTCAGAAAATGGAACCTATACTGCCATTGTGCCTGATGCTCCGCATAAGCAATGGAGTAGGGAAAACAAGTCAGTGAGCCACAACTGGAAAAAAAGGCTGTGGCTGGCTTGACTTGAACCAATACGTTGGAAGATGAGTTTTAGACATTTGTGGGAGGGACTAGAAGTAAGTGGATTGGGAGAATTGGAACTAAGTGGGGTGAAAAGTAAATGCCTTTAATTGGGACTTACATCCTTTTACAAATAACAATTACAAAAGGCTGAGGGAATAGAGCCTAGTTGACTTTATGCTTTCTTTGGTAAAAATGTCTTGTATCATCACTCTGCCATATCCCACAATCCTTTGTTAACCGCTTCTTGGAAATGGATGTCACGTGTGAATACACTAATTGGTCAAAGGGGAAGGGGGGCCGTTAGGCCTGTAGACAGACTTTTTAAGGGTAGCGATACAATCGCTGATGCACAGTTTAGGGCATCAGAAAATTTTGGTCAAGAATGCTTGGCATTGCTGGGCATGGTACTCTCTAGGCCTGTTTACTGCATTTAATGGGGGGAATAGAAATACTAGCTACAACTGCAATTGCCCAATGGTAAGAGATGAAGGAATAGTAACATTTACATCCAAGCACAGGTGTGCACTCAAGTCAGGATTATTTATCTTAATCAAGGGTCGCACTATCACATTTTTGGATTGAGTTTCAATCCAATTTTTGTCTGTTGTGATTATAATAACCTGTTCCATCTCTGGTTGAAGAGAATCAGAAATTTGCCAACTTTTGGAAGTATGCTATTTGCATCACATAACCTACAAAAATCAAATTTCTACAAATTACTCTGTGGTGTCACACAAACAGAAAGCTTTTTCAGACTACGATTGTCTGATAAAAGCTGTCTGATAGACTGTGTAATGTCATGACTTAACTAGTCTAATGTGATGGAAAATATGTAACTAAAACTCATAATCAGACTGTAATTTGACCCAAAATGGCTAAAGTGTCATCCATGATTTACTCTAGTTTTGTAGGTAGCTACTTTAATTTTTTAGATATAGCGTCAATATTTCTTAATTTTTTAGCACATTGTTGGCCCAGCTACTGGCATGCATCTGATATCCATCCATTCACAATGTTTCATTGTTGCCATTGTTATCATTTTATTCCTTTCAGGTGATCTCTTTGAATGTGAAAAGGACTTAGATGATTCAACGATCTGGAAGGAAAACAGTGAAAATAAAGAGTTACAAGAACAGAGCAGACAGCGAGTGCTAGAGATAGCTGATTACATCATACCTGGTCATGGTCCAGGCTTTAAGGTGCCCAGACCATCATGAAGTGTCAGGTATGATTTATTGCAATGACTTGTCAGTGCAAAATGGAGATGTGCTGAAGAGATGTTCCTCCTTGAAGAGCATTCAAGGAGTAAGTGGTGAAGCATCAGTCAGAGCAGAGACAGCTCCAGAGTCTTTGAAGTGAGTGGTGCAGACTAGAAAATGTGTCTTGCATGCATAAGATATGGCCAGTGCAGGTACTTCCTTGAATTTGGCACTTGCCGGACAAATGCCTGCTTCTCACTTGATCTTGTGGTTGACATGTGGTTGACAGCTCCAAAATAAAAGTGCACTTTGCATGTGCTACCTATCCTAACAAACATATTTGCACAGACAAATTGGAGCCTGTATGGAGAAAATATCTTTCTGATTTCTGTAAGTTGGTTGTTTCTTTTTAAGGATTTTAGGTTGCTGTGCATGAAAATCTCCCAGCCACTTACTTGTGGAAAATGACTACTTTCCAATCTATAAACGAGGTCGGTAATTTATTGCTGCATGGAATTGTGGGGCACAGCCTGGTATATACAAACTGAGCTCAGTGCATAGTGTACAGCATTCCCTTGTTTTGGTCAGTTCGTGCATACAAAACTATCAAAGTGTCTAGCCGACTCAAACAAATAGGGTTCTCTGTCCTGCTTTACGCCAGATTCAAATGCAAATTTTTACACCAAAAGGCCAATTTAGACACAATCCAATGCACAAAACCACACTTGAGATCCCTCCTTCCGTTATGGATGGATTAAAAAAGAATGATTTTACAAAATTTTCATGTAAACTGAAATTTTGGAATACGTGTTGTAGGTACGGGATTGTTTGTTTATCCCAACAATTTGAAGGATGTACATGCTCATGTGCACAGCCACCAAAATGAATTACTGAATTGGATTGTTGAGTGACCTTTGTGAAGGTTCTGGTGCTGACCAGTGTGGTCCAAGGGGTCAACCCTCTGAAGCCATGTCCTAATGACATCAATAAACTATTGTATATGACATTGGCTTATCACCGGCAAGACACAGTTTTTATGTTTTTAAGTGAAACTGTCAGTTTACTGTAGTAAAATGTTGCATAAGAAGTTAGTACTTACTTTAGGGAGAAAAATAGGGGCAATGCTAGGGGTGCACCGGATATCCGGTCCGGCCGGATAGTGAAAAAATATCCGGTTGGTTCCGGCAAAATCCGGTTACGGCCGGATCAAAAATTTTTGATCCGGTGCATCCCTAGGCAATGCCTACTGTTTGACAAGAAATTTTCCACTGGCTAAGTGTTGCCTTAATATTTTACCTAAAAGAAAACAATCTATACAATACAATGGCAACAGCCAATGAAGAAACACCTAAGCTGCGTGCATCTGCCCAAAAAATGTGGGACAAGGAATGTCAAATGGCTGCACAGACCCTTTACTATATCACATTTACAATGGATTGTGGGATAGAATTTTGGTATTTATTATTTTTCTCAGTGGTATTGTATTGTAGCAAGCTTCAAGGAGAATAATCACAAATGTACAGTTGAGACTAGCTGAACTCGTCACATTTATGAAATTTTACAATCTCTTTGACATTACGAAGTAGATTCGATCATAGCTTCCTGCACCAGTAGGTACTGACAATGCTATCTCTTTGTCTCAAGTGTCACATTTCTATTTCAGCAATATAAAGTATATGAAGATGCAGCCACTGTTCTCTATTTGGTGTGTCTTGGGGGGTCAAAACTGTGTCAGACAATCAATTCTTAGAGTTAAATGATAACTTGTAGGAAGATTACGTTCTCTCTCACTTCTTGGACAACTGATCTTGGCCAGTTCTAACTTAACACTGGACCAATTGAGAGGCCAGTAAACTGGACAAACTGGGAGTGCCAGTACCTTGGGCAAATTTCAATACACTGGTCAAGACTGGTGGTGCTAGAGAAATGACAAGCTAAGGTGCTGCAACATTCCTGCCCCAAATGATCCAACTGTGAGGCAGTTGTATTCCCGTTCTTCACTATAAAAGCAGCATCCTTTTTCAGAGCCCCAGCCCTCTAACATTTAACATGGGCTGTAAGACAGTGGGAATGTCACAGCACTCTCTCCTTTCTCCACAGCAAAACACATGTATAATAATCTACCAACAACTGCTGGATTGCAAAGGTATAAATCCACTAAATACGTTTGCAATTATAGTAAAATAATGACTACAATGACTACATTATCACTACAAATGAAAGCCTTAATTGAAACAATTGACTTATAAAGGTCAGGTAGAAAGTCAGGTAGGTTAAGTGTCCATTGTTTCACATGCTCCTTAACATTTTGACAAAGTAGCTACTGTTTGGGGTAACCTTCTAACAAGCAAAGATTTACCATAGCCCCTTTAAAGTATTGCACACCAATCCGCTCTTCTACATGTTTACTCTTTCTCTCCTGTCTAGAAAGGCTACCAACCGACCATTGTCCCCTAAGCAGTTTGTCATCTACAAGTAGGACTTTATCATATGCAAAAGTTTCATTGTTCTTTGTGAAACTTTTGCTGTTTTTGAAGCAGCATGTTATGCTGGGCGGGGCCAGGGTCTAATCGCCTCTTTGAATTTAATCTTGCCCCACGCAGTTAGTTTGGGAGGGTTAATCTCCAGTTGGACCAGTTGAATGGTTAATCACTTGATCAGGGCTAGACCATGAAACAAGTAACAACAAGTGACTACAAAATAGATGCACCGCCAGGGGCCTGTATTCAGTATCTCAATACATATGTATTCTTCTGGTTTCGTTCCTATAGCTGAACAAATTAGTTAATGACGAGAGGTTTCTGGACATATGACCAAAACCTGAGACTACGTTATGAAATAAAAAGTACGCTTATTGAACCCTTAAAAGATAGAAATGTCTACTCACAGTTGACTCCCATTGGAAAAATATTCAAAGCACAAACACAAATAAATCAAACAACACAAAATGTCCAATGAGTAAAAGAAATGATCAGTCCAAAGAATAATACCTTTACTCTACCGCACCAATAGACCACCCACATGCCACAAGCATTCCCCCCTTTACCCTGATCTTGGTGTCGTCATCTTTGCAGAGGGAGCTGGACAGTGGTCTCGGTTCTTCCAGTGCAACAGCAGTTCCTACTGAACTTGATGAGATCCTTACATTTTAGTTGAATTGTCACCAATAGAACAGTTAATGTATGTTACGGTGCACCTTCAATAACGCAGTTAATTCTGAGCCAGGGCTCCTCTTGGCCTGTGGCAGGCTCTAAGTGAAACTTCACCCCTAGAGCAGAGTACATGCTCTCAGCTGTAGGCACAGTTAAATCCCCATTACATTGGAGCCATATATGCTATGATGGTGTAATCAAGGGGTCTGCAACAGATGAACAAGTTATACTGAAAGGATAGTGTTTTCTGTGAGCCCTATTTGCACAGAAGCCATTTTAAATTGGTTCAACAGCCATACCACCGCAGGTAAAATAAAAAAGAACAATCAATAAAATTGTGAAATTTTCCCTATTTCACAAGCAGTAAAAACTTGATCTGCTAAATAATGACTGTGGCCTCAATGTTTGCGTCCATAGCTGTACCAGGGTGACTTACCTCGATTTCCTCTCAAGAGCAGAAGGTGATTTGGGGTCAATGACTTGGGATCATGAGGGTCCCAACTAATTGGCATTATTTGTCTTGAGTTTAGGACCCTACTCTTCCTTGGTCATTACCATATGTAGTACTTCCTGATTCACTAGTTGTTCCCTCGACAGTGCTTTCAAAATCTGTTTCACCGACTGGATTATCCTTTCCCAAGACCCTCCTAATGGCTTGCTGTGGGAGGACTGAAGCACCATTTAACACCTTCATGGCACAAACACCAACTATTCCCTTTGGTAAGTAGCTCTGGAATAGTCAGTCGTAATTTTCTTTCCTAGCCTATAAAATTGTCCTATTGTCACTATAAGCTTTAACAGGCATGCCTCTGTGGCTTGTTAATCTCTTAAATGCGTTTAGAAAGGAGTCTGTGTGTAATGAGCTGCCTAGTTAGATGTGAACTGCCTTCCTCTTAAGACAAGTGAAGGTTTTTAGCCATTGACAGCCTTTCGTTAAATCTGAACTCCCGCGATCCATCCCCTGCCAGGTTGTTGTTCGAGTCTACACATCTTCATTGAGCAAGGTCGCTAGACACTTGAATTTTTGCCACTCTGTTCGCCACAAATGTCTCTAAGCATTGGCTTTGGTTTCCTATCTACCACAATACATTCTAAGTGGCATTCCTCCAATGAGTTACAGACCTAATTTAGACTGTAAGCTCCTCTTTTAATATTTGACCTACATTTATTTCCAAAACTGCCAGATCAGTTCCAGCCTCAGAGTTGTCTTCTCTTGAGAGGAGAGAGAGGGACCTTTGCTAGAACAAAGGCACAATTAAGGCTCAAAAATAGGCAAAAACAGATTACTACCCTTTCTCAAACGAATCCCTAAACAAAAGGACGAACTCCGTGACCACACGGTATATAGAGGGCCTTCTTCAGAAGGACAGAATACAAGGCAAATGCGATTTTACATTCAAATTGTTGCCTAGAAGGCATGCACAAATTCTATGGCTTTGATATCCTATATAAGGCTACGAAAGTCTTGTATCTCTTTTCTTCATTCCTAATATAGCTAAGTACGATCATGGAATCGCTCCAGAACGTTGTGTCACTTAGACTGTAACTTACCTCTCGCCGTATAGTTCTGTTTAGTGTTGCTGCCAGAACTGCTGCCATTAGTTCTAGCCTTGGGATAGATACTCCCTTCCTTGGACTCACCCTGGCCTTTCCTAAGACGAATCTACATGTTGTATGATACTCACCTGTAATTACTCTGAGATACGATACGGCGGCGTGTCCCTTTTCGGAAGCGTCGCAAAAGATGTGAAGTTGCACGTCTACTGTGTCGTCTAACTTCGGCCATCTTGGAATTTTGACGTCAGACAGGTCTGATGTGTCGTCAAGCCACCCTTGCCATGCCTTTGATTCTTCATTAGTCAAAGGTTCGTCCCATTTCGCATCCCTTCTACATACATCTGGCAAAAGAGATCTGGCGACAAGGACGAATGGGACCACGAACCCTAATGGGTGGTAGATTGAGTTAGTGACTGATAACACACCTCGCCTGGTCATGGGCTTTTCCTTTAAGGACACCTGAAACGTAAACTCGTCATTTTCTGCATCCCAGCAAACACCTAATGTCCTTTCAGTTGGTAATTCATCCAACGAAACTGGGACAGATGGGGCCCGCTCAGATTCCTCTATACTATCTAATACACACCTTTTGTTACTTAGCCACTTAGTGAGCTTAAAACCCCCTATACTGACGAGTCTTTGCACTACGGATATCGCGGATTCTATATTACTTACTTAACTGAGACAATCATCAACGTAGAAACTACTACGAATTATTTCTAGGGCTCTCCGGCCCACTCTGTCTCGATTGTCCTCTTCATTGTCGTCAGCCGTCTGCTTGAGTGCCTTACCCGCATAGCACGGTGACGATGTGGCACCAAAGAGGTGTACGCGTATCCTGTATTCTTGGGGTGGTTTGCTCAGTTCCCCCTTTTTCCACCACAGAAACCGCAGGGCATCTCTGTCTCGGTCAATTACTTAGACTTGATGAAACATAGCCTCGATGTCTGCTACTATGGCAACTTTGTCCTGTCTAAATCTTAGCAGGACACCTAAGAGATCATTCATCAAGTCCGGCCCTTTAAGGAGCTTGCAAGTCCTTGAGTGAAGTCCTGTTCGATTTTGCGGCGCAGTCGAACAGTACTCTTAGCTTTTGTTAATAAGGGTGAACCACTGGATGATGGGGCAGGTACCAAGTCTTACCTGAATTTTCCATCGCGTCATGAACTGGTTCGGCATTTGCCTTAGATAGGTAATCTTCCATAACTGTGGTATATTTGGCATGCACATCCTTATTAGCTGCTAGCCTCTACTTGAGGCTCATTAGCCTTGATTCCGCTATGGACCTGCTGTGTGGCAAATCGTGCATGTCTTACCTTCACAGCAGACCCATTTCGTAATGCCTGTCCTCTGTTAGGCCTATAGTTGAATCCATTATCTGACGAGCCCTAGTGTCCTGAATGGAATCTTGATACTCATGCATGCCACTATTTTCAACTGCCCAGGATTTCTGCAATTCCTGAAGCAGTTGTTGGTTACTTACCTGCAGGCGGTTAACAACTACATTCTTTTTCCCCGGTCTGCCTGGTCCCATGATTGACCAGCCCAACAGAGTTTTTACCGCATATGGGTCTCTAGGCCTACCTTTCCGCTCTTCTAGTACCCAAAAGGCTTCGGGAACATCAGCTCCAATAAGGAGACCTACCTCGCATTTAAGAGACTCCCAAGGGAGGAATTTTAAGTGGCTCCACTTAGCTAGACTTTTGGCCGATGGGATACTTTCCGCTACTGTGGGGATTTTGGGGACAGACAAGAAATCTATCCTCATTCTTTTTTCTTCGTTCTTGCCCTTCACGAAGAGCTCGAATTTGAAGCCTTGCCTTTCTTGGTCGCTATTTATTGTTGAAGACGTGTACCTTATTCTTTCTCCCCGTTCTCTGAGTTTTTCCTGAAAGTGTCAGAGCATAAGCTAGAATCGGAAGCATTGTCTAGGAGAGCTAGAGTGCTCACCTGACTGCCATCACTTGTAGTTACAACTGTTGGCAAGATTTTAAGGTAAACCTGGTTACGTACCACCCGAAGCAGTGTTAGAATTTATCTGCTGATCTACAGCAGTCTCACCAGTAGTCTCGCTTTCCCTAGGTGGGGGATGTACTTTATCGTGGTGTTTTTCTGAACCACACTTTCTACAAACCCATCCCGTTTTGCAATTTGCAACTCTGTGTCCCGATCTTAAACATTTGAAACACAGGTTTTTAGCTTTTACTAAATCTAATTTTTCCTCATATGTAATCCCTACAAATTTATCACAACTATAAACACTGTGATTACCTTCGCATAAGTAACACTTAAGCGGCTTACTGCTAGTTTTATTAGACCTAACACTTGTTTTGTTCTTAGACTTATCATTACATACCTGTGACCTGGCAACATTCCTGCCGAACATGGTGCATGAAACTGTAATATCGTCACGAAAAGACTAGCAAGGAACGAGAGTAAACAATGGCGGTTGAGTTCTTGACTATAACTGTATATTTAACCTCTGACTTATCTACATAGCACATACATACAACACACGCATATATCGGCAAGGTGTTTACATGCATACCTAAAACTCGGCATCTCATTATATGAGGTCAAGTGCATGTCATAGGTCAGTACAAAATGCAAACCGTAGATACGTGATAATATATTACACTTCCTCCCCTTCTAATGAAAGTCTCAACCAATCAAGTATCTTTCCAGACTAACAAAGTAAAACACATTTAAAGAACAACAACTTCAACACCACTTATTTACAAGTTCAACTTTACTACTGGTTTTCTCAGTCTCGGCGGATTCCTACGAAGCTGAGGTGGTGAAATGCTAGGTTGGGTAAGGGCAGGTTGGGAAACCTTTGTAGTTGAAGGTTCTACCCTTGTGCCTTGGTCTGCACCAGGATCTATGTTTGTTTGACTGGGCAAACTCTCTTTTGAGATGCTTTGGTCAGTTGCATCAGTGATAGGTGTAAAGGGCAACTGAGAACATAACCTAGAAGCTTCAGGGTCTGGGGTAGCCTTCTGATCTAACACTTCTTTTTCCTCCCCATTTGCAAGAATATGATCCATATGAACATAACGTGTTTGACCTGAACCTGACAACTTAACCAAAAATGTACGAGGCCCACAGACTTTTGTTATTCTTCCGGGTAACCATTTGATAACAGAACCACGCATGTTTCGGACTCTTACCCACTGGTTCACCCGGAATGAACGTTCCTTAACCCGTGATTGGTCATGGTACCTCTTTTGGTTTTGTTGTTTTTGCACAACTCGATTTGATAAACTAGGCTTAAGCAATGACAACCTGGTTCTGGGTGTTCTTTTCAAAAATAATTCTGCAGGACTCCGTCCTGATGTGGAGTGTGGAGTATTTCGGTAAGTAATGAGAAAATTTGCCAGCTTATGTTGGAGTGTTAGGTTTCTCTTACGGGGGTCTGGATCTAGCACTTGCTTTTGGAGTGCCTTTTTTACAATTTGGACAGTGCGTTCGGCAGCACCATTGGATGAGGGATGGTACGGTGGAACACGGGTGTGCTTAATACCATTGTTATCCATAAATGCTTTGAATTCACTGGAAGAGAACTGGAGCCCGTTGTCAGAGACAACTTCTTTTGGAAGGCCATAAGCAGCAAACAGAGAACGTAACACTTCAACTGTTCTGGTAGTAGTAGTAGAAGACATGTAAAACACTTCCACCCACTTGGAGAAACTATCAATCAGAATCAAAAAATGTTGCTGATTCCACTCTGCAAAATCGATATGTAACCTTTCCCACACATGTGTTGGCCAAGGCCAGGGTTGCAGTGGGGCAGCAGGTGGCTTATTACTCACAGCCATACATGTTTGACACCCTGCCACCTGTTGTTCTATCTGGGCATCCAGGCCTGGCCACCACAAAAAACTACGAGCAAATGATTTCATTTGTGACATACCCAAATGCTGATTATGCAGCTCTTCTAACATCTGTGCCCTATACTTATCTGGGATGACTACTCGCATTCCCCAAAGAACACAACCCTTATCTGCTGAAAGTTCATTTCTTCTTGAAAAATAGGGGGCAATAGCATCATCCTTGACATATCCTGGCCACCCATTCATTATAAACCCATATACTTGAGCCAAAACTGGGTCTTTCTGAGTAGCTTGACATATTTCAAAAGAAGTAACAGGTAGTTCATCAACATAAGAAAAGTAGAACATGTGATCATCATCATCATACTTTGGGTTTACAGGTAATCGTGACAATGCATCAGCATTGGCATGGTCCTCTGAACGTCTATATACAATGTCATAATTGTAGGCTGACAGTAGAAGTGCCCAACGCTGCATGCGCGCAGCCGCAAGTGTCGGGATGGGGGATTTGGGGTTCAGAATAGCCGTAAGGGGCTTGTGATCCGTGACTAATTCAAACTTGCGCCCATATAAGTATTTATGGAACTTTTTCACTCCAAAGATCAGACTAAGTGCTTCGCGCTCAATCTGAGCATAATTCTTTTCAGATTTGCTCAACGTTCGTGATGCAAATGCTACCGGATGCTCTTGTCCATCCGGGGAAACGTGTGAGATTACAGCGCCTATTCCATACGCTGACGCATCGCATGCTAACCTCAAAGGTTTGGCTACATCATAATGAACCAAAACTGAATTCTCAACTAACATTTTCTTACTTGCCTCAAAGGCTTCCTGGCATTCAGCCGTCCAAGCCCATTTGACTCCTTTACGCAGTAAATTATTTAGAGGGTGAACCCTGGAAGATAGGTTCGGTATGAACTTGCCATAATAGTTCAAAAGACCCAAATATGACCTTAACTCTGTCAAGTCTTTGGGGGCTGGGGCATTTTCAATGGCTTCCTCTTTGTGGGCAATGGGATGTAACCCCTGTTTGTCAACCCGGTGTCCCAGGTATTGAACCGAACTCTTCGAGAATTCACACTTACTCTTCTTGATCTTAATACCATACTTAGAGAATTTTCTAAGAACAAGATCAAGTGTTTGGTCATGCTCAGCTTGGGTAGGTGCTGAGATAAGAATGTCATCTAAGTAACAACAAACATGCGGGATCCCTTGCAGAATCTGTTCCATGGTGCACTGAAAGATAAAAGGTGCTGAGGTGATCCCATATGAAAGGCGGTTAAATTGGTACAACCCTAGGTGAGTATTCACCGTCAAATATTTCTTAGATTCTTCCTCCACTTGTAATTGTAAGTACGCATTCGTTAAATCCAGTTTGCTGAAAACTGTTCCACCTGACAGCTTAGCAAAAAGGTCCTCGGCCGTGGGCAGTGGGTACGGGTTTTCCTCAATCATCTGATTGACACCTTATAATCACCGCAGAGCCTAACTGTCCCGTCCCCCTTTGGAACTACGACAATCGGTGATGCCCAACTACTTTTGTCCACTTTTGTTATGATACCAAGGGTTTCCAGCCTTTTTAGTTCAGTTTCTACCTGAGCCTTTAGCGCGTAAGGTACTGAGCGAGCCTTAAAATACACTGGTTTTGCACCTTCCTTAACATCAATACGAGCTGTAAAATCTTTAACTCCGGTTGTGATGTTTTCATTAAATACCTCAGGGTATGCTGCAGTGATAGTCTCATATGACTGTCCCTGTAGTTGGCCTACGTTGAATATTTTAGACCAATTCAGTCTAAGAACTGATAACCAATTACGACCTAAGAGTGATGGTTTCGGTCCCGGTACAACATATAGTGTTAAGTGATGCACCTGTGAGTTATGCTTAACAGGTACTAAAACCTTTCCTGACACCTTTACCAGCTCATTTGTATAAGTCCGCAACGTGACATCCGTTTTCTCCAGCGGGAACTTATCCAACTTAGTTTTGTACACCGATTCCGAATTACGGTAAGTGAAGCACCAGTATCTATTTCAAATTCTATGGGTTGATCCCCTACATTTATTTGCACTTTCCAGCTTGGGGTCTTCTTTTCAGTGGTTGTGAAAATATCAAAAACATTAGCATGTTCCTCACCTGAAAACTGTTCATTTTGTGCCCCTTCAGCAGTATCAACAAACCTGGCATTATTTGCTGATTTCTTCTGTTTCCTCTCAAGATCTTTTTGTTTCTTCCTGCATGCCTTGGCAATATGACCTGTCTTTTTGCAATAATGGCAGGAGGCATTTTTGAACTGACAGTCATTGGGGTCATGATTTGCTAGGCAACGATAACATGGTTTGCCTGGCCGATCTCCTCGGGAACGATTGCCAGAACTATTAGAACTGTAATTAGAGTTACCTCTGTGTAACCCTTTTGTACCTTTAAGAACGTTTACGTCCATGGCAGGTTTAGCATCCGTAGCAGAATGTAGTTCCTTAGTCTCATTCGATGCCATTTCCATTGCAACAGCGGTTTTCACGGCGCCATCGAAGGTAAGTTTAGCTTCCGCTAGCAGACGTCTCTGAATTACTGTGTCCCGCAAGCCGCATACCAATCTGTCACGTAAGGCTTCCGTAAGGAAATCACCAAATTCACATGTAGTGGCCAATCGCTTTAACTCCGCTACATACGTTGAGATAGACTCCTGATCCTTCTGATCACGTTTATGAAACTTGAACCGTTCCGCTATAGCTAGTGGCTGTGGCCTAAAATAACGCTGTAGTGTGTCCTGCAAATCCTTTAAATTCATATCTTTCGGTTTCCGTGGGGATACAAGCGATTTGAGCAATCCATAGGCCTTAGGCCCGATTACAGTGAGAAACACACTCACCACTCTGTCCTCCCCTATGTTATTAGCGATGAAGTACTGTTCGAGTCTCTCGGAATAGCACTCAAATGTTTCCTTTCCTTCCTGGAATTCCCCGATTTGACCAATGGAATAAGTAGCCATTGTGTCACGAAGCGTGAGGTCTCTACGTTCTTTCTATGCTGTCAAATCCCGAAATCCTCGTCGCCAATATGTAATATCGTCACGAAAAGACTAGCAAGGAACGAGAGTAAACAATGGCGGTTGAGTTCTTGACTATAACTGTATATTTAACCTCTGACTTATCTACATAGCACATACATACAACACACGCATATATCGGCAAGGTGTTTACATGCATACCTAAAACTCGGCATCTCATTATATGAGGTCAAGTGCATGTCATAGGTCAGTACAAAATGCAAACCGTAGATACGTGATAATATATTACAGAAACCTTGGCACGTTCCTCAAGGAATGCGAGCAGATCTTTAAACTGAGGTTCCCTAGGTTCCCTGTCACTGTATAAGACCTCGTGAGCCTTTTTTGTCGAGGCAGTCTTAAGATACATAGGCAGTAAGCCTTGAATTTTTAGTAGAGTGCTAGTGCTATTAAGATCATTAGTATACCCTATCTACGTTAATGTTATTTGACATTTTTTCATGGAAGCAATTAAATTCCAGAGGGCATCCCCATCATTAGATTTAATTGCCTTTCTGTCTGTAACTTCAGCGAGAAGAGCGTTTAAAATCATGTGAGGTTGGCCAAACTGCCTTTTCAAAATGGCCTTTGCTTCTTCGTACCCCTTGTCGCCTAGCAGTGCGCAGCACTCTATACTACTGTGTGCTTTGCCTTTACACATTTGTGTTAGATATTGCAAACGTGTGGGATTATTACTCAACTTAGATGATACATTAGTTTCAAATTCAGACATAAACATGTAAAAGTCAATTGAATCGCCCTTAAATTCCTTAACATCAGCTTTAGGTAATTCTAAGGCTAACTTAATTTCGCTAAATCGATTAATGCCACCAGAACTGCTAATGTCATCACTGGATGACACTTCCCTGGGTGGTGTCGAGTCCATACTATTTTCTCCCTTACTATGGAGGTACCTTTTAGCGGAAGTCTTGATTTCCCTGAAGGACTTGTGGACTTCCTCCATCCATGATTCTAGTTTGGATGCCTCCTCGTCTTCGGCGGTATCCACTAGTTCTAAATGAATCGCCTCTACAGCAGCAAATCCTTCGTCACCCTTGCCCAGGAGTTCGCGAACAGTTTTGCTGTTAGTATCCTGGCCCTCTTCGATGATTTGAGAGTATTCAAAACCCTGGTTAATGTTCCTCGGCGACTTCACCTCTGCTTCATTAACTCTGTTCTCCTTTCTTGAGTTGCCATTTGTATAGCGTATTCACTCACTGTAAAAGGACTAACTCAGTGACCACACGGTATGTAGAGGGCCTTCTTCAGAAGGACAACTCACACCAACGCAGACACAATAACACAAGGAGACGTAGCTTGTTGATTGATATCACCAATTTATTTCTGATACCAGGATTTGTCTCTCGGTGCAACTGTCTATGCAACCGTCTGGTGACTGAACATAAATAAAAGGACATTATAAATGATTTATCCATAGACTGACTTATACAGCACTTGACAATACAGATTAATTCTTGTGATATATTTGGTTAGTCAAACCATCACCTCAAAATAAAACTTAAAGCATCATATAAGCTCGATGCACAAAATTTCATATTACTCGTCAGAGCAGTATCGGTACAGTGTTAAAACTACTCCTCATATCACAATATTTTACAAACAAGTTTGACACGAACAATAAATCAATAAGTGACTACACATTTGGGTGTCACTATAACCACAGCTTCATAAGTGTACTAAAAACAATACTTAGCCCATCTTAATGAATCCCGGTAATATCACTACTACGATAACCTAAGCCAATCATCCATGTAAACTTCTCAACGATACATGTAATTGCTCCTTAGGAAGTTCTTACTATATCATTCAAACACAAAAGGTCTTTAATTACTTAACTGAAACACTTTACAAATGTTTCTCTTTAGGAACATATGTTTTCTCTCACAAATATTAGGCATTTATTTTAAACAAGTTAATACATACTAAGAAATATAAGTTAAGACCGCATTAGGTATTACAGAAAAAATATTAAACTTTCTTTGGTGAATATGGCTGCTCTCAGCCCTCGAAATACTTCAAAAATCCTTAGAAACTGCTGCACAAAGATAAATACGATTAAGTGGGCTCTCGACGTCACTTTAAACCGCTAAATTTGGCCTTGTGCACAATTTCTTCTTGTTTTCTCGGTCAGAGAAATAGCTATACTTATTAATTATACAGTGCTTAGTTAATAACGCTGTTATCTCTTCGGAGACTTCTTTACAAATAATAAACCAGGAAGTTCACCAAAATCACTTCACTGGCCATCCTCTGTTCCACTCCCTAGATCCTTTATTCTGGTCCCGCTTGGTCAACCATGTAATATTTAGTTTGCACTTAAACATGCAACTGGGTACAAAGGGAGATTGGTGGCAAGCTTAAGGGTTATTTCCCGGGACAGTTATGTCAATTGGTCCTATTACAGTTAAGTGCAATGAAAACAACTTTCTTCATAAAAGGCAAAAATGGTTCAAAGTTTCAATAGAACACTCCCTAGTAGATTAAATTGTGATGAAGTTGCTAAGGGCTAGATGCAACATCTTAAGGGGCCTGAATCAGACCATTCCCACTTTACAAATAGACATGTCATTATTCTTTACAAATAGGTAACTTATCTTCAATACAAGGCAAATGCAATTTTACATTCAAATTGTTGGCTAGAAGGCATGCACAAATTGAAAGTTATAAGTAAATATGAGGGCCCGCTCGTATCTAGCAAATAAAAGAATTCATTAACAACACGTGTAAGTCATATGTGATGCCCTTGAAGCTCCTTGGTTTGAAACATGTAGGCTATCTTTGACAACATTCTCCAGACCAGGCAATTCATTCAACCCCTTTTTGCAATCTTTGAAGTTTCTCATTGCCTATGGGTAAATCCCAACCTGATATCAAAGCACCTATGGTCTGCAGAAAATAATCAACCTTCCCTTGTAAAGGTAGCTACAAATCCCAGTGGTTCCTTTGGAGAGCTGACCGCCGGTAAAATACCTGTCCGTGTTTCTGTAATTGGGCCCAATGACATGTTAATGGTAAATTTTAATCCCTTTCTATGTCCCAGAGAACCTCTAGTGTTTTTTTTCTATTGGTAGGTTGTCTTAATCTAAGGTCTTCATCCCAGCAGCCTGGTCACTAGGATGTAGCCCTGGCAGCACCTCTCTGTCATTGCATATTCAATTTGTAAGGTGGAAACCCCCTTTTGACCCAACAACTCTGTTAGTTGGGATATCATTTCCTTTGCCTTCTCTCTAGATTCAACAGATTTAATCAGTCATCACCGTAGAAGTTTTCCTTTACTGCTTTACTAACTTCAGGCTCACACTCCCTCATCTTCTGCAAATTTACTCAAGGCAAAAGCAGCACAGCTCTCAAGGATGATTTGTCACCATATAGGTGCACTAACATGTGGTATTCGACCCTTTACAGTGTTAGAAATATGACCGTCCTTCCACCTAAGGAACCTTAACATAACAGCATCGCTTTTCTTAACCCTAACCAGATTGAACATGCCCTCAATATCTGTTACGAGAGCTATCTGTTCCTGTCTTAATGAGACAGAATACTTAGCAAGGTAATTGTGTTGTCAGGTCCTTGCAATAACTGTTGGTTTAGTGAGCTACCTGCATCTTTTTGGGTTTCTAAGGAATCATGACAGCTTGGTGTGGTAGATACCAGATATACACCCAGACTTACTCTTCTTGTGGCTTGTTTCCACTTCTTGAGCATAGTCCTTTTAAATATTATCTTGCTTAACTGCCATGTATTTTTGGTTTGGCTCTGAGTTTCTGTGAAACCATCTCTTCAGTCCTTCAAGCCTGGCTAGGGCCATCGCTTTGTCAATTGCTTGGCCCTGTTTGGGGACAATGTCATGGCATGGATTTAGGGTAGTGTCCATTCTCACAAACCACTGAATTCTCCATTATGTTTTTGGCCCGAATATCATCGAAGTCAGTAGATTCACACTCATACCTTCCATATTAGGCAAGCATATTCCCTTAAGATGGGGCCATTGGCCTACATCAGTTTGTCCAGGGATGCTGTTGTCCATAACTGGGAGCCTTTCAATTGTCCACATATTGGACACCCAGCTGAAAATGTACCATGATTTTACCATGGTATACCATGGTAAAATCATAGTAACTAAGGTAAAGCATGGTAAAGATATGGTAAATGTGTGGTAAAATTGTGGTACAGTGTACCATGGTAAATATACCACAATTTTACTATCATTTTACCATGGTAAATGTGTGGTATATAAGTGGTACATTTACCATGGTAAATGTACCACAATTTTACCATTGTAGAAGTGTGGTAAATATGTGGTACATGTACCATGGTAATTAAATGCACCACAAATTCACCACACTTTTACCATGGTGCATTCATAGTGTATAGTGTGGTACATATACCACGGTAAATGTACCACAATTTTACCATTATTTTACCATGGCACATTCATGGTGTATAGTGTGGTACGCATACCATGGTAAATGTAATGCAAAGGTTTACACAAGAATATGAAGTGAGGCTGACGAAAAATTGTTTTTTCATAAGCTGTCCGAATGTGTCGCAAATTTTGGTATCTTTTAGAGTTTTCATGAAAATTGTACCGTGACAGTGATCCTTTTTTATTATTTTTTCGGCCAAGTTTTTGAAGGAATTCGGGCAAACCAGGTTTTAAGACTGAAACGGCTGCCCGAATTTTTCCAGATCCCTGCCCGAATTTTAGGTCTTGAGAAAATTGGGGGGGGGGGGCAGTCTTCCCCCCTGCCCCCCGCCTCGTACGCCTATGGATGAGTGAATACTGGTCAACTGTTCGTTCACGTGATGGCAATGGCAATGCTTCACTTCTAGCGGAGGGAAAATACTAGTACAGTAAAGGTTCGGTTTCACTGGACAAGTGATATACTACATACACCTGGTTTGCGGACCGGGCGAGGTTGCCAGATACTTGTAATGATTTGTAGCCAAAACGTAGGTCACAGGCATAGAGCATGGTCGCAGGGGACCATGACAAGAATCAGCCAAACAATGGCAGAACATAGGCTGAGTCAATTTCGGCTGTCTTTTCGGTGGTGGGTTAACTATAGTCTCAACTTTGAATTGGTTCAAGGCTCCCAAGTTTCTTTTACTTCTTCTCTGATTTTTGGGGGAAGTCCCCTCGCTAAGAATGTTAGGGGGGGGACATCCCCTCGCTAAGTAACCCCCCCCCTTCCGCTGCCAGTGGGACCATCTCCTGACTATAAGGCATCCGCAGACCAAATATGAAACCTATCCAAGTTTCCTATCTTGAGATATAGTATTGACAAGCTTCTTAGACTTTGACCCCTGGTGATACCAGATGACCTTTGACCTCCATCCAGCACGATAGAGTTCTTCCTCTTAACATAAGGAGGCCATGTACCAAGTTTGAAAACTGTTAGACATTCTTATCTTGAGGTATTGCGTTAACAAGCAAAGTCATGAACACACACACATCATACACACGCCATCATGAATGCATAGGTTTCTCTTTTCATCAAAACCAAAATTAGCAAGTTTTCCTTTTATTTTTTGATCATGAAACATTGATGGTGCACACAATGGATCACAGCGCTCAAGACCGAAGGTTCAGAAGACCAAACATCTGCGAGACTGCAGAATGTAACAGGGTTCACAAAACCAAAGGTTCGCCAGACTTGAAATCAAAAGGGGTTCATGTGACTGGAGATTTAAAACACCAAAAAGGAATTAGGGTCTGTGAGATCAAAAATGATACTGGCATTAAAAAACCTATGCACATGTATTTGATCATTCTTAGGCTTGCGGGGCCTATATTTTCATTTTTGATCTTGCAGCCCTTTTCTGATTTTCTTACATTTTCAGTCAGACTGAAAGTTTGAATGACAGAGGGTCCATGGAACCTCTTCACCCTCTTCACCTTTTCTTACTTTCGGTCTCGTGGACCCTTTCTTATTCAAACTTACAGTCTGGCGGACTTTCAGTCTCATGTGATGCCCCCTACACGCATTGCTGGAAACAATTGTACGCCCAGTAGTACCCAGATACATCTTTATTGTGCCAAAAGTACAAATAAGGTCACTGATGTTTAATTAGAGACTGCATACTAGCTAGCATATGTATCTAGCTGATTTTGGTTTGTTACCCGGAAGGTTTGTTTTTCTGATGGTTCGTTATTCCCAATTGAGGATACTAGTAAGGATCATTTTGCTGAAGGTTCCTTGTTCTTAAGTCATTATTCAGCTCACCCTTGTCAAAACAGTGTCTAAGAAGGAAGATGAACCAACATCAACAGACTACATAGCCCGGGGGCCCCAAATCCTGTTTTACAGTACACTGAGTGGGACCCACAAAATGAAGGAACTTTGTAGGTGACAAGATTGGGAGATTTTGACTTTATGGGAGTATGTAATGGTATTTCAAAAGACAAGATTAAATTTACTTGAAACTAATATCAGGTTACTCTATGTGAAAGCAGCATTTATTTATGTAGGAGTGACATGAGGTGTAATAAACAGAAAATTTCAGTTCAAACAATGAGGTATGAGCTAGATGGTTTAATTTGTTGTCAATAGTGAGATTAGAGGTACATGCTGACAGGGTACCGTAGATCAGCATGCTGAATCTGAGGCCAAATAAAAATATAGAAAACAGTACTTTCCTCATCCCCTCCTGCATCCTGTTATCATGCGGTATGGGTATTTTTCAGTGTCAAAACATCGGATATTTTAATGAAAGATGCCTGTCTCAAATCATTTCTCCAACTTACTTAAGTATTGGGTGCACCTTCAATAATTAACAGATAATTTGCTCCTGCTATGGAAGACTAATTCAACTATGATATTAAAAAGAAATTGGCAAGGAACCCCAAATTTTCACTTAAAACATTTTTTTCTCTTAAGTCTGTTTTTTTTCTCACATTTTTTTTCTCAAAAAATATTTTTTCTCATAAAACAAGCTTTTTTTAACGAACCAAAACAGAATGCGGAGTCCAGGGAGGGTTATGTCGGTACTTTCATTCCATTCAAACAGTTGTCGTTTTCTCGATTTTTTTTTTTTAGAAATTTTCGAGTTTTTGTAATATTTTGTTTTGCGAGAGAAACGACTCTTTGTGGAGAAAATAGGGGTTCCATGACCTTTTCCTTCTTTTGCATTCGCTGCTTTTGTCTACCCGTTGATATTGGTCGTCCGCTGCAGTTAAAGAATTGAACTACATCAATACTTCACAGTGAATTAGATTCGAAATATTTTTTGCAGTTGCCCTACTCAATAACTAAATACTTGAAATATTTCTGGATAGTAAGTAACAATATTAAATTAACATGAAGGTTAGAAATGGAAAGAAAAAGAAAGAACAACGTCCATCGTTCTGTACGTATAACATGGCACTTCAGCAATTATCGTAATAGCCTATTTGAAATTAAGCATCTATGTTTAGGGACTATAGTTGTCTAACTGAGACGATCGTAATTTGAGCAACAAAACAGTTAGTTTCTTGAGTAGGCTTGTAGCTCACGGTACACTAATATTTATTATATTTTTTATAACACATATTTTAATATAAGTATGTTAAATCCTGTCGGGGCTATGTTTCACGTGGGATAAATCAACCTAATTTATAGTGACAAGACCTTATAAGGCCGCGTCCATTAGAAGGGAATATTTGTTTGTATCTACAAATCTTCCAGAGAATCTCATTAGGAAGATATAGATTTTTATCACAGCTTTTCCCAAACTTGAGATATATTTAGATAACTTCAGATTTTTCAAGGAAAATGAAAAATTATTTCCGTTATTTCCGTGGCCTTGTTAGATCGTGCAAGCATACACCCAGAGGCTAACGTTAACTTACCATCTTCACCATAATTTTTGCGTGTTTCTTGGAACTTCTTCGCCTTCATTTGAAAAAAAATCGTTTGTTATTCCCACGGAGTTCTACATTTTCTCTTTTAACTCATGTCATTTTGTTTAATTAATTTA
Source organism: Holothuria scabra (assembly GCA_037179385.1). Classification (NCBI taxonomy): domain Eukaryota; kingdom Metazoa; phylum Echinodermata; class Holothuroidea; order Aspidochirotida; family Holothuriidae; genus Holothuria; species Holothuria scabra. The sequence goes on from CM074190.1 coordinate 46,717,461, forward strand.
AGACTTACGCGATTTTAAGGTACCTTCATTAAAAAAACGAAGTATCAAATTTGCAAGGAAATATGGCGATATATGCATGCATACAGCAGCCTCGCCTCGGCACGGTGCGGTACGTATGAACGTTCCGTCGATTATTCCCGGGCAGGATTGAGCGTGTATGTATGCCGTCAGCACCGGTACTATTTCACACGCAACCTGCGTCCTTGATTTTGTCCCTCGATAAAACGCAGCTATCAAGCAGGAAGACGCGCAACGAGAATTGGTCAAAAATAATACGCTCGCGTATTTTAAAAAGACAAACTTATTCTCTCAGTGTTTAGGAAAATATTTTCAAATATCTTGGAACAAATTTCATAAGTGTTCCGGTGCACTATTAAGCAGGAGTCATAAAAATGAGTGTTTGTTAATGTTCAGCAAGCAGCCGTGCCAATGAAGCAACGGTACCGGAGAAACATAATAACGAAAACTCTCGTAAATAACCCCTCTTTGAAGTTGACACGTCCCTGGGCTGAGCGTAGAGATATAATATACCCTTGCTTTACAACCCATGAACGGATCGTTGGTGACTTGAAAACTGTTTCTATGTTATAATATTTTAAACGATAGTTTTTCTACTTCTGTAAGTCACATTTGTGAAGTTTGTCTGAATATTGACTCCGTTGTCACCGCTACTATGCATCTAAATTACTTCAGCCCATTACTAATTTTGACCGGTTTACGTTAAAAATTACGCGCTACTGACTTTCGAATTCCACGCGCACTAAAATAGAACAGATGTACGGAGCCCAGCGGCGTACAGTCGACAGAAACATCCGCTAATGTAGCGTTGGATTGTCAGTAGGCCTAACTATGAAAAAGAGACATTTACCAACGGCCTTTGGAATAAAAAGGACATCGTTAAAGTCGGATGGACATCTAGGACAAGCTTCCAAACACACCGGATCAGACGTTTATGACGCAAAAGTTTTGTGGATTTCAGGTTCGTATTTAACAATTCAATTTTTAATTTGATTGGTGGGCCAGCTTAGACGGAACTATATCTTTTTGTTCTTTGGTGTTATATTTTGTGTGTAGGCTATCCTGAATAAAAACTTCTCGTTGTGCAGTTTCAGTTATTTTCGGTAGGTCGAGGTACATGTTCGTGAAGTTCAACGACCTTTCAATTGCGAATTTTCATAGTGTGGCTGCGTTTTCAATGTACGGTGACCGTTGCAGGTCCATTATAAAAATAAACTGTCACTGCGGCATAACTTCGCCTGTACTGGTGTTACTACAAGGGCTAAAAACCACTCGTTCAAATTTCTATGTACACTTGCTGTTACTCTTCTCGAAAATCCACCGCTTTCAGTTGTAAACACTATTTTTTAATCACTGACAAGGTCTAAGCCTAATTACTGATGCTCCATTTTCTTGACTTTGATATCAATAAGTAGCATGTGACAAAGTATATTAGGACCGTGAGCATTGTGTACTGGGTTTCTACCGAACGTTCGTTCATTGCTTGAGCCAACTATGGAGCGCTCCACTTTACCCATGGGTTTCAGCTAAATATATTTTGAAATTAAGGCCCTGTTTTGCCCTTTTTCCCAGATATATATCACGGTGAAAATATTGAGAATGGTTTGAATGGCAATTAACAATTATGCAGAACCGTATGAAAGGAATTATTTTGACATTAATCAGAGAAGTAGGGTAGAATGTGTTGTTTTTTTCTTAGCACTTTGAAAGAAGTTGCGATCGGCCCCCTTAAAAAACAATGTTTAACAATGCACACAGAGAAAGTGATTTTGCTTCCAAAAATTATCTTGAGACCCCCCCCCCCCCCCCAGTTGAAGTAGTTTCAAGGCATTATGTAAACCCACTGAACTGTATAACCTAATTTATTTCTTTAGATAATGTAGGTATATGTCACCTTATAACTATTGGACATCTAGACAACGTACTGGTCAGTTTACAATGCAAGAAGGGTACAGTTTGAAGGGCATCAACATTACTGAAGTATAATTTGCAGTGTTTTCACTTGGCCAGAAGAGCCGAACAGTAAATGTAAATATTGCAAATGACGACCTCATTAAAAGCGTCTTGTTAATATATCACTTCCTAGATTCCAGACACTTTTTGTGTTTTCTATGCATCAAAAGACTGCCCTAAAACTGAGAAAAAGATTTGTCTTTCCCGATTTCATGCTTTTAAAAATATAATTATTTCTCTTTGGGCTGTTGGGGGAAGGGGGGTTGGGAGGTAGATGGGATTGAAAGAAAACATTTTTGGAATTAAGAAAGTGATATCTTTGATAGGAAACAGTTCCCCTAAAATTATTAGTAGGCCTTTATTGTGCATTAGACTGATGAAGAATATGTTCACCACCCACTTCAATATTCTCCCCGCCATCGCCGGTCACCACTTCTTAAAGCGCACCTTACAAATATTGGGGAGGGGGGCTAAACACGCCTCTAGCCCCTCCACTTTTTTCATTGGGTTGGCTAAGCCCCCAAAGCCCCCCCCCCTGCCGGTTCCGCTGCCACTGCTTACCTCTGTACAAATGTTGCATTGAACATGTACAAGTGTAATGTTTTATATGTTAGGACTTACTTCAAGCAATCTTTCTAAAGGGATCTTATTTTAATTACATACTAAAAATTGAAAATTTTGCTATGATTTTGATAGGCAATGCCCAAATGTTTGAAGTTCTTTTATTATGAAAGAAATGAATATAGTGATAAAAATAATTTCATTGAATTTCAGGATAACAAAACAAAGAAGCAAGGCTGTTTAAAAAAGACGAAAGCTGTGGCTGGACCCATATACAAAGATTTGATGGAATAAATTTTGAACAAAGAAAGCATTGAAGGGACTAACGACCAGGTACAATTAATATGATATTAACACTAGCTAGTGGTGTACTTTTGACTTGGGTCCCTGGGTGCAAGAATGAGTTGAGTTACCCCAGGCTTGTAGCAGCACCGATTAAGGGGGAACATCTGTCAGTAGCACGTTTGGTAGTCAGAGGGGTGATCTCTTGAAGAAGCAGAAGGACACGGCCAAAATAAGCAACACAAGTTGTTGTGAAAAGGTGCAACCAGCGTGAGCCAGTCAAGCTCGTTAATGACCTGCTCAAAAGGTCAAATGGGCAGTAGCGCAACCAGCGGGGGGCAGGAGGCAAACTGCCCCCCCCCCCCCCCGCAAAAAAAAATGGGAAGGGAAGGAAAGAAAGGGAACAGAGGAAAAGGGGTAAGAAGAGAAAAGAGAAAAGGAGGAAAGGAAAGAGGCAGAAGAAAAAAGGAAAATGGAAAAGAAGGGGGAAGGAAAGAAAGGGGAAAGGAAAAGAGAGAGAAATGAGGAAAGGAAGAAAGTTGGCCAACTATAACATCAAAAGCAAGATTGATCTGCATTCATGGAACACTGTTTTGGTCAATATATGAACATTCATTTAGAAAAACATATGAACATACATTTATTCATCTAAAGTTAACAAAATAGTATCTGAGGTCCATTTTATCGGGAGAAAGACTTTCCTCTCTTGCTCTTGGCCAGACAGTCAGGAGGACTTTAGACAAGCAATCCTTCTCAGATTTGCCACCAGTATTTGAAGGAAGTGCAGATTCTTCAGTAATCCCCCAACTATTTCAACTTCCTCACACGAAACCCGGAATCCGAAGCTTTCTGCAATATAAGCTCCATATCAACAAATTCTTGTTTTAAAAGGGCAGAAATGAATCACTAATAATATAGTGGTGTTCACTTTGCAAGAAAAATCGAAAAACTTAGCTACTACTTACAAGCCCGAGACATGCCATTTCCGGCTTTCTGAGGGGTCGCGTTTTTTCAAAATTTTCTGTCGGCTCAGCGCCAACTGAAGATTCTTTCTAGCAAGACTTCATATTCTAGGCAGGGGAACCATTGGCCTACCGTACTCAAATGTTCTCATACACACCTGTCATCAGATACCTTTCAACCCTGTCAGTTGTTTAGTCTTTGTAGGTGGACTCTTTAGCGATTGAAGTGTCAAAATGTTATCAATTTTCAATGTTACAGAGCAGTGGCGTAGCTAAAGGAGGCAGGGCGATTTTGCCCTTGCTAGAAAAAATGAAAAATTCGAAAATTTACCATTTGAGACACCTGTCAAATACAGTGCGGTTTTCCCAAGTTTTCCTTCATAAAATTCTGAATTCTTTCTAATAAAAGTTCCATATTCAAAATAATTATTTTTTAAAAAAGGTAAAATTTTCGGTGCGCTTCTCGCGCGTTAAATTGCAACCCTTTAAGCTATAAGTGATCGTTCTTAAAGCAGTCAGAGGATAATTGATTCTAGCCGCTACAGTTGTTTCCTTAAAATTTTCTAGAATATAGGCTTTCATTTTTGTCCAAAAAGGGCAACAAAGTTTTGAGAGTTTTCTTAATGTCGTCGCGATCGAAGCCTTAATCCGCTCTCCTGAGATAACACGATCTTCAGGCGACATGCTATTTCAGATTCATGCTAAAAGGAAACGCAGATTCTTCGATAGTCCCCCCCAAAATCCCAATTTTCTTACAGGAAACCCTAAATCTAATCTATTTTATGCAATCCAAGCTCCATATTTACAAATACATGTGTAAAAGGACCCAAATTTTCGGTACCTGTCTTATACAGTAGTGTTCACACTTAAGAAGAAAAATCAAATTTATTTGAAAAAAATTGCTCTTGCTGGTAGAAAAAGCGAAAAAATTTAGCATAAAAATGTACCTTTTGGTCAATGGGGTAGGGTGAGTTGCATGGTCCAAAACTGTTGCTCCCCCCCCCCCCCCAACACTTCCCTTAAGGCCCTAAGACACCCACAAACTAACACAGCTCAACTAGTACAAAATCGGTAGAACTCTATGCTATTGCCCTCCCCCTTCCTTGGTCAGTCAGGTCTGGCTACGCCGCTGCAAATGGGACATCCCACAAGACCAAAGGTTTGCGAAATCTGCAAGAATTAAAATAAGAAAAAGTTCACCAGACCGAAAATGTGAAAGGGTTTGCGAGACCAAAAGGTGGCGAGGTTAGGGAGTCCGAAAATGAGAAAAGGTCAGCAAAACAAAAAAAGAAAAGGCCTGCAAGCCTTAAAATGTATACCGTGACAGGTGAGCAGGTTGTTAATGTTGGTCTTGCGAACCTTTTCGCATCTTTGGGTCTCCCAAACACTACTTTGTGTTTGGTCTTGCAAACCTTCTGTCTGGTGAATCCCTTTTGAACCCCATTTTCATTCTCATGTACCTTTGGTTACAATGACAAAGAAATGGTCATAATGGTATGTGTGTTTGCATACAGGCATAGGTTTGTGCCAGTTTGCTCACTAATACGATGTCTCATGACAGAAGGGTTTGTATGTTGCTAGGTGTACATTGACTATGGTCCATAGCACTTTTCCTTGCTGGTTCAATTTTTTTAATAACATCTCTTTTCTTTTGTTTCCTCCTTTGCAGGAACAGTAGCAAGCTTCTTTCCTACCAAGAAACCTTCTGAAATAAAATATTTTATCCGACAGAAGCTGGCAAATTCTGCCAAAACCTTAAAAAGAAAATAAATTCATGGCAGCCATCAGACACACCATGAGACCTAATCAATTCCAAAGCTCACTGAATTTCTGTTCAAAATATTCAGTATAGTTTTTATAAAAATTATACATGTATATCTAAAATTGAATTCGAGTCATTGTATATTTTAAGACCTTATTTGCGTTACAATTTAATTCCATATAAATCACAAGTATCCTTCTCCTCCTCCTTTTGACATGTGTGCACATTTTTCCAATGAGAATTCCATTTTTTCTGATGAATGAATAAACAAATAAAAATGAAATGAAATTGTCATTGTACTTTTTATATATTTTCTTAACTTATTTTTTACATCGGTGAAGTGGTGGTAAACTGAAGGGGGAGGGGGGAGGACTACATTTGTACTTTGTGCAAGTGAAAATAACATAGACCAACCTTGGCTGCAAAAAATTCCTCAGGTGCCAGTGCCGAACTTGTCTCAAAAAGTTCCTGTTAACCCCAATTTGAGTGTGGTAAATTATCTGGGGTAAAACCATAAACTATGTGGTAAATTTGTGTAGAAAAAGTGTGGTAGCTATGTGGGAAAATGGTGGTAAAAGTATGGTAAAATAGCTCTCATTATACCGTAGTAAACCATTGTTGACCATGACCATAGAATCAAAATACCATGGTATTTTCATGGTACAGTACCACAAGAACCTTAGGATACAGTAGATACCGGTAGCTGCAGTTTTGGAAACAAAACACTGAAAGACTAGTTTCTCTGTTTTAAGCTTTTTAATCTTCTTTTTCGTCGGGGTCTTGCCACGATGTTGTAACAAATATACATATACATACAAACTAGCAATACGTAGTCGGTGATTGTTCAAACCCCTCCGTAGTAAGGTGAAAGACAAATAGCCAGCCTCGTCCGACTACAACGTTGGCCGGCAACCCAAATATAGAAACGGTATGTCTGGCCCTGAAAATCCATAAAATGACATTGTTTAATTAGGAACGGGCCACTAAGCACTATAGCTTACAACATCAACTTTCCCGATCTAACTGGGGCTTCTTAGTTTAAAGTAATAGTGAAATACTGTACTTACAGGTCCCCAATGGAAAAGTTACAGCGCTATCCTGGTGAGGGAAATACTACAGGAATACTTTCTGGATTTAGCGTTTGAAGTTGGCTCGGCGTGAGCCCCTGAGTCCTCAGCGACCAGTGCAATATTCGCCCGTCTCCAAAATCCTCCAACAAGTAAGCTAAAACCTCAGAAATCAAGTTCCCTCAAAGGATGCGTGTTTCCTCGTTGCAAGATGTTCGGCAACTGCCCGACACACCCTGTAACTCTTTCCAGGCACCTAAGGTATTACGCAACAAAAGTGTAAGAAATTAAACAGCTGTGGGATACCGTAAGTGAATATTCATTATGAGAGTTGTCCAAAATTTCACCTGTGACATTCACCATGGCCACCAATACTCGTTTGTATTGTTAAATCAACCTGAACACCCCTGCATGGTCTCTTTCCTGTACCTCCATAGTTTGCAGTGCTGAAGTTAAGTGGCTTTGATTCTCCCTCTAGACCTAGCTCTTTCAATAATTTCTTTGAGAGCAATAATGTATTGCTGCATTGATCCAATATGGCCATAGTTGTAACTTCTTTGTACTTACCCTTAACTTTAATCAGAAGCACTCTTAAATTTACCTTGATGTTCATGTCATTGCTGACAAATTACTCCACTTGTGCATTAATTGTTCTTCTGCTTGTGTTGGACTCTCATGTTTTGCTCTTACCCCAGTGTCATTGCTGGAAATATGTAGCATTGTACAGTGTCTCATATTATACTTTGGGGTTTGACACCTGGTGGGATCTACAGTATTCCCCTTTTACATTCCTGGGATTAAAGTCAGTTACTGCATCTCACAACATGGCCTTGTGTACTATTCTAAATCTTTCCATCTGAGTTTTGGCTTTAAAATGCTTCCCAGGGTGAGGTTATGCTGCTGATAGCAACACATGCAGGCATCTTCTGCAGCCACTTATGTGACTGTGGACCCTTGGCTTTAGTGGTTAAGGTTGAAACTGCATTTTCTTTGCCACTCAGTGTCAGAGCTACCTCATAGTCAGAGGGGTCTGTCGCCCCTTTGACGGACTCAGATTGCCTGCCAGAGCCCTTTTTACCGTATTGAGGCATTTGTGTCTACCTACATAAAAGCGCCCCTACAGGCCGTTCTTGCCCCCTCTGACTGAATTCCCTTCCTCTGCCACGGTTGCCACCGTTACTGAATTTTGGAGCAAATTTGTTATGGTGAAAGAAAACATGTTTCTGACATACATACTGCTGGCTATTTGAGCCTTCTCCTCCATTAGCCCTGTAAGATGAATAAACTTTTGGAACCTCACAATCCAATATTTTGCTCTGAACTCTTTTAAACCCACTCAGTGTGTAAATTTATTGGTCACAGCTTTTGGACATTCAGCAAACTATCACTTGCATGAAGTTCTGCTTTGTGGCCCTTTTGGTGCTATGTAATTTCGCATCATCTCTTTTTACATGAGAAATCCAACAGTCAGTGGTGTAACAAGTTACATGCTAGGTTTTCATCTCTTAGCAGCCGAGCCCTAACCAGGTCGTTGGTAATGCCACACACTATCCTATCACGAATCAGTGAATCCCAGAGATGGCCAAACTCACATGACTTTGCTTGGCTTTGACAGGCAAATTTGTTACATGTGGATCGATTGATTCGCCTGGTAGTTGATTCCTTTCATTGAATTTGTGACGTTCATACATGGCTTTTTTTGTGGATTACAGTATTTTTCCAGCTGTAATAATATCTTACCAGGATCTGTTTTGTCGTTTTCATTGTCCCTTTGAAAAGTGTTGTAGATTTCTACAGTATCTGGACCAGTGACATGGAGCAGGGTCATTGCCTGTACATTTTTGTCTTTCTTATTGAGACCAGTCGCCACACGGTAGATCTGATATCTCTGCTTCAATCTCCGGAAGTTTTCCGTAAGATTTCCACTTAAAGTTAGTTGAGGTGGTGGGCTTAATCTCCATTCTGGCACCATGTTATATACTTCATGAGACAACACGAGACTTCACAAGATGGCTGCCAGTTTCCAACCTGTATATTCTTTGATATTATTACAGATGGCACTATACAATAATACATACTATGACAATGAAAAGGGCCTTAATATCATCATCAAAATATTGCTGTAAATGTGTTAATTTTGCTCCATCAAATGTGCCAGACACCTTAGCTACATTTAAGTCACAGAAATCTAAAATCTTTTAATAGTTAACGGGATTGTCATGGCAAATCTGCTGTTCTCATTTTGGCTTTGAAAAGACATATTAATAGCACCAATAAATCTGTCATCTTAAAGATGTCATTTTTTACGGCTTGCAAATTTTCCCTTGTTAGACCTTCCTGCATGCAATGCAGCATTAGGATTACAGCCAGAGGTAGGGACGTCTGGTTTGTTCTAATCATCAAAACATTCATCATTTACTCTCTCTCACTAATTTCAAACTCACTGTTGGGAAGTGGTTGTTGCTGTTCAATTCTGACAGATTTCTGTTTCTGCATCTGCACAGGCTGTCTCTATCTCAAGGAATTGGCTTGTCTTTGTTGTAATTTTAGCAATTCTTCGCTTCTCTTGCTTCAGGCTGGCCAGCTTTCTCCTTGCTTTTGCCTCCTTCACATGAATTGAAGAGATGCTACTGCAACTTCTGTCTGACCTCTGGCCCAATGAGTTCATTTCTTGGGTTTCAATGACTTTGTTTCAGTGCTTTTGCCACCTTCACATGAATTGAAGAGATGCTACTGCAACTTCTGTCTGACCTCTGGCCCAGTGAGTTCATTTATTGGGTTTCAATGACTTTGTTTACCAAAGTTTCGTTCTTCTTCATTGCAGTGCTTGAGATTCATCCTTGGATGTGCTCATGAAATTCGTTTTGGGTTCATCTTCTAAATTTGCAGTCTAACTCTTTAGCTGCTGCTGTGGCATCCTCTTCAGCAAGCATACTAACATACCTGTCCACTTTTGCTCTGTAAATCTGGAATATATTTTCCACTTTGCCATACTTTTTAGTACTTCATTGTAATAACTTGTGTCGGGCAGTAATATTTCTAACTCTTTATTGCATTTCCTAAGTCTACCCAAGTAACCTGTGCATATGAGCATCAACATTTACTTACTGTACTTCACTGAGCCATGATCGTTCTTGCTCCTTAAATTGATATTATAGTTGTCCATTTAGATTCTTCCTCCAGAATCTGAATCTTCTCTCAGTTACACTTTTGAAGTAACATGAAGCATTGCATGCTTCATGAAAAATAAATGGTAAATGTACTCTTCACATTTATTAACTTTTACAATGTCTTTGAAACTACTGTACAAAGCAGACTCTGCTTGACTTCTCTTGACGGTTCAAAACTGCCAAACGTTCAGTTCCCCAGAGTTAAAAGATTAATTGTTGGAAGATTTAAGTACTCTCTCACTCCTTGATCATCTGATTTTGGCCAATATGGATTTTGTACTGAACCAATTGAGAGGCCAGTACAGTATACTCACACTAGGAGTGCCAGTACCCTGGGCAAATTATAATAACAATACACTGGGCACGACTGGTGGCACTACAGAAATGACAAGGTGCTGCCAGAGGTATTTTGCTGAACGTGGAAAATCTCATAATCCATTGGTCTTGCTGTTTGGGAAAGGGTCTACTGCCACAGTCGTGGCATAAATTACCTTGTCAATTTATCAATTTGTACTTAAATATATTTTTTTAAAAAAAACTAACCTCTGGCATGTAAGTGTTATCTCAGAGCACTTTCATGCTTCTAGCGATGCAAGGTACACATAGCTGTCATGGCTTTAACCTTCCTCAAGAAGCACATTATAAAGAAAGGTATAGTGGTGTTACTGCACTTTTACAGTTTGGTGCAAATCCTAAACTTTATTTGTTCAATTTATTAAGTAATCATTGAAATTGATATAATAATCTACACATGTGCAAAGGTTTTTTTAATTTATGTATCAAGTACATGTTAGAACATGTACAATCCACATTGCCCCTCATTACCTCCTATTTACATGTAATCCCCACTTACCCACAGTAAGTCTCTGGCTAACTTCTATTAGAACAGTGGCACCAGGTCAGTGACCTCCAGTAGAGGTTGTCCAATGATGTAATTTTTGCTGCTTCTCTGCCCAAAGAGTTCCACGCAGTTAAGGATCTGCTTTAAGTTTTTTGAAGCTTCTTAGTCCTCCTGCCTATGATTATTTTCAGCCCCCTACTCAAGGAAGTAGAGAATTTCCTCTATATGTCAACATAGGACACTGTGTCAGTTACAGTATGTAGGCATCACAGACTTCCTAACTTCCTATACATGGACAGAACATGTATCCCGTAGGCCGTATTCGTAAATGGTCGCCACCATCAGTGGCAAAAAGGCGCACCAAGATGGCCGGCCTGAAGTTTTAATTTGTGTGATTTAAAGACGACTCTGTAATATTTTTCAAAAAAAGTTTTATTTGAATGACTAACAATATCATATTCCTGCAATATGTACAGTAATTTTGACCTTACCTTGCATTATTTTGAAAATATTTTAACTTTCTTGCAAAACCTGTTGATTTACTTGAGCAAGTCCAAACTTTCACACAAATCCATAGCAGACAGCCATCTTGGTACGCTTTTTCTCACATGTAAGGTAGCGACAATCTGCCATGCTGTATATGCTCTTTCCATGTATAGCAAGTCCATGGTAGCCATTTCCTTGATCCTTAGCTTAAAACTTCTCACATTTCTCATTTTCAAAGAAATTCAAATTAAGTTGTATTTGCAAGCGTGAATATTATTTTTTACCTGTATGACTTACTTCATTAACTAAACTCTCTTATGGGTGGTAAGATGTTTGGGTTAAGTGGGTGGGAAGGGGGCAGTTACAAGTGGTTCTGTAATACATGTCTATAAGTTTGATTCTTCTGTTCTTACTTTATTTCTTGTTAACTTATACCTAGTGAAGGAGAGCCATTGAGTTCAAGCACGGATCTGGAAGAGATGGAGATTGCTCGCTCAAGTCTGTCAGACAATGCGTACTTGAAAAAATATTAATGCTTTTCAAGGGATGGAATTGGATTGACAGGTCACTTTTTTTTGTTGTTTGACGTTTGTTCAATCTCTCTCTAAATGATGATCTCCTTCTTTCAAAGCCTAGTAATTCTGTAACAAAGACCGTTGTCAAGACACTGCTTTGATCTTTATGTGCTTATCCGACACATATGGACCGTTTTCAACGTCTTGATCGAAACGACTGTTCAGACACTTGTAGGTTGCAAAATTCTGTTTTTATTCTAATTTATTCATTAGCAAAGAAGTGTACCTGTTTAAAATTCAACATGAGTCTAAATATTCTTGTTGATATTTCAGTCAGTTTCGGTTGGTTCCTGAAATAGCGACAAAAGTATTTTCGCTTAAGAAGTAATATACGAACACACTGTGCCCTTTTAGAAAGTTACACCTGGCGGCACCATGTTTAATAAAATATTTTTGACCTCTTCGATGGCTGGCAATGTGATGCTAAGGAGGAAACAATCCTCTGATCTCTCTCAGCTGTAGCAGATGACCAGAATCATTGTCCCTACTGTCTAATCTCTATTAGTTCAGAGGAATTTCAAAAAATCAGTTAATATGTGGCTCATAAGTGATAGCTAAGCACCTAAAACAAAAGAATAGCAGAGCAAGCAATCTCCATCTTTTCCAGTTCCCTGGCTCAAGCACTTTGCTTTTCCCAGGATTCCTCCACATCTTTTTGTAAAGTTATGTTTGTATTTTTTTATGATGCTTGTGCAGAATAAATTAAATGATATGCATTTTGAACTTTCATTCCAATTCTAATGGTGTGAATTTCAGACTGTCTACAGTTTGGTCCAACTCCTTATACCAAGGTCCACTTGGAAGCTCATTGTGTTCAAGATGCATACTTTTCCAAAAATGAAGGATGATCTTTCAACTTGTGATTTGTAGGTGGGGGGGCAATTTTTTTAAATAACTCACAAGTTTAGATTCCTTGAAGCATGCACTATGCACATGTAGATCTAAGTGCTTCATTATGCACTCGCTTTCTAGTGGATCAACTGGTTGCAGGGTCTTGGACAATTTAGTGCCTTTTGGACTTCTTAGTAATTATAAACTTAAGGTCATTGGAATTGTGGATTAAAACATAACTGCAGTTTTACTTGAAAGGAAAACTGCATTTTGCATTTTGTAGTATGCTTTAAATTGAAGAAATAATGTTGTTCCCTCTTCACTAACTTAACAAGGGCAGAGGCTGCAGAGTCAATTTTGAAGTGCAGGCCTACTGTAGGGGCTAAACATCGAAGCGGCCCAATATGTCCAATAAAATAAATGCAGTTTAAGGCAGCCCAAAATGCACACAGCAAAAAAGTGTGGGGGCTAAAGTTTAGCAATATAGCTCAATGACTTCCATGATCAGTTCCTCTCATGGACCATTTTGCTTTTACCGTAGATTATTTCTGAGATTTTGCCTGATAGACCTTGACAAATACTTCCTATGCAAATCAAGGGTCATGGGACCAACACAGTCACCCAACTTAGGCCAAACAAGATTGCTACTGCAGCTAATTGGTTGGGTAAAATATTGCAATGTATAGTAGCTGCAACATGTAAGACAAAATATGAAGTGAAGAGTAGTCATTGCCTTTGGTTGTTGAATATTTCCTCAAATTGCCTTCTGTTAAAAAGTTTGAAAGTTTCTTACAATTAAAACCTGTCAACATGATCCACTTGGGCAAGCTAGGTCATACTGTGAAATTCTAATTGTATGCAGTTGCAATGATAGTAGAAATCTAAATGAAAGTGTAGACTGTTATTTTCTTTTATGGAGGGCTCTTTTACAAGCTCTATGGAGCTTTTCTGAGTTTCCTCCCGAGTCTCTCTTTAGTTTTGATTGGTTGTATTATTTTTTGAATTGTGTTATATATAAATCCAGAGAATGGCTCATATAAATGTTGTCAAACCGAACCAATAGTATTGCAGTACTAACAATTTAAAGAAAGTCTGTGGACTTGAATGACTTGTTCATTAAGAGACGCTATTGTCGTGGAAGTAACATTACCATATTTGTTTTCTAAAAAAGTGGACAGGGATCATCAGCCTTGGGGATGGGTCATTGGGGAAGGATGGTCCTAGCCTGCTTTGGTGGAACAGAATAAAAAAAAAAAAAAGAGGTCATTCGGGAAGGATGGTTCCTGCCCACCTTAGTGGGACAGAATGAAAAAAAAAAAAAAAGAGAGAAAAGACAAAGCTGCTTTCAAGTACACATTGTACAATTTATTTCACAATAAGCCGACTGCTACACGGTTTACACATCAGCGCAATAGCAACAACATAATTTGCATTATAATATGAAAGTATCTTTTGTACAAAATGAGTTCTCTTTGAGAACACTTTACAAACACATTGTGCCTTCATATTCTAATCAGAGTGGTACATATGTCGACCATGAACCACCCCTTCTAACATATTGAGATTACATACCTGTAACTGAGCACTTTACTACTTGGCAGGAGTACACATATCCCAAAATAACAACAAAAGTGCAAAAAGGACTACATATCAGGGAAATATTGGACTAAAATAGAATGTGATTAAAGTTACCATTTTTTATGATTTTTATCATCTAAAGAGAAACATTGCATGTAAACTGAACTGTATCATATGAAGGAAATAGTTTTAGATATTTTAAACCAGTCAATCTCACCATTAAACACCTGCAGTAGCATTATCTCCTCAATATATAACTTTCTCTTAACCATTTGAAGAATTAAGGAGTCTGCATCATTTAAATGTTTGTAAGTCTGATTGAAAGCATTTAAGCAACCTAAATTTCTTTTCATGAAAAATTAAGTTCCATTAAGGACCACTGTCTCATTTTGAATACCCTATTATTTTGAGTATGTAATAACTTGTATTGAAAACATGAATATATTGTTCTATAAATAAATGCAATATTTCCCTTTAAGTGTGGACAGGGGTAAGGAAAGAATATTTGTGGGGATACACCTCTGAGATGCATCTATACACAAATCCCGACAGCAAGTGATGGTCTGATTTCAGTCGGCCATAACTGAAGTCCGTCCCCTTTAAATCTTTTGATTTCCTTGTTTACCTCTATCATGGATTGTTGTACACTAATTTGTATCTTAAATTCTCTTATTTCCCTTAATATGAGGATTTGAAATTCATGTAAACAATAAATAAAGACAATTTTAGGCTGATGGACCCCACTAATGGCGGCCTACAGTCACTAAAAACAAGCACTAATCGGATTTATCTATAGACCTACATTCCCTGACAAACATGAAGGACAGAACAAGCAAAACAATTAAAGGCATACTGTAACCTTCTGTCCCCCTTCTTTTGTACCCATTCTCCTGGTCAATGCTGGGACATCCCCAGCCCAACATGCTCTGAAACTGAAACATATACAAGGGCGGAATTTGTCCCATGTATTTTGTCTAGCATTTTAGGTTTATCTCGTCATACATCACATTCCTCATTTAACAGTTGCTGAGAATTAAGTTGCTATGCTCTGATGTGACATTTACACAAGAGCTGACAAAAGTGTCAGATATAATTCTTTACATACTGTAAAACCATTGATATGAGTTGTCAGAGTACTAGCTAATAACTTGCTCCATATATTACTTCGAATAAAAGGTATTTCTTCAAGGTAATTTACAAATAAGCTAAACAAGCCCTTTTTAATGACAAATTTGGGAGGGACAATTGTCCTTCACCTCAGTTCACAAAAACATCACAGTACATAAAGTACTGTCACAATTCTGCTAAATGTTTAAACAAAAGTTCCATATAAACTGGGTTCAACCATATCAAATGATTATCTTTTAACAAGTTTAGAGATTAATTTCAGCTTACACCATGACCACCACCAAGTGACCTTTTATAATTTCAATGCATTCATCAGATTAAAGTATACAACTTAGAGTGCAGATTTGATTTTGAATGGCAGTCACCTCCCCCCCCCCTTACCCTTTACCAGCATTGTATAACTATTTTGAACTAACCTTTAAATACTTCAGCTTGTTTTTATTGTATAATTAGACAATATTCACACACATTGTATAAGCAGTTAATATGGATACAAAATGACAAGTACTTGAAGAAGTGCGTGTTAATTCAAGGTTTTCATCGTCCACTGATTATGTTCGAAACATATCCTCACAATGAAAAAAATGACCCAGGAGTTGTCATTCATTAATTCATGTAGGCTCACATGAAGCCAAAGTAATATATACAGTAACTATTAAGCTATCACTTCAAACAAAACTTGCACTGTGAAGGTTGATAAAAGAACTATAATTATTTCAAAAAGGACCACACCTACATACATGAGCAATCATATAAATTATGACTTACACAAAGAGGCTGGTTTGTAATTTCATTTGACAACCAGGAATTATGAGGATAGCTGTCTACCTATAGTTAGTTGTTGAATTTCACAGGAGAGATTTTTTTGCATCTTGTTCCCCTGACTGTCCCATGGTGATGAAATTGGTTAGCATACCCACCAATTAGTTATCACTTAATATGAAGTTTTTACTAAATTTAGGGAAGTTTCCAGTTTGTTAACCATGGTTCAAGTGAAAAAAATCTTCAAATAGGTTCCCCTGATTTTTGAATTATATGCAAACATACATCTGGACTACTCCATTATATTCAAACTATAAATGGCTGCCTGAAGTAATTTCAGGTTTACATAATTTTTGTTTAAAATGTGTCAGTTCATACTCCTTGACTAAAAGTTACAGCATCCTGGTGATACCATTTTGAGTCAAGCAGGATACTACATTTGCATCCTACACTGAATGCCCTACAGGTATTTTTACCCCGCCACTGTCATGCACTATCAATTAGCATGGTTATATGAAAGTTTCGCGCATTCCAGCACAATTCCGTAAACATCAAGGTCAACTCCACCTTTGAGTCAGAAAACTTATAACCAAGTCAAACAATCATTCGTTCGCCTTATTTTGATATGAAACATGCTTTAGTTAGATATAAATTAAGAAGTAATGGTTAATTGAAGTTGGGCCTTATTGTCACAATTTCATGTTGTTTTATGTCCCTAACAAAAGCCTAAGTTTCGCACACCCTAAATTTTAGTGATGGCATCCTTTGTGGAAGTAAAATCAAATACTACATTTGTCAGAAACTGCCAAAAATTGTTTAGATAGTTTCTCAGTCTTTAGATGAGTTAAAACTGAGGAAAACTGGGCTTTTGTTGACAGAGTTGGTGACTGTTTTACATTCCATTTTAACCTAAAGACCTGGTAAAATTTTTCTTCGGTTAACCTCCCAAAAATGCACCAAGTAACAGTGAAAACAGTATTAAACATCGTTTATGCCCCCAAAATAATTTATCAACATCAGTATTATTATAGATGTCCTAAGGATGGGATAAATAATTGGAATGTACAGCATGTAGATTGCACCCGGTAACACTACCTCAAATTTTAAGACAAATGTTTTTGACCCCTTGCCATAATAGCTAAAAAAAACTTTACATCACTCTGATTTGCAAAACTGATACATGCTAACATGCACAACATGTTAATAAATAGACTGTCAAAGTTTCAAATGGTGGTAACATCGAGTGACTAAGAAAACAACAGATATGTGACATTGCTTCCACAGCTTTTCCAAAAAATATCACAGTAGGAAATGAGGTATTAAAATCCTGAACCACCTTAAAGCGAAATTGAACTCAAAATGGATTTATTTTGATGAAAAATGTCAGGCTTTTAATATTTAACCATCAAATGGCGAGGCTTTTGTGTTGCTACTGCGATATAGGGAAATTTGTACACATATCCTGTTCCTGTATTTACGGTCATTGACTATGCTTCTTATGTGCTCTTTTTTACAGTGTGAATTTTCTTAACTTAACCAATATTATTCAAATGTGTTGATTCCTCTGATGCCTTTCTGAACAATTTGTTCAATCAATCTTCCCGAGTAAAAATACATATGCAAATCTTACAGAATAAACACTGATACTGAATACAGCCTAGCTAGACAAAGATTAATATTTCCTCTTATGCAGCCCCATTGCAATCACAATGGGTCTGAAATGGGCTACAATTCTGGAAAAAATTATTGGGCCATTTCCTGACCTGACACATATTTTCAGCATGCTTTCCCCACCACCCCTTATTCAATGTTGAGAAAAAGAAGAGTGCATTTTTTGCTAAAGCATGTTAATTTTTCTCATACGCCAAACCAACATGAGATGGGGAGTGTGGGATTCATCCCAAATATTTTTGTCCAGGATTGTAGCTTTCCCATTTTGTATGATAGAAATGCATTTCTTCCTGGCTTGGTACTGTCTAATATGACAAATTTCTGAAGTTATTAAGCTTGAACAGTACATTTCATGATTTAGAAATACATTCTTTCCAGCTTAAAATCTAGAACACAAAATCTGACAATCATACATATAAAGAAGCCAGCTGCACATTTGTATGCCTATTCAAACAGGTGTAGAAGCTTGAAAATTTTAAAGCTTAATATACCAGCTGTATTTACGGAGTTGTGAAAACTTGACAATCTTATGATGTACAGCAAGCAACAGTTCCTAACCACATACATACCAAGAAACAGCCCCAAGATATTTTGAAGATACAAGAACCTTTAAATATATGGCAGTATAATAAGTGGACACATCAGTTGAAATTTTATATACAATGCATATTCATGAACAGCAACAAAGAGAGGCAGTATGTGCACAATGTGATAGTAACCACCAATCATAAGTTATTTTTATATTTCTTTCACCTAAAAGCACCGAGGTTCATTCATTATTACCCTGATTTTCATCCAAATCTGTCCTTAAAACTTTCTCAGCAATAAATTGTGCATTTTTATCTTTTGAGAAAGAAATACGTGGACCATTCACACCTGAACTCTATTTTCCTCATTTTTCCAGCATTTTTGGAGGTGAATAGGGAAAAAGGATGACTTCTGAAAATTTGTGGTACAGTCTTGCTTTTGTGATTCATCATTTTGTGTATTAACAGCACAAAAAACATGTAATATAAGTCAGATATTTCTTAAATACACTGCAGCCAAAAAGTAACACAAATGGCTTACAGTTTTCATTGCATATTCAAAGCATAGGTTACCATGTTTTTGCAATGATTATTACAAAATAATCCTCTTACAAGCAGTGCATCCGTAGGCAATACATGATTGATCATGATGGTAAAATGTGAGGGGGTTGCTATGTCCCTCTAAGAGTATCTCTCATCCCTAGATTAACACAGCTAGGGACAGAGGACATACCCCTGCTACAATGCAATTAAGTTCTTTACTGATGCAACAGTGAGTCCCCTCCTTCACCCTCCCCAAGATTCTTACATGTACACAGGTTAAGCTTTTTAATACATTTTGACTCTATACATTTTATTACAATAGCTGTCTTCATTGTCATAAAGAAAAACATTTCTTTTTTTCCAGCTTCTTTGTTGAGATTTCAGCATCACATGCAGCCTGTAATTAGTCCCTCTACCTTATCCCCTTCAGTGGCATTGCAAGGCAGACACTGAACCACAAGCCACCCCCTCTCCCACTCACTCTTCCTGCTTTGTTTCCCAGTAATACACATAATATTTCAACATTTAGCTTCTCTCCAAAAAGCAGCAAGTGTATGTAGTGCCAGTTTGCGTAAAAGGATACCAAAACATTTCAAATATTTGAAATGGTGTGGATACCCCCTCCCCTGGGCCAGCAATTTCACAGCATATTGCATGACCCCCCTTGAGAGAAAATTCTGGCTTAATGCCACTGCACACATCTGACCTGACATATCATTGCACATCACATCAAACAGGTAAGACTAATGAAAATATTATGCAGAGATGATGAAAAATCATTTGTTTTTTCTGAGATGGATGGATGAGGAATGAGGAAATGATCAACCTTTGACACCCTCAACCCCATACAAATTATACAGAAATGGTGAGAAGAGAATTTTTTTTGCATAGAGAAAAAAGGAAATGGAAGGACATTTAAAAGAAAATTAGGTATTGAATTCTTCATGGTTTCGTTTCCCCTCTGTGAGCTACTTGGCTGATCATTGTAAGATATGTCCACAGCAGTGATTACTCTTAGCTGCTACAATGCCATTTTGACACAATGGCTTGTCAATTTGATACACTGATGTTTGTTGAAAAATATGAAAACAAGGTGGTATAACTTTTTCCGACATATGAAGTGTGTACTGTCCCACAAAACAGAGATTTCTGATGAGCCAATTTTTTTCATAATTGTAATGACCCAATGTATAATTTCTTAGAGGAAGTAGAGGTCCACAGTATTACCTGCCTGTTTAAGGGGGAGTAAAGGGGAGGACTAGAAACATATTTGAACTCAGAAGATACATTAACTGCCTACATAACTATCTAGTTGACACTATCATTAAGTTACGTTGGTGTGTCATTAAACCCTCATCCACCAAATCAAGGTTTCAAAAATGTCTGAAAAGATGTTGGCAAATAGCAAACAGAAACATAAAATAATTGAGGCTCAAAATCACTTTAACATATCCCAAAATATGTCAAGAAGAAGTGAGTCTACTATGGAGTGGACTTGGTGGAGGCTGTGCAAGATGGGAGAAGGAGAGGGGAAGGGAGGGATGGAATGATTTGTTCCTTCACATCACTTATATTGCCCCTTTCCACAGACCCTGCTAATTTGTCTATATCACATATTGAATTACCCTAGAATCATAAGATACAGTACAATTGCACCACTATTAAAGGGGAGGTTTAAGCAAAAATTTAATTTTCATATGTGAAAGAGGAACCAAATCTATACAGTGTGGTGAAAGTTCCATTCCAATCAGGCATGTATTTCTCGACATATCAGTAAATGGAGTGAGTAGATATGTGTTTAAAAGTGAGTTTGAGGGCAGCAGTGCTTATATCACTCCCTAACATTGACAAGGAATGCTTTGTTTCCCTTTGTTTTATCAGACTGTTGTGATGACCTTGAAGTTAGAGTTTGATCTCCCTGTGAGCAATGTAAAGTTTGTAAAAATTCTCATGCCACTTATGCAATCACATTTTGAAAATATAGGATTGTTGAGGAGAAAATCCAGTATAAAGTTTAAAGAAAAACAAAAGACTGCCAATTAATGTAGGGATGGGATGTCATATGTGCTTGCTTCAAGTTCGCTTTTTGTTGAAAATGGAAAAACTTAATGTGCTCATATCTTGAGAAACACACATCGGATTTCA
Organism: Holothuria scabra; assembly: GCA_037179385.1. Classification (NCBI taxonomy): domain Eukaryota; kingdom Metazoa; phylum Echinodermata; class Holothuroidea; order Aspidochirotida; family Holothuriidae; genus Holothuria; species Holothuria scabra. The sequence goes on from CM074190.1 coordinate 46,738,323, forward strand.
ATTCAAACTTCACCAAAATGCTCAAAATAAGTACCACTCTAACATACCAAAATCCTGTTGTGACCTTAAACCCTTCTTTTAAAGAACTCTCAAAACAGGTCAAGGAACCTTCAAGATGTGTGTGCACACCAAACCTACCAAAGGGAAAATTCCTGTACAGTCCAGTGAATGCCTGTTTGGATTTCTTAAAGGAATAAATGGGACCAAAGGGAATGTATGGGACTGTATAGGAACCTGTTGATACAGCTGGTACATTCAAAATGTCCTGCAAAGCATTTACTATTCAAAATGCCCAAATTCTATGTTCATTTCAATTTCAATGGATCATTTCCCCTAAATGCATGGGATTCAATGGGAAATTTCCTGTTGGAAACTATATGTAAACAATCCAAGCAGATAGTGAAGTCTTCTATTACTGGGGTCCATTTGTCTTTAAATCTTCCTTCAGTTTATGGTCTCCATGCAATTTTAAAACCTTCACATTTTCAGTGAATTTAAGAGGAATTTGTACAGTAGAGTGCAACCATTCCCAACCCAGGCTAACAAATGAATTGTAAAGATTAAAGCTGATGTTCCCAAATGACAGCTGACTATAAAACTGGCCATCATTTGATCGTTCAGATTTGTCGATTTGTACCAACATGTTTACCATCTGTATGACCCTTTGCTTTGAGCATTCACTTCATGATTCATATTTTCTATTTTTTGAAATACAAAAATTGGGTAAACAAAATGTTAAGTTATGTCCTTGATTAAGATAAAAGTAGGAAAAATAAAAATATATACTTTATGACTTTAAAATAGTTAATTTCATAAACAAGTTACACCCACAAAGTAAGATATATTTTTTCCATAATTTTGTCTTTATTTAAGAGACTTGATTCACATTTCACAGCCTCCAATTTCTTCAATGACAGCTTATTTTTTTTGGTGCTTGACACAACAACACAAAAATGCCCAAACTAGGAAAAAAATTTGGAAATTGCACCACAAATTGATACTCTTACTATAACTAATTACCTTTCGGGGAAAATTTTGGACAAATTGTCATGTACCAATTTCTTTTTTAGAACAGTTTTGGGCCATTCAAGGAAAAGCCTTGCAAATAATTCCATAAATCCAAAGCGTTTCAATGCCTGCCATCATGTAGGGTTGTATCTAGAGAAAACAGAGTGCTAGTTGAGTTTGAAGCTCAGCAAAAAGTTCTGTGAATTTTTACCATTTTTCATAGAACAAGCAGCACCATTAGGTCAAATCAAAAGATCTTAGTCTGACACAAATTACCCTATTTTGCTGATGGAACATGTAAAATGGCCTGCACTATTTGTTGTTAATGCTTTGTATTAAGAGAACTTTCGCAGCTGCAAAAAGAGTGAACGAGAAGACCTAGATAGTGCATAAAGGAGCAATTTGAGTTTGACAGATAAAATTAATCTTCTGTTCCAGCACCTTGTTTTCCCTTTCTGAGATGACTGTTTGTACTGAATATAGATGCATCATGCTGCTGGAATTAAATAGGACTTTTTGGCCAATGTTACCTACCGGAGAGAAATGCATTTTCTCAGGTGAAGCTTGTCTCTGTTATTGCAGCAGTTAATCCCATTTAAACCAACCTTATTGCTCTACTGAGCAAATAGTCTGGAGGATCCAAATGCCTTTAACTTGATTGAACTCAAGATACTGAACAGGAAGTTCTCTAATAGACTCTGGATTATTAGTTGCCAGCTTGAGATGGCTAAAACTTGTTATTCCCTTCTAGGATCATGTTAAAGGGGTCTCTCAGGTAACAAGGAACATTAACATTGCTTTACTCATTGGCGAATGAAAAGTTCTGAATATTTGTTGCATAAAAAAATTACATACAGCTTGCTACCATTCCTTCTTTAGGTATACATTCAGTACGACTATAAATTCCACAGTGACAGTTTATACCACACAACACATCAAGCTTTTGTGTAAACCTATACATTTAAAGTCCTATACATACAAAATCAGATAATGGCTTGAATTCATTTCTGCTTGTTTCCCCAAGGCCAAGTTTGGCTACTACTTTGCATGTCCTTCCTTTTGGCCTAATTTTTATTTCCGAGACGAGTCAGTCCAAAAAAGTTTCCAACAATACTTTTCGACAAAATGAAGGATGGCTTGGGATTAAGGTCAGGGTAATAAAATGGATTAGGGATATTTCCCCTGTTCTTCATAATCCCAAGTTACAACAAAAGGGTTGAAAAGCTGTCATTTAGGAAAATAGGCATGGCCTACTTCCAAGTCATGAATTTGTCTGTAGGCCAGATTTGGGCTAGCTTGTACTGGGAAACAAAATTTTGAACCATTTTGTCCTCCTAACTTAACTTAAGAAAAACACTGCACTGACATAAAACTACTTCTACATTTATTAAAATTTATAGCTGAACGTGGAACTTGAGTTGAGTGTGAGCACGGCTGTTATAAACACTTTTACACCTACAGTATAACAATTTATGTTTACATTTTTAATACATACAGTAGAAATAAAGTTGACCATGTGGCCAATTAAACATGCAGAAAGACATAAGCGCTAGTTTGTGCATGTTGTGCCCAATGCTCCAGGCTAAACTCATTTTCTGGCATATGCTTGCCAAGCTTTTCTCATTTGCCTGCTCTTTCAATTTTTTCCCTATTTTTAGTGGAAGAAAAGTGACCAACCATTTTAAAATGGCTCAAGAAATCAACAAAAATATTGCATGACAATTAAACAGACCTCATATTCAAGTTTCATGGAAATGCATAGCTTACTCGTGAAGATTTAAAGAAAGATACGTAGTTTTAAAACTGAATTTTACACTGGCTCTGGTGGAGGGTCATTGAGACCACGAATGGTCAACTGATGATCGCCTAGGCCCAGGTCCCCATCAGCCGTATTCTCCTCTCCAGACAAACTGCCCTCTTTGGCGGTACCATTTGGTCCAACAGCAGCAGCAGCGGGTGCTTCTGTCGATTCTTGCTCTTCAAGGATAAAATCGGTATCACTGTCCTCTTCTAACTGGTCATCCTGTCGATTATATTTGATGATTAAATAATTGTAAAAGCAAAGAAACTGTGTTCACTGAACAGTTTTCATGTTCTTCTCTATACTAAAGGCAAGATGTGTTGTGTTTAGTACTGGTTTTAGCTACACACTACGTAAAATGCCCAACAGAAGTTGCTTTAAAAGTTAGTCTAACAGATACATGTGGAAGCAAAATCCCCAAATGTATAATTTTCACCTGGTCTGCTAAGGCTGTTTTACAGAGGTATGGGATAAATTCAAGATGGAATTTATGGGCAGATTCATAACCATGCAGTTCTGTGCCAGTCATTGTTGGCCAACCAAAGTCATATGTTAGCTAAATAAGGTTTTACAGCACAGCTTCTAACCAATTGATTTAAGTCTGACCTGCCACAGTTTTTTTTTCTAGTTGTGGCTCATTGGCTTGGTTTCCTTCTCCATTGCTTATTCTGAGTACCAAGCACAATGGCAGTAGGTTCCATTTCTGGAGACTTCTAAAGAAAGAGCAGTAGATATGTATTCATTATTGACAAACTTGTTTGGTTAAGGTTAGATGGAGTTTTACAGCCTAGCTTCTAACTAATTGGATGTTTAAGTCCAGCCCACCACAGTCCTTCTTCCAATTGTGGCTTACTGACTTGTTTTCCCTACTCCATTGCTCATGCTCAGAATCAAGCACAATGGCAGTTGGTTCCATTTTCAGGTCTTGGGTATGACTTTGCCACGAGTGGAACTCCAGACCTCCCAACTGCAAGTCAAATTACTCTCTAACCACTTGACCATGCAGTCCTTTAAGATGTTATGATAACCTCACCTCTATCAAAGCAAAGATACATGCAATTGGGCATATAAAGAGAAACTACATTAGAGGAAATGACCATTAGCTGGATTTAAGAAAACCTCCAATCAAAAGTGATCCTCCCAACTCTATGCAGCTCAACTGCTGGGCAGAAATGAATCTCATCTTGACTCCTAAAAACTTGTACTGTTGAAATTCACCCATGCATGGCATACTGGACAGCTGTGCTGGTCCTTGGGAGGCCCCCCAAAAAATCACAAAGTTAACCTGATTCTTTTGCCCAAGTGTTCATTGGCAAATCGGGTAAGAGGAGGTAATGGGGAATACCTGTCATGTACAATGTATGACTCAAATACCAACACTTACCTCAACAGTAAGGTACTCAGTTATGGGTAGACACCATCCAGGCCATGTTTCCCTCAGGTCTGCTCCCTTACGAGTGAGAATTGGTTTTAACACTCTGTTTCAATGTGGTTAAGGAAGACCATAGATGGCAAGCTGTACAACACTGGTGGGCAAAATTCTTCAATACGGAAAATGCCCATTAGCCAGAAAAAAAAGCTAAAAACTGATGGTCTTAAACTCTGTGTGGCTCAAATTCTTGGCAGACATGAACCTTATCATGACACCTGAAAACTTGTAATGTTGAAAGTCACCCAAGCATGACATTATGGAAAGCTATGCTGGGCCAATAGGAGGGCCTCCCCCCCCCCCAAACAAATCAGTAAGGTGCTCTGATCCTTTTACCCAAGCTGCCACTGGCAGGTTGGGTAAGACTGGGGAAAGGGCAATACCTGTCAAGTGCAACCAATCCTTCCCCACCCCCATAGAACCCTAGCATGATCTACAAAATATGGAATGCCCTTCACAGAAATACTTCTTCAACTCTTCAAGTTTCCCCGAGTTTATTTTAGAGCAATCAATGAATTTAACTCTTTAATTGTTGTCAGAGAGTTATGAAAAACTACAAATTTGTAAACAGAAGTAATGGAGAACAAAATATTGTATACAAACTCATATGTATCAATGATTAGACTTCACTGAACAAAGTTGGTGAATTTTGATCATGGTTGCTTTGTATATGCATCTTCAGCAAAAACTAAGCTGCAAATTCATTCCTTCCATTACTAACTCTCATTCTGGGATGTAACATGAATTCCCTGATCATCCCCAGTCAGGAATGTGAGAGGATGCATCATTTCAATGTCATTTTGACAGCTTGCAAAAGATTTACGATTTATTCGTTCATCCCCTAACAGAAACTTGAAGTTAACTTTCCCAAACCAGCTTCTTCAAAATGAATTTTCCACGACATTATCGTCATCTTTCCCTTAATAACCCCATTCCATCCTTCCTTACCAAATAGACAAAATGTTTCAAGACAATCCTTTGTACAGCTGCTACACAACTACTTTCTACCCACGCAATTCAAAAATTTTGGAAACAATGAAAAATAACAGAATTTTTCAGATTTTATCCATTTTCCTTACCAAGTGGAAACCATGAATTCCACATTGACACCTGCATACAACTATAGCAGCATCCACTTCAATTTTAAAATTCACCTCACTGCCAATTGTGACCTGTAAAGGATACTTGTAATCAAAGTCGTACCAGATCTTGACTACCCGTGCCTGTTCTTTCCGCCTCCTAATGCGACTTTCTTGTTCTGTTATCTGAAAAACACAAGAAATTATATAAATAATACATTGATGGTTTGCCTTTAGGAGTTTGCTGTTGCATGCAAGATTGCCCATTGGTTTACACATAGGAATTATCATGTAAATTATTGATTCTGCTCAGCCCCATTATGCTATGCCCATGGGCACAACCCTTTACCTCAATAGACCCTTTTCAAAAAAGTAGTTACAAAAATTTGTGGGAGAGAATGTTGGTGTGTAATATTTTTCCACCGTAAAATACCATTGACATAAATGACACATACCAAACCCATATCCCATAGTCCTTTGCAAATGCTATTTGGCAAAAGCTCATTGCTTCCCTCCACCCAAAGATTGTATGAGAACCTGCTTCATTTACCCTTTACCGTTGTGCTCCGATCGGGGCATATTTGCGCGCCTCGGGATTGGGCGGAAAAGCGGACGTAGCCCGCCCCGCATCAGCTTCCGTAGGCCATTGACCCCGTGACCTTAAACTATTGTCTCTCTCGCTCTTGTGGCCGAATTTTCAGGTAGCTACTCGCAGTTTCGAGCTCCGCGTGAAACAGTAAAGATGTGGACAGCCGAGCTCTCCGCATGGGTCCAAAAGGACCCAAAAAACGGTTAAGGGTTAAACTAAGTCTGTGGAGTGTGTTTACTGCAAAGCTGATGCCACTGTCTCTGCGTGTGTGCACGTAAACCTTTAGACGAGTGGTGCAGATATTTTAGCTTAACCCTTTACCGTTGTGCTCCGATCGGGGCATATTTGCGCGCCTCGGGATTGGGCGGAAAAGCGGACGTAGCCCGCCCCGCATCGGCTTCCGTAGGCCATTGACCCCGTGACCTTAAACTATTGTCTCTCTCGCTCTTGTGGCCGAATTTTCGGGTAGCTACTCGCAGCTTCGAGCTCCGCGTGAAACAGTAAAGATGTGTGACAGCCGAGCTCTCTGCATGGGTCCAAAAGGACCCAAACAACGGTAAAGGGTTAAGGGGAGAGTCATTTATCTAACCAGCCAGTATGGGCAGTTAGGCACAGGAAATATGTGACTTGGCAATAACTGCCAGTTAGATAAATGACTCTTCCCTGATACATCCTTTGCTAAATAGCAATTACAATGGATTGTGGGCCAGAAAGAATGTTAATGTACATTATATTCTGCAAAAGTATATGCCACTGGACAGAAATGATAATATATCAAAAACCTTTCCAGTAAACCCTTTGTAAATAAATGCTATTTGGAAAGAGGTCTATTGAAATATAGCAAGTCATTACAGCTGCTGCCACACTAGAGGTATTGTCTCTGGGACATGAATCCTTGAGTAGGCAAAATATTTGTAAAGTGCTTTGAGGTTTAACATTAATTTTTGGTAGTAAAAAAGATGGGTTTAGGGTTAGATGAGCTTCAAAGGCTCAGTTTCTAACAAACTGGTTCCCTTGGTTGAAGTCAGGCTGGCAACAACCCTTTATCCAGTTGTGGCTCACTGGCTGTTTTCCCTGCTCCATTGTGTATGCCCTGCCAGCACAAATGGCAGGTGGGTTCATCTGTACAGTCAATAGTATCAACCAGCCAGGAACTGAACTCCAGGAGTTCCGGTTGCAAGTCAGATGCTGTAACTACTTGACGATGCAGTCAGATACATGAAGGTTTAACAACACATCAAAATGAATGCACTCCAGTCAACACTGTCAGCCAGGAAAAATCTTCACAATCATGGTCTTGTCTGTCACATCCTTGATGTGAATAAGCAAGGGGTAAATTAGGTGTAGCCAATGTGAGGTCTTATCATTTAAATCACCACAAAAAACAAATTGTATAGCTGTGCTGTTGTTCTTGCTGTCACTATAGTGTGACACTTCTTGAAACATGGAAGAACTTAACACACAAATTTTTACAAACTTTGTGAAATAAATGCAAAAATGGCAAGAGAGGTTTAACTAAGAGATAGTATGGTCTATAGTAAATCATTTAAATGAAATAAAATTCAAAAGATGCAGTATTCATGAGGTTCAGTTTATCATAGAAAAATCCAAGCATACAACTTATGGTTTACTTTGTCATCCAATACTAGGGGAAATGCAGTCAATCCAATTCAGATTAGTGAAGCAGCATGACAAATTTCATTATTGTCTCTCAAGATTCATGAGACAATATTTGTCTCCCTAGATTTTGAAATTTAGTAGTAGTGACCTATTTGTTTTAAAATACCTAATATGCAATGTTTTAATCCTGACATATTATGAAAGGTATTTGGAAACACAATCAGAAGAAATATGAGGAATTTGGCTGTTGTTTCAAAATGAATTTCGAGCAACTGCTTTTCCAATTATATCGGTCCAAATTCTTTGGTTCACAGGTATCGTGCTGACCTTTATGGGCTGGGAATTATAGAATAAGCCCACAGTATTCCATGTCTGTCATAAGAGGCAACTACAGGGGAGGACTATAATAAAGGTTATTGAAACCAACCTTGAAAAATATCTGAACTTCACTTTTTCAACTAGCTAACTATGTAAGGGAGAGTCATTTATCTAACCGGGCAGTATGTGCAGTTCGGCACAGAAAATACAAAAGTTACTTGGCAATAAAAGCCAGTTAGATAATGACTCTTCCCTGAAACACGTTTTTGTTGGTGTTTTACTAGATCTAATCTAAAAACTGTTTGTATCAGGCATAAACAGTTGTACACTGATATCCCACTAAATCTACTGATTGTGAGCATTTAGAATTGTCTGTAGAAGTCTATAAAGTACTTTTAGAAGATTAGGGCAAACAATCCCTTAAAAGCTGACCTCAGCAAGCTGCTTGCATGTATACTGCAGTCAACAAGAAATCCTACGAAGAATATAAACATTTAAGGTGCTTAGCATTCTGAATATTTTGTCGTGACAGTTTGAAAAAAAAAACACATAATGTCTGTAATAATGGCAAGTCGCTGGGATTTGCTAATTCATGTGACATCATTAATTTCAAAATGTGAAACCAAATCAATGATTTTCTTTGCCTCAGTTTGCCTAACTTACTAATACAAGACTTATACAGTAAAGAAAAATCCTTTAAACCTGCAGTTTAGGATTAAATGTAGCAGAAAAACAGAAAAGTAAAAAAAAAAAAATGCTGCAAAGATGGCCAAAAGGGGTTTGCTGTGTCCTTTGGTACTGGGCCTTGCAGTGGTATAAATTTTCATTTTGAATTTCTTCCCCCCTTAAGACAAAATAGAAAAAAAAAGGAATATTTCACTGGATGCCATGTGTGAATATATTTCAAGTTTAAGCCTCCTAATGAAAGCAACTCCCCAAAGCTCTGTATTTATAACATACACTAGGGAGTAGACAGCTCAGAAAGGCATAGCCAAATACCACAACCACTACACTGCAATACTGCAAAACCCATTGGGTTTGTTTCTAGATACAAAGGCAAACTACTCAACAGATCATCTGTGTGACCACTAGTCAGGGTAACCATTCCATTTTGTCCAGGGCATGTTATCATTTGGTCTTTTCATACCCTCATAGGCTATGCCCTAGATGGAAAGGTTACCCTGACCATGTGGCTGACAGGTCACAATTAGGATGTGTTGAAAGGAATATTTTAGATTCTTTTCCTTCACCATGGACATAGCAGTAGCAGGTTTGGATTAATTTGCATAATATAAAGTAAAAGGTGGATATGATTCCCCTAAAGTGCTCAATTCCACAGCAGAAGTGCACCATACAGGCATGGCAAACGTTAATTAGTGTTTTCAGCCTTTGGAAAAATAAAACATGAAATGAACAGGGAGGCATTGTGTTAGTTAATGTAAATATAACGTAGCGTGCGGTACAAATGTGATGAAGAATACAGCAAATAATGTTAGCTTTTACCCTTTACCATTGTGTGCCAATCGGGGCATATTTGCGCGCCTTGGGAGTGGGCAGAAAAGCGGACGTTGCATGCCTCACATCAGCTTCCGTAAGCTATTGACCCCATGACCTTTAACTATTGTCTCTCTCGTTATTGTGGCCGAATTTTCGGGTAGCTACTCACAGTTTCGAGCTCCCGGTGAAACAGTAAAGATGGGTGACAGCCGCGCTCTCCGTCTGGGTCCAAAAGGACCCGAACAACAGTAAAGGGTTAAGGGAAATATTACATTTGTTCTACAAGGAAATTCATCCTATTCAAACCAATATCTATCAGCAAAGAGTGATAAATAATTAAAAACCATGCAGCATGGTAGTCCTTATTTCAAGAAATAAGTTTGACCCAGAAAGAAAATCAGTTGCTTGTTGTTCAAGAACAATTTGTTCACCCAAACTTTCAATATTTCAAAAGATGCAACTTCCTAACTCTTCTTTTGCATAATATTTTGAGGGGATGAAGCTATTGCTGGGGTTTGCTTTTGACCCTGAATGATTTGATGACTTGAGCTAGTTACTTTTAATGCTATGTTGGAGCATTTTAAATACAATATCTCCCAAATCTTTCAATTACAGTGTTAATTGTTTTGATGGAAGCAGCAAACATAAGTTGCTGACGTGTCTGAAGATTTGTGAGACTAGAATGAAAGTTTTTACAAATTCAAAAGTACAATATTACCCAGCTTTTCCATGAATTTCAAGGACCATGACCTGTTATTTCCTGGACTTAAAGAAACAGTCTGATCCAATATTTCCACCATTTTACAAAATAATGTATCTGAACATTGAGAAAACCTGAGCAATAAGTTCACTTCCTCAAATTTCCTGCCTTTTCCAGGACCTTTTGAAAAATACTGTAGCTCATTTTTCTTCACTTTTCAGGTCTGGAAATAAAAATTTCAGTGGTCCCTCACTTTCCAGGATTTATTCAGGTGGGTTGAGAGTTGAGTTTGTTCTTGAAATTTGCAAATTCTATGGCATATTCTAGCCAGACAGAACCAATGATACTACTTCCAGGAAATTCAAACTGAGAAACAACCATGCTACCAAAGTGTCTACAACTTTCACTTTTGTCCACCTCACTTGTAACCCTCAAAAGGTTTCCAATACTCTTAATGAGGAAAGCAAAATGCCCTTCTGTAGTGAAAGGATGAGGAGTGGGTTGGATGAAACAACACTTAAAGGTAAGGAGGGAGGTAAGTCTCCACTCCTTTATCTTAACCCCATCACAACCCATGATTTTGCTGCGAAACCAAGATTTATGATTGACTATATACAGTGGCGTGTGCAGGATTTTGAAGGGGGGAGGGGGCACAACCTGTGATTCCCCCGACTGGAACAGATTTTGATGACCTTTTTCTTTTTTTGCTTTTTTGCACCAGGTCTTGCTGACCAACTCGTGTTGGCATACTTGGGCTGGTGTGTGGTTAAGGTTTGAATGCTCAGTGTGTCTCTTTGAATAAATTCCCTGACAGAGAGATTTTCCCCTACTGACTTCGGAGGTGGGGGGCCTGTGCCCCCGGCCCCCTTTAAACACACTACTGACTACATATATGTATGGTTTCGCACTCGGCTGTAACCTGGAATGGCTCATTTTTATCCTATGGTGTGTAACCGTGTTTTGGACATGCAATAGCCTTGACGAAGAAATATTTGTAGACGTTTCTATCCTCTTGGGGCAAAGGAAAAGCAAAAACAGGTATGGCTGCTTCCATACAAAGAATTTCACAGAGCCTGTACATATACTCTGTGTATACATAAAAGAACATATAGCACAGTATGGCCAGATGGACCTCCTTCTGCAGCAATAGGGTTCTGATAATAACATTCTCCGATGGCTGAGGAGATATCTTAAAAATGCAAAAGTTACAACTAAAAAATCATAATTATGGAGCAGACCTAGGGTCTCTGCCAATCAAAGGAGAAGGGTGCAACATGACTGAAGAGGCATGAAATATTTCCTTCAGCCATGTAAGACTTTTAACCCTAATCATGAACAAAACTATACAAACTTAACAGCTAAAAAATCTGAAAAGAGAGTCAAAGAGCTTTAAGAAAAAAGCAAAAGAACCGAAAGGCTGTTGTTAAGTCAAACACTTTGTGAAGGTGTATAAGAACTTACATAACAGAAATGTATTTGATACAAGTTGTGTTCCACCTTTTTCTTATATTCTAACTGAAAATATTAATTTCAATGACTTTTAAGCAAGCAGGCTGTCACACACGGTGCTCAAATTATTTCTCCTCCACAGAAGTGTCCAAAGCCATCAAATGTGCACCCTCGGACAATGATGTCCCCCTATTTAAACTTTGCATCATCATTTGAACCAAAACCCAGCGGCAAAATATCCATCTAAAAGTCTAAACATTAAACAGAAATTTAAAAGAAGAAACAGGCAGAGAGCTTGCTTAAGGAGAGGCAGGGGTATTGCCCAGCATAGAGGATATGCAACCAACTGAAAGCATCTGTGAAGCAGGCAGTGTTACTAACCTGAGAAGAGAGCGGTGAATAGCGGATATCTTGATCCTAATCAGAGGATTGGAAAGAATATTTTAGTAGGGTCTGTCCTCTAAACAAATCTTTAACTTGGAATTTCTAATTTCAGCAAGGGGGTGTGCCTTATATAATTCCAAATTACACTGCTTTCTTCCATAAATTCAAGATTTTGCTTGAAGGTCAAAAGGTGTACCTGTTCTGAAGTAAATATTTAGCATGTCTTGCCATACAGTAAGCTCAATCATATTGCCAACAGCTTGTTGTACAACTTAACACTGTACATACACTGTGCCAAAGTGATGCTGTTTGTACTTGTCAACATGTTATTTGTACTTTTCATTTTATGTTAAGTAAGCTAAGGGAAGGCTGCATATATTAATCATTTGTTGCTATGGCAACTTAGCATGGGCAAACATTGTGCACAGTGGTTATAGGTGAATGATTGTTAACTAAGCATACTTTCTAAACCGCTCCACCAACCAGACTTCAATAAATTCAATTTTTAATACTTGTCCATCGGGCTAGGGATTCCCAAAGACTACTTGTCTGCATGAATATGCACTGAGTCCATATCTAGTTATCTAGTACTAGCCACTGAATTCCTATGTGAAGAAGACTTCTGTTCTGCTTGCCCGGCGGGCTACAATATTGAGCAGTTCACTTGTCCCAGTCATTTTTTACCTGTCCCGGACTGTCGGGTGGGGGATTTGTCGAAGCCTGCACCAACTCTGATGATGTAGCAGTTCTTTCAACCCTTTGCAGACATTTCCAGACCAGTGTTGAATGCTAGTCAAGACCAGTCTCAAATGGTTTTCAGGAAATCAAAATGCAGGAAATCAATAAAGGCATTTATAAATATATTGTAAAGTTTACACTGTACATAGAATCTTTAGCATTTCATGAATTGTATGGATGTTTTTGAATAGAAAGGTACAGAATTTCACTTAGACACAATTTATGAATTATTTGAAAAGAAGCATATAACAAAGGAATTGATGTGCATTGTGGGCAGAGCATAATACATGTGTCCCGACAAAGTGTGGTGGGGTGAACAGTAAATTGGAATGGGTGTAGGAAAGACAAGTTATGGGGGAATAAATGTCTCAGTTTTCTGTTAGAAATATTTAGTTTCTAGGGTGTTATTCCTGTCCTGTTTCAGCTCCTACCTACAGGCTGCTAGGAATATAATGGCAACCAACAACCAACAAGGAAGTGTTAAAAATAGATGATTGAGAATGCACTCCCTCTAAGTGTTAATGTTAGCTGTTTCAATGATGAGGTTTTATACCAGCAAAATTTAAATGAGGAACACCTGATGTTGTTTAAACCTTATTGTTTCAATTTCCATTGTAATCCTTTGTAAGTATAAACTGAAAACTCACTGTTCCAGGAGCACTATGCAGTGAGGTGGTAGCTCCCTCATCATAATCCACACCAACCCTGAAAAGGAACAAAGAAACACTTACAGAAATGTAGCACCTTTTGGAAACTCAAAATCCTATCCTTTATTTTCTTTTGGCCTAGTTTATTTGGGATGTTCATTCTGAAAGGTTGCATAGGGAAGACTGCCTAATCTCTCAAACAACAGACTCAATCAATAGTTGTGTGGCTTTTGCAATTTGTTGATAGGGCAGTTGTGGTCAATAGGGACTTATTGAGGGGTTGTCTGCTCAAAAGTAAGAAGAAATAACACTCTGGGGATATTGAAGGGGCAGAGAGTCGCAGCAGTGCTGCATTTAGCTAATTAGTCTCACAACTGTGGGCATTAAAATGGTTGCAACTATTCCATCAATAGACGAACCTGATTAGCGCTAGTCTTTAGTGACTGTAGGCAGCCATTAGTGGGGTCCATTAGCCTTTGTTTCATCTTCATTTATTGTCTATGTGAATTTCAAATCTTCATATTCAGTGAAATTGAGAAAATCAAGATACACTTTAGTGTACAACCATCCATGGAACAGGTAAGGAAGGAAATTTAAAGATTAAAGGTGATGGACCCCAGTAATGGCTGACTAAAACCAGACCATCACAATCTGTCCGGATTTGTCTATACTCGAGACAGGGATATATTTAAAATAACTCACCATGACCAACACAGAAAATTACTTCTTAACAATCATTGCTAAAACCTATGGCAACCACTCAACAGAGGCAGGTCCAATTTTTAAAATCTTTGCTATAACCCAGCCAGAAGTCAAACTTTTACCCTCATGGCTAGATGTCAGATACTCTCACTGCTCAACCAACCAGGTGTTTGGTCTAACGGTAGAGCATCTGTCTCTCATGCGGAAGGCAGGGCTCGCTTACCAGGTCGAGTCATACCAAAGACTCTAAAAAAGAAACCTACTGCCATTGAGCTTGGTGCTCCACATAAGAAATGAAGTAGGGAAAACAAGCCAGTGAGCCACAACTGGAAAAGAGTCCATGGCCGGCCTGACTTCTTACCAACAGGTTGGAAAGTGGGCCATAAAATTCCATCTTACTAAGTCCCCACTCAACCATGCAGAACAGTTAGCGAATATAATATACCGTATTTACTCTATTAAAAGCCCCCTCTCTAATAAACGCCCCCCCAACTTTTTCGTCACATTGCATAAAGTGAAATTGTTAATTCCAAAGACAATATGGTAAAAGGAAAATGAAATAGTCCTGCCTTGAAGCCACGAAATCTCCTAAAGTCCCATACTGCATCCTGAAGTAAAAGGCATGTTTCTGCAACTAATTTCTGTTGATATCCATCACGCTATCACATACCCCGAACCTATACTGCTTTGTTTGCGGTTCGAAAGTGGTACTGTACATACCGTAGGTATGCAAATATTCGCTAGCCTATCCGAACAGCCTAACATGAGAATCCAAATTCAACACAGGAAAACTGTTTAACAGTGAAATGCTGTGAACGTGTATGTACTGCTAATGGTACTACTCACGGTAACTATTATGCAATTACCGTATGTAAGTGCGTATAGCCGGCCGGTCAGTATAGTACCGTGAGGCCTGGCTGCATTCTGTTCACAGCATGCATGAATGGATATGCCGCGGGCACTTAAAAAAGTCACTTCTGTGTGTAACGTTACATATCAAGATGTCGGCGAAAGTTGATTACACTAGCAAAGTTCAGAGTGCTCTTCGTGGCTACCATATTTATCGGGAATTAAGTTTGGTTACCGATCATTGGGGAGGAGCTCACAGCTGATCGTGAAGCTGACAACCAAATGGACAAATATTCCATATGTAGCAGTTTATCAGAAGTCACATAAATTTGACTCTAATAAACGCCCCCCTTAACGAAAATTTCATGCCCCCGGGGCACTTAATAGAGTAAATACGGTAGGACACAAACAGTTAATCTTACTTAATATTCAGCCAAGTTAACATCTGTGTGGTCAGCCCTCCTAACACCACAACTGTCACTAAAACAATGATTAGTGTTGTGGTTAGCGTCATTTGCTTGGCATCTGTGGCTGTGTTACGAATGGCAAGTGCAAAAGCAATAGCTCCTCTTAAACCTGCAAGGAACCAAAAGTGAATAAAGTTGACAATTTTATTATTTCCATCCATTCATTTATTGTATTTTATTACTAAGACTGCAACTTGTTCAAAGTTCTTATAACTTAAAGAGGATGAGCAGTGAACAATGGAGGTGCCAAGAGGCCAGGGAGGGGGGCATCTGTCCCAAACTACTTAATCTTTTATCCAGAGATATATCAAAACCTCAGAGCTTTAGAGGGCTTTGCCCCTGCACCCAAGCTGTAGGCTTGGTTTTGCCCTGCGCCCAAAAATTTTGCCCTCAGCATTATTCTTCTTAGTTTGCCACTTCCCCCCCCCCCACTTTTGACATTCTGGAGACACCACTGGCAGCCAAGCCCAACTTTTTGCGAAACAACTGCTTATACTTGCTAATTTTCCTCTCATTTCCTTTCCAAGTATCCTTGATATTTTTTATAGAATTCACTATTTCACTTTCAAAGCTGACCAAGGAGTTAACAATCCTTGTAAATTTCATAATTAAGTGAGAAGTTTTTTTAACAAGATTCTTAAGAGCAAATCATGAGATAGCATATTCTACTACACTAATCCAAATTAAAATGACTGCACTTCCCCTTTAACTTCTATTTATGATAAAAGAGTTTTTCTTTTAGGCTGAAATATTTTCAGTATTGCATACTTTTAACATTTGTTCAACAAAAACAAGTGTCATTTAGAGATACAAAACTTGATGATGTGAGAAGGGCATTTCATTCAATGTGGGAGGGGGTAGATTTCATGTCCCTTCTTTTATTATAATGCCTACTAAAACCAGGGTATTTTATACATTGCAAACTTTTTCAAAAAATCATTTGAACACAAAAACCTAAGTTCATAATGTGAGCAAGACACTCTCCATTTATGTCTGGACATTTGAACTATCATGACAAGTCTTCAAATCATGATTAAATATTTTTTCATAATTCCACTTTCTCTTTTAATGAACTTTTTTTTAACTCACTCAACTGAACTTAAGAGACGATAAATTGCAAAAGATTCCAACATGAAGTTTTTTATTTCTTACCTGAAAACATAAGCATATGCTGAAAATTCCAAGGGATTTTAGTTTTTCTTCCAATGTTAAGAAGGAAGGAAAGAGGATATATATTCAAAGCTCTTCCTAAAATAATACCAACCTGGAGAGAAGACAGGTTAAGAAAAATAGAATTTTTAGTTCTGCTAGACTGATGATAGACACACACAATATGAACAGATTATGCACTTACCAACTGTAAGATGCACTGTTTGACCCCTAGGCTAAGTCAGGCCATGTTTCTTTTAATGAATGTGAAACATTTTTGTTCAGTGATGCACCCCTCACACAATTAATTCAATATTTTTTAGACTTTGATGTATGCAAATTTGTTGTAGAATATGACAAACCTGTGCCACACATATCAGGTTGCTTTATTGCATCATTTGGATAAAGGGTATATTCAAAACTGGCCATAGCAGTCTGCTGCGGTACAGCATGGCAGGTGTGCACCCATGCGTATCAGAGAAGAGACCAAGTGCTCATTCACGAGCCCTTCCGAATATTCCACCACAGACTTCAACTTGAACTTAATCTGATTTAGGCTAACAATGGGAAAAGTTTGCTGGTAGCAGAAATGATCAATAAAGCGTTGTCGCTAACACTAAGCATGTTAAAACTGGATTCGGCCTTAGCTACATAAGACTAGTTACAGCAATTTACCATTGACTAGCATCAAATTTTGAAAGGCCAATCCCCTCACCCCAAACTACAATTTTTAGGTGGTTAACAGAAATTCTCAACTGGCTCAGCTCTTTGATTGACAGCTACTTCAAACAATGCAAAGTACCATAGCTAACATTTCACAGCCTATACTGTACACAGAGAGTTTTGATTACACATCAGGGTCTTGTATACTTACTCTAAAGCAATTAACGGAGGTTGTGTCTGGATGAGGATGAATTCTAAACAGTTGTGGGAGGGGCTTAAGTAAAAAGGTTGGGAGAATTGAGACTATCTGGGGTGAGAGGGTGAGGCCTTTAAAATTTCAACTGCAGAAAAACCCTACTCAAACTTGACGGTTTCTGCTTTCCTGGAGCTTGTAACTGGTGTAGCTACCCGAAAATTCGGACACTGCAATGAGTTCTGTCACGTGATATGCAAGAGCCCGCCCTCGCTCGCAGCATTCACATGCTGCATGACTTGAATGGCTAAAGGGGAATTCCAACCATTTCCTTACGGGACACGTGCTGTGTACCCCATAAGGCATTGAATACTGGTATGTGTGTGCGTGTGTGCACACTGGTTTGCTTCAGTTCCCATGCTGGCAATGCACAATTTACGTAATCCAACCCAGAACATTCAAGAACTGTATTCCAGACTCTTTTTCTAAGTGGTGGATCTCCCAGCACTGAAATTATGAGGTTTTAGGTGGATAATAAGGAAAAACAAGCCAGTCAGCCAAAACTTGAATAAGGCTGTGGCCTGCTTGGTTTAAGCCAATTGGTTGGAAACTGCAGAAGTAAAAGCTCATCTGACTAAACACGAAACTAAAAAAAAAAAGGCTTTAAAAGCTAAAGGCAACTGAGAATGTATTTTTAATGACACTTGAGTAAGTGAAAGCAGACTAGCACTAACAGATCTTTCCTTCGGCCATTTCCTGTTTCACTATGACACTTCAGTAGTGTGCAATGCAATAAGCATATCATTCTGCAATAAGTCTAAATCACTAAACTGCTGCTCAATACATGCTAGGTACACTTAGCACCCAAATATTGGAGAATGCCCTCAACTTAATTCAGCATGATAAATGTTGATGGGAAAAATGTGCTTAAAATGCTTCAACATAGCATACAAAGAAAACAATGTTTCTAGTCATTATCAAACGATTCAATCTTAACAATAAATCCCAACAATAGCCTCATGTACATAAAAATATCATGCAAAGAGAAGACTATGCAAGGAAGACAATTGCTTCATTTGAAATGTTGAAAGTTTGCGTGAACAAATTATTCTTGAGCAAAAAATAACTGAATTTCTCTCTGCAGAACACTTCTTCCTTGAAAAGAAGAGCACCACACTGCAATATTTTCAATCATATACCACTCTGTGTTAAAAAATACTAGTTTTATGTGTATAAATTTTCCTTGTAAAGCAAACTAAATACATCACTTTTATGCATAACACAGGTTAGGTTAGATGGAGTTTTACTGCACAGTGTCCAACCAATTGGTCCAAGTAGAGCCAGTCACAGCCTTTTTTTCTAGTTATGCCTCACTGGCTCATTTTCCCTTCTACATTGCTTATGTAGGACAAAATGTTAAAAAAGACAAACTACACAAAATGATAAACACTGGGATGAAGTAAGTTCTACTTTTCCAACAGAATCAGATTTCTTTAAAGGATACAAAAGCTGCTGAGATAAAACCAGGATTGAAAGTTCCATTAGCTGGGTTGAACATGGATAATCCCATGTATGAAAATATAAAACTTTCCGCTAAGAAATTCAGTAACTCAAACACCTAAAAAAAGAAGAAATAAACGAGAAAAAAACTTAAATTTGTCAGGCCTTGAATTTTGAGGTGTGCGAGTGGGATCGCACACCACCACTCACCTCAAATCACTGTGAAGGGGGTGATTTTTTTCAAACCTAGTACACAAAGGGAACTCATTTATCTATTAAATTTTAATTAAACAGCACACCTACCACACTCCTAAATTTCATGAGGACTGTGATTCGTAGCACACCTGGAAAATCTAAAACTTGAAACCTGATTTGCACCATATTTGTAGAGAAAGGACAAAATAATTGTTACAGTAGTTCATACTCCTGATATTTCCACCCCTGAATAATGCCCCACTGATCAAAGTGGAGCTGGTAGAGAGGTACTTAATTATGTGAAACACGGTTAAATCCCTTAAACTTTCTCCTACACCGGTTGGCATGTTATGCACCGATATTTTTCCACGAAACACAGCAACCAAATGTCCTTGACCAGTAAACTTCTACATCTTTCACAAGGGCCCTGCGCTACTACCGGCTTCCAGCGGCTCATTGAGTTGGTTCATGATATTCAATAATTTTTTCCAAACCTGCTAAATTTTCTTTGCAGTTTGACCATTAACAAATGGTCAAACTTAGACAATCTCCACATCCTACACACAAATTACTGTTTAACAAGTGAATACTTTACAGTTCAATTCAGTTTTAAAAACTTTGTGGCCAGACACTTTTTCAAGTGATGCACAAAACAGTCTAAGTCAGGATGCCACAAAGTTCAAAATTTTACTTTTTACCACAACCACTGGATATCAAACTTGAATTATTATGTTAACTTTAAGCACTGTCATGTGGTAGTGACCCTTTAACACTCATTAAGTTATAGATATCAACTCAATGAGCCCCTTTAAAGGCCTTCTCCTCTCACCCCAAACTACAATTTTTGTAGTAGTCCACAAAAATTTTCAATTGGGACAACTCTTTGAATCACAGCTAGTTCAAAACATTCAGAGTACTGAGGCTAATATTACACAGCATGTATTGTACTGAGGGTGTTTTGATTACACATTGGGGTTGTCTACTCTCCCTGAAACAATGAAGTAAGATTTTTTCTGCATGAATTTTAGACAGTTAGGAGAGGGCTTCAGTAGGTAGGTTAGGAGAATTGGAACTGTTTGGGGTGAGATGATAAGGCCTTCAAAATGCCTGCCCTCAGTCCCGTACAGTATACCACATGAGTACTTAAACCAGCAGAAATACATCACCTCTCTAGTTCTTTTCTTTGAATCATCTGATAAATTATTGTAAGTGTAATGAGCCTGTGTAACACCACAAAATAAAACAGCAACAATACCTGAAAAAGATACAAGAAAAAAATCTCAAAACATTCAAAATGGCTATTATTGGACAACTTTAAAAGGAAAAGATTTGGGACTACCTTTTTCTTTTTCCCTTGTTTACTTTTGCACAATAAAGAAATCCCAGCCACATCAGGCAACAATAACTAGTCACAAACAACAATGAATTTTGTCATAAAATTACGTACCATGTAGTTAGTAAGATAGATGGATTTTTACAGCCTTGTTTCCAACCAATCAGTTCAAGTCAAGCTGGCTATGGCCTTTTTTCCAGTTGTGGCTAACTGGCTTATTATCCTATTCCATTGCTGCACAGCACAATGATACCATGCCATCTCATGTTTGAGGTTACACCATAATACTCATTGGATCTTCTTACTGTGAAGCACTTCTGTGCATTGAAATTACCCTTGTACTATTTTCAAGCTAAAATAATTATATTACACGGAGTAATTTAGCATTCAAATTTTGCATTGCAATTTTGAAGATTTTCGAGGTCTTTCACACATTTTTTGTGAAAATGCAAGGGTTATGCACATGAAAAAAAGCTACACAATTTTTCATTTGTGTAGCAATTTGGCCTGTTTGTGTTGCAAATTGCAATGCGATACTGGATAAATTATTCTCTGTATTATTAAATTCATTAACCTTGCATGGTGTGATTGGGACTTATTGAAAAAAATGCTGAAGACACATTTTGCTGGCTTTTCACTGGGGTCTTGCATAAAACACAAAAATGCAACATCCTTTAAATCCATCCTGTTGCAATACCTGTTCCGTACCTCACAATATATCTCTTTCAACATTGGTTGTTTTTGTGAAAAAATACCTCTGCTCTTCAATGACAGAGACGATCATGTCACATAGGAACATTGCCTCAAATTTTTTTCTTCGTTATTACTGAATTTCCTGTTATCCTTCAAAGATGAGACTGTTGGATTTTTTGACTATCTTTTCCTGTAGATCTAGACTAACCCTACACTACAACAAACAATGTTGCTTAACATTTCCTTCAGCAGCATCAAAGTATTAATTGTATGCAATATCAAATTCATGTGCAGCAAAGACACCACAAATTTTCCATAATGCAAAACATCTCAAGAAAAAGTTGCATTTATGTGAAAATTAACATCTTCCAAATGATACATGCCAGTGATTGAGGTGCAGTTCTCATCTCCTGGAAAAGAAAATTTCTTAGCACATTTTGAATTCAGTAAATTGTGTGTCCAGGAAATCTCTTGAGTGCTGCAATACCAGCAGTAGTTGAAAATACTAGTCCTGGATGTCATACAGTGGAAATAAACTTTTGCTCTGACCAAGAAGTTTACATCTAGCCTCTTTGATCAAACTTCTATAAAAATCTTAACCAAATGCCCAATGGCAACATGGTCAATTTCAGTGACATTCTTGCAATGACAATTCATCAATATGGGGTCCCAATACTTGAAACAAATGGAACCACCACTTTTGCTATAAAGGGGAAACTTCAATCATCAGGATTTAGTTGATATAACTTGAAAGCTCTAAATGCTGAAAATATATCTGACCTGTAATGGTCTTTACACCTTGCCCATTGCCTGATTTACATAAACTTAAAACATGCACAAACCCAACAAAAAAAGCTGGATACTTGGATTTGGGGCTGAGCAAATGCCCACTTTCTCCAAACCTAAATGTGTCACACTTACTGTACAACATGTCTTCTAAACTTTTATGTGAAAACTTACTATGCCTGTGTATCCCACTGCGTGCTACACAATTTCATTTGGCAACTAATTACAGAAATCTGTTTTTATGGGTGTTATTTCCACACTTTTACCAATCGTTTGAGAAATAAACTGCATTTGTCAGAGTACTGTAGGTTAATAAACTATCTAAAATCCAGATTTGGGAAAATAATGGATGGGGGAAGAAAGTCAATTACTTTTTCAGATTTGGAACAAAGACAGTTTATTCACAGACAATAATCTGACAAATGGGTTTTTTTCCCTTTTCTACCAATGAAAAAATGTTCTTTATTGAGTTTACATTCTCTAACTTGTACCTAATTTTGTAGGCCTAGTGCACACACCACTGTATCACATTTCAGAAACTTAGTATAAGTAAAGACTGCCCATGAATGTCTTTGTATTCACGGTCTGCATACAAAATAAGCACAAGCATATCACTTTCCTTGCAAGCGTAAGCATGCAAGGCGTGTCATATGCCCTGGATGGGCATGCATCTTTAACACAAACAAACACCCAATCGTAAAAGCATGCAGGCCCAACCAGGCAACAATGCACAAGCATATGTGCTGTCATAACAAGTGTGTTTGGCAAAAATGTGTACGCTTGTTATGGTTGCTACTACGGTTTCTGCATATCACTAAAACTGCCAGTGTGTTGTTACAGAGCAACGGGTCAGTGTTTAGCCAATCAGAATGCATAATTCTAAGTTCCAAGTCGATAGAGTTGATATAATAAATCATCACTTACCAGTTAACTGTAAGGCTTCTGCTAGGAGGTATGACATATAAGACATAATACAGAACAAAGCTGTCTCCAGGAGGGGGAAATCTCTGATATGTGTAAACTTCGTCACGTATTAAAAGTAATTAAGGAAATGTATACATGGACATTAACAATAAAGCTGAAAGAATACATAAACAGTGAATTGATACCAATTCTATCTTTAAATAAACTAGTATTTCAAAGGAAGTACCATGTGATGGTTAAATTTTTAACTTATGAAGATAGAAAAATTTCATAATGCACTTCAAAGAATATTGAGCATAAACTCTAAGAGTCTACAAGACCGCATGTTTGGTCTAGTGGTAGAACTGCCGCCTCACACGTGGAAGGTCTGGGCTCGATTCCCAGGTTGAGTCATACCAAATACTCTAAAAATGGAAACTACTGCCATTGTGCAGGATGCTCCGCAAAAGCAATGGAGTAGATACCACAAGCCAGTGAGCCACAATTGGAAAAAAGGCTGTGGCCGGCTAGACTCGAACCAATAGGTTGGAAAATGGGTCATAAAACTCCATCTTACTAACAAATCTATGAAGTCTACAGATACAGCACTCCGTTTTAACAATAAACTCCATCATTTGATTTATTTCCTCAATACTCTATGCATCAGAGAGGTATTGGAACTTGTATTTTTTAAATTTTTGAAAGTCTTGGGATGGAATTATTTCTGAGCAACTAAAAACTGAATATTGTTTTTTGTAAACACTATCTTCCTGAAAAGAAGGCTACTACACAACCTCATATCAAATAATACATCAATGTGTGTCCATAAATATTGGTTTTACAAATATTAGTATTTCATGTTCAACAAATGCAATGTTTCTTTTAACAATAAATCCTAGCAATAGTATCCACTCCTCAAAACATTATCATGAATCAACAGTGTTACACGAGTTTTAGTATTTGAATTTTTGAAAGTTTGGATGAGTAAACTTCTTCTGAGCAACATATAACTGATTTTTTGTCTATAAGACACTTATTCCTTGAAGAGGTTGTTACCTCACTACCTGGGCCAGATGGGGGGGGGGGGCTTTCATGGTCCCAGCCTTCCCTTTTTCACCAAATCAACAATAAAACATATAAAAAAATTAGTTGTGCAACTCCCTCACACCCCTGTTTTCTCTTAGGTCAGCTCCCCCCCCCCCCCTTTGGAATGTCTGGATCTGTGCCTGCTACCTTATTTTGAACAATCTATCATTCTATGTTAACAAATATAGACCAAAATCTGCCCTGCTTTTTCGTGTTACTTCGTGACGCACTTCGGAGGGTCTGATTGGAAAAAATACGAATCGATGGTAAAAGATGAAATAATAACCCATGCAATTACCACAAGCGATCCGTTTGGCCTATAGATCAAGAAAAAATAAGTAAAAATATCCCTTTAAATTCAAAATCTGGCGAAGGTGAGATAGACATACAACTTCCACGTTTTTAAGTAAACTTTTCCTCGAATAGTACTAAAACTACAGCTGCAGCCTCTAATCATGTTTTTAAGGCACTTTAATTATCTGAAATAGGGTTTTATGTTAAATTTTTGAATAATTAAACAAATTTTAATGCTATTTTTGGTACGTGGGATTAAAAACGGTAAAAAGATGTGGAAAGAAAAAGGACACTTTTTCGCGAACGAGGAGCTGTATATGTCCCTGCTACGTCGGTTTCACGCGTAATGTTAACTGCGAATGAGTAACTCCAGCTGGATACCGATCCAAATTGTATAATCTGCATCACTCCGATCTCTGAAAAAAGAATTATACCCTTCAACCCATCTAGTATCATTTTTGTATCGAGGAACGACGAAATCTGAAAGGTTAACAATACGAATACGGGCGAGAATGTCACCAAGCTGTATTTCTGGTAATAGGTTCTAATTGGCACCGGCATCTGGGGTGTGTTGGTTCTCAAGTTATTAGGGAATAGTTGTAGCTTTAATTCGGCTTAGCCATAACTCACATGCTATCTAAAAATCCTAAACCACTACAAACTTACTTAAAATTTGGTGGTCGAGCTGTTATTAGCGGCTGGGAACGGTTTCCCTTCCGAAAAATATCGGAATTCGTGTACTAAATTTTCTGGTCCCAATATCAGCACCCGAGCTCAGTACTACTGTAGTGCCAAACTGAATATGGTACACTGACCACATTTTGTAAAAGCGATCAGCCCTTTCCCAATGAAATGCTTGTTGCGACACTCGACAAAGTAGCCATGTATTAAAATTTTGATCTTTCTGGCAGAAAATCTCATCAGAAATTCCTGCTCCTGGAGACTTGGTGTCATGACATGGCCGATAGCTTTAGACAGGGGCTGGTTTTTCAATAGAAAATCGCAAGCAGACCATGGCATCTTTCATGCTATTAGGCGCGTAGACCTTTCAGGTGGGGATAGGGGGACTGCACTCCTCCCAGATCAGGGGAAGTGCTTATTTCAAGGCAGTGACACTTACATGTATTTTAGGGCAAGGGGGTAGTATGTAGTAGCTAGTCAGTTCGGCCTGCAGCGGACCGTGTTGACATGCGGCCGGGCAAAATAGGACTTGAAAAATATTCAGTTCGCGGCAAACAGGATCCACCTCTTCCCGTACGCCTTTGTGTATTTTTTGAAATGACGGTACCTGATATGTTTTTTTTTTTTAATATATCAACTTGAAAAATTTTTAATTCTATTTCGGCATTTTTAATCTTAGTCTCAGTTGAGCATAACTTTACTAAAGTTGGACCGATGATCATTTGGTATCTAATTATGACTGAATTGGATTCCGTCAATAGTCAGATACAAATCAATCCTTGAAACTCGTTTGAACTTGGTGCGGGTGCGACAAAGATATACGGAAGGTCACTGCAAGCGCTACTCTGGATTCGATGTCCCGCATGCGGTGTGTATGAGAACATTTGACTACGGTAGGCCAAAGCCTCCCTGCCTGGAATATGAAGTCTTTCTCGAAAGACTATCTTCAATCGGCGCGGAGCGTATACAAAATTTTGAAAAATCGAGACCCCGCAGACCCCGATGACATTTCAAAAGTTTCCCAAATTTGTTGTCCTTTTAGACAAAATATTTCAAAATCAGGAATTTTAATTGTAGAAAAATTGGAATTTTATGAAAGACAGGTCACAAAAATAGCAACATAACTGCCGGTGTTTCTTAATGATGTGGTGTCACACAAATGGTAAATATCCGATTTTGATATGTCCAGAGCTCAGGAAAGTTTACCAAACTGGTCTATTAGGGAGAACTAGTGTACTTATGCTGCATAATGCGGCGAGCAAAGCGCGCCGGAAATTTCGCTGTTTTTTGAGATTTTGAAGGGGTTTCTGACACGGGAAGTGGGGGAGCGGAATCTTGCTTCCGCCCCTCATTTTTCACTGGGGTGCCGGGGAGGCTTTCTTCCCCAGCCCCCGCTTCCTACCCCTATGCTTAAAGTCTTTTTCTTTTTACTTTTCGAAAGGTAGGCCTACCATTTCAAAACAATTGTGCTCAAAGGGTTCCAAATGGAATGGTTACCTATAAAATACATGCAAAATATCGAGCATATGAATGAGTGGCAGGTTCGAACCACTGGTTGTTGTGATTATATCTCTAGGAATCTTGTACCCCTCTCCACCTGACTGAAGATAATATATTCATGTAAATACCCTATGCATTTGGGCAGTCCCTTTGGTAGATGATGGAAATTGGTCAAAACTCAAAGGGAATTACAAAATTACCCTTTTCATAAACAAAACCCTTTTGAAAACCCTTTACCATTTGGAAACCGTTGAAACCTTTTGTTGATTTGGACAAAAGATCTCAATGGGAATTAAGTTCTGCTTGGCCGTAAAGCCTGTCCATTTAGGCCTATCCTCTCAAGTTAGTAAGATGGACGGAGTTTTACGTGACGACCCATATGGCCAGTTTCTAACCAATTGGTTTATGTCAAGCCGCCACGGACTAGCTTTTCCACTTGTGACTAACTGGCTTGTTTTTCCTACTCAATTGCCTTATGCTGAGCACCAGGTACAATGGCAGTAGGTGTTTTTTACAGTCTTCAGTATGACCCGGCCAATAGTACTCGAACTTCCGACCTCCCAACTGCAAGCTAGTCCAGGCGCGGATCAGCACATTCAAAAAAGGGGGGCTGACCTAAGAGAAAAAAAGGGTGAAAGGAAGCTGCACTGCTAATTTGTCATATGTTTTATTGTTGATGTGGCGAAAAAGGGAGGGCTGGGGCCGTAAGCCCCCACGTACCCCTTAATCCGCGCCTGAAGTCGGATGCTTTAACCACTTGACGGCCATGCCGTCGGTTATTTACTCTCTCATAACTCAACTGCAAACCACACTTGGCTAAACAATATCATGTGAATCATCTATTGGTCTCCTTACTGAACGCATCTCTTCTCTCTGTTTCTTGGTTTTTCATGTCATGTGTGTTTATTTTCTTCCTCTTTTCTATTCCAAATTCTTATTCTTGTTTTGTCCTATTTCATTTTCCTTCTTCGCTATCCCTTCGCTATCATCTCTCGTTCCTGTTCCTGATTTATTCAACCTTTCCTCAGATGAGGGGAAAATCGTCCTACTCCCCTGCTTTCCCCCTCCCATCAATTAATTGACATAAAAGTTTATCCCTATCAATTTCACTGACCACTGCACTGTGCACTATACCCGGCATGTACAGATTTTGTACGTGTCAGAAAATTCGTGGAACTAGTATCTACAATGAATGTTGGACAAAAAAAGCCAACAATTTAACCTCAAATTTCTCTTCATAGGCCAACTCGTTCGCTTGTGGTAATTGATATTATGTTCAAAAGATTAAAATTGACCTTCGTGGGTAATTTTTATGCCGACCCTCAGATGTGCGTCACGAAAGTTAAAAACGAAAGCACTTTTTCGTGTACGGCCCGCTGCCTAATACTGGTTAGTTAGTGAGATGGAGTTTTACTGTTCAGTTTCAAACCAATTAGTTTAACAAATATTGGATATAAAATTTGCTCTTTTTCACATTTTTCCAAAGAAAAAGGCAGTATTTCCTTGTTCATCTGAATTTCAAAATGACATTGTGGCATCTGCATATTCCCCATACAAAATACAGCATGCATGTGTGCTCTGTAAGCATGGTACGTGCACTTTCTGGGAAATCAATTTTATGCACTTTCTGGGAAATCAATTTCCTGCACTTTGCTGGAAATCAATTTTATGCACTTTGTGAGGAATCAATTTTTATGCCTTTTTCAAACTTTCCTAGGACCAAATACAGAATTACCAAGTCCTGAAAACATCGCTCCTCATAATTTTTAGCAAGGAAGCAGCATTAAATTTTGAGGTGAAGAGGATAATGAAGTGAGAATACATTTTGGTATCATGATTGAACGACAACATCGTTTTGCAACAAATTTCAATCACCCTTCCGCAACTTCATGGACTTTTCTAGGCCTTGAAAATTATTTTCCACATTTTCATGCCTTCTCACGGTTCTCTGTGATTGCAGGAATTCTGTGTGAATTATAAATTATTCAAAGGTAGATTGAAGTTTGATATACAGTAAATATCAACCACATTGATAAAGGATATAAGAGCTGTTGCACAACCCATGAGGGAGCCTATTCCAAAGGCTCCTAAAAATATGCCAAAGAAGCTCCCTAGTGCTCTAAGAAAACCAACACCCGAGAATTCATCTCCAAAATCTTCAACAGTTCTGAAGGCAAAAGAAAAACAGGAATAGTAAACAAATGAAAAGTGTTGCAAGGTCAAGCAGCAGTCTTGTGCTGACAGATGTACAAGTACTGATGTCAAGTTCAGTTCAGTCTTTAGATGAGATGGGACATGCTTGAACACTGATGGGGCCTCTCTGGAACTCTTTGGGACTTTGTTTGGTTTTGGTTGGATGTCAAAAAGGTATATACACTTTGATGTGAATATAGCAAGAGGACCTTGAATCATCATTTTTTTTTTTTGGGGGGGGGGGAGGGGGGTTAATTGCCTTTGGGACTGTTACTAGTGGGTTGGCTTGTTGTTCTTAAGTTTTATTTTGCTACCTTTGTGGTTCTGTTCTGTTCCCTCTGTCTTGGTACTGTAGTTGTGGCTCTTCAGAAGCAGTATTTGTTTATTTGGAAAAGTAATGCAGCATTTCAAATACTGCAATATTTTTTTTTTCTTTTTTTTTTTTTTTTTTGGGGGGTGGGGGTGGGGGGGTAACAAGCAAAATACAAGCTTCATGCCAGTCTGACCACATCTGTTTTGAACCACATAAAAAGCACCAAACACTTGTATCAAAGTCCTGAATTTAAGTAGACCTCTACAGTATAAATGAAATGCAGCAAAAATACTTAAAAGGAATTGACATCTGCCTCCATTTACTAATACTGTAAATGCTTCAGATTCAAATAGCAAGTAATTGAATGATGTACACATTGAAAGAGGATAAAATCAAACTGCCATGGACAAAAAAGTGATGCTTTATACTGGTTTCAAACAAACTCAGTAGGACGCATTGTGAGTATTTCATATTCAAATTACTGAAAAACTGACTACAGTAATAGAGTTACATGGAAAAATCTTCATTTAAGTATTACCATATAATAGTTCATGCCAGAAGATTGCAATTGAAACATCGACAGGGTTTGAAAGTTCAAATAACGGAACAGATCAACCTTAAAGGTTCAGTTCACTCATCCCAAACAGTACAAATTCTCCTAACCTTCTTACTTAAGCCCCTCCCACAATTGCCTTTATACATTGTTATCCAGACACAATCTCAGTTTATTGCTTCAGGGTGAGTATAGAAAAATTCTATGTGTATAATCAAAACACTCTCAGTACAATTCATGCTGTGAAATATAAGCTTTTTGGTAATCTGCATTGTTTGAATTAACAGTCAATCAAAAAGCTGGACCAATTGAGAGTTTCTGTATCCCCGTACAGAAGTGTAGTTTGGGGTGAGAGGATTGGCCCTTTAAATTATAACAAAAACCTACCAGAATTTATATTTCCAGTACTCACTTAGTTAAAACAATAGCAACAGCATCATTAAGGACACTCTCTCCAAAGACCAAAATATACATGTCAACGTCAACATTGAGATCATGAAACACTGCCAGGACAGTGACTGTAAAAAATAAGAAAGAAATGACACAATTAAAAAAGAATTTAAACATTCAAGGTTAAAAGTTTTCTTCCTAGAAACCAGGCAGTCACATTTGATTAGTTTTTATGTTTCGTGTTGGCTACAGAAGATGTTCAGTTTACCCCAGCTCCCTAAATTTCCCAAGAGCTATATTACCACAATTTTATAAAGCTCCAAGAGTCCAATCCAAGAATATATAGCAGTATCATTTTTGCAAAGAAAGTGACAACTAACACAGATCATGTCATCAACTGTGAAAGGTTTACTCAATAAAAAGAAACAAGAAAAACTATGTTTCAAACAAATAAAGATGTTAAAAGAACGCTACTGTAAATACTTTTTAATAATGGTTATGGCTCACAAAGTACAACAGAGTCATAACAGCTTATTTATTTCTTAACTTCATTACATGGAACCTGTCAACACAGCTTAAGTGACAATGCTGCAGTTCAGTACTACTTTCAATACTTTAAACCAGCAGCAAAGCCCATGCATGGCCAAGAAGAGGGGAATGGCGGCATAAATGGAGGGAGAGAACATCCATGAAACATTTTTCCCCCTCCCCTTCAGCATAAACACTTTCTATCAATGCACCTTAGGAAATCCCTTCAGCCTTAATAATAATGTAAATAATATTTTTTCCCAGAACTGGGGCCCATTCCACAAAGAGTTACGCACAATCTTAACTTTGATTCTCCATACTTAAGTCAACAGAAAATCATACTTAAGATTGTGCGCAACTCTTAGTGGAACAGGCCCCTGGTCTCTTCCCCTGATGACGAGGTCCTCATACATATTGACCAATTAATTCCATCTACAGCATGTTACTGAAAATTTACTTACCAGGATCAGTTGCAGATATTAAAGCTCCAAAAAAGAAACAGTCTTGTGCTGTAAATGACTCAAGTTTCATCCAAAGTACAGTAATACAGTAAACAATACCTCTGAAAGAAAGAAAGTAATAATGATTCAAAATTAACTTTAGTATGTTACCAGTCAAGTTGTGAACTGGTACAAAATAGTTTACCAGTTGCAAAAATCAGCACTAAATCAAATTTCAGCTTATAGGTGGCAAAATGCTAACTTGCATCTTACAAGTGCAATACGCTGCTACAATGCCCTTTACTGAAATGCCGCACCTTCTGGAAACTCAAAATCCCCTAGAGTGGTTCTCTCAGCATTAGTTAGTAAGAGAGATAACATTTAACAACACACCAGCATGAAAGTGTCATATAGTGTCACACTGTTCAAATCCTGTTCAAGTCCTCCCATTTACTGGCCTCTTACAACAGGCGGGGAATACCCTGGACATATTCTACAATCCCCAGCCCACAGGGGGAGGTTCTCTCAAAGGGTCACTTACTTAGTTTATTTAGAATATTTATTCTGAAAGGTTGTGCTGTGGTGCATATCTACTCTCTTACATCATAGACTCAATTGATAGTGAAAGGCAAGTGGCTCTAGCAACTTGTTGATAAAAAGGTTCTTGTCATAAGACTAATGTAGTGCTTGTTTGCTCAATACATTAAGTATTAAGCTGAGAATGTGTAGCGATTAACCGCTAAATGATCGCATGTGGAATAAACGTTTAGTACAAAGCTACAAGCGATTAATGGCAAAACCTGTTTTTGACAGCTTTTTATCCACTTGCATACTTTGATCATCCCTGGTATTTTTAAATGGGTCATTCTGGGCATATTTGCACCTTGCAGGCTTAAAAGTTTCATCAGAAGTTGATTTTACCATGCAAGATAACAACAGTTATTACTTCTGCATTACATTCAGTATCAATCACTAAATACTGAAATTATTTTTTTTGTGATAAGGTAATCACGATTAATCGCTAAACAATCGCAAATATTTGAGGTTAAACGTTTAGTTATTTTTTAAACGTTCACAGCCCTAATTAAGTAGCAATAACAACTCTGGGGATAGGAAGAGAGAGCTGCAGAGGTGCTGCATTTAGCTAATGGGTCCTGTTGTGACATGATGTGTACTATGATCAACCCTTCTGAGGTAAGCATGAAGGGACAAAGGGAACGGAATGGGATTACACTGTGTATGAAGTTGCCTCCAACCCTGGGGTGGCTAACTGTGAAAGTCACATGACTGTGGGCCTCTAGGATAAAATCCTCCCAGTGTAATACCAATGGCACCCATTCCTCAGGAAATCAAGGAGTATCAGTATATTAGCTGTTCAGTTTTTTAAACCATAATAGATTTATCTGACTTCCAATTCTTCATCTTGCAGTACAAAGTATCACATCCCTTGCATGAAGTAATTTGAGGAGAGTGGTGGGCCTTTGCAATACACTGGTTCGGTAATTCGCTACCGCATAGAACTGTGGGGCACAGCATGGGATATAGAAACTGAGCTCAACACTCAGCGTACGACCTTCCCTTGTTTTCGTCAGTAAGTGCATATAACACTACCTAGGTGTTAAGCCAAGTGGAACAAATACAGGGGTCTCAGTGCTACTTTACAGCAGATTAAAATGCAAATTTTTACCCCCAAAAACAATTTAGACATAATCCACTGCACTAAACCACACTTGAGATCCCTCCTAATGGTATGGATAGATTAACAGAGAATAATTTCACCAAATTTTTATGTAAACTCAAATTTTGGAAAACATGTTGTAGGTGCAGAATTGCTTTGTTTATCCCGATGATTTGGAGGATGTGTGCATGTGCATAGCCTCCAAAAGAAATAACCGAACTGGTTTATTGCACACCTCTACATTCAATGCCTGGAGGAGGTCATAGGTATGTCCGGAGATTGCCTTCCTCAAGGCTTGACATCAACTGCATCAATTTTGAATAGATCGGATACTACAATGGGGAGTTTTTTGCAATTTACACTGCAAATTATAATACCTATGTTCAGAAATGATTTTCAAGGAGTTGGTGCTAGGTGGAGCCATTCTCACTCTAATGAAACACAGAACCATGCTCATAAAGATGGAAAATGCTCCCAATTTTAATATTACACTCCATACTTGAAAATTTTCCAAACTTCATAATTTTGAATCCCTCTAGGAGTGTAATATAGTGTGCATTGTGGTCTCTACAATCTCACAATGACTGTATTGCAGGTCGTCAGAATTATTTGGAATTCTAACTTCTAAAATAAAGAATATTACTTTCACTCACCCTACAGTCAGGCATGAAATACATGTCCCCAAAAATGCAAAAGTCATAATTGAGCCAAGGTTACGAAAGAAGTGGCGCTGTTGAAAGGCAGAAAAAATAACTAGAATGTGACACAATTTAGCATCTTTCACTGTTAAGATTATACTTGAGGATTACGAAAACACTTGGGTCACCAGAGATTGTATTGAAGCAAAAGTATGGATGAATTACTACTTCTCAGAGCTTGACTAGGTGAGAAAGAAGAAATAAGCAAAAATTTGTATCTCACATGTAGAGTAGGAGAGGAACAAAATCTTCTCAATTTGGCAAACTCTCAGTCAAACAGAGCAATGAGGACTTGAGATATCAGGAAATGATGTTCCTACATTTCTGATTTTGAATCAAGGTGGCCATGAGATAAGCAGGCAGTACCACACAGTACCACTTTCACAAGTGATGGCAAATACTGTGTTTCATTTTTTGGACCTGTTGTTAAGTTGATCTTAAAGTGCCTATACAGTAGGGCCTCTCCATAGGGACTCACAAGTGTAATATTCTCATGCCTCTAATACATTCAAATTGCAGTAATAAAAATAAAGAATTGATTTGGTGAAGACATGAACAAAGAACTGTTAGCAATGTGAGGATATGATGTCATATGACCTTGCTTCAAGTTCACTTGTACTGAAAATGTGGCAACTGTATCTGTGCCTGCTACAGATTTTGTGGCACATCTGATTACAATTCAAACCTTACCCCCAAAACGTAAGAATAAGTAACATTAGACCCTATTCCATGAGAAAAGCCATCACTTTCTTAATTAATTGATTTCACAATACAAACTTAGGTCAAGTAACTGTAAATTGTCCCCCAAACCAAATGAAAATTTCCCACTGATCCCTGGTACAGCACAACAGAATTTGTGCCTAGTCCCAGACTCTATACAGTACTGCAGCACATCAATATGAAGGAGACTTAAATGAAACAAAGCTCATTAATATTAAGTTTAACTGTTAGGCTCTGTGCTGGAAATCTTTTACTATTACTAGCAGTCTTGGAAAGGATTGTGGGCAACCTTTCTTTGTTTCATGGCATATAGCATCTAAGAGCTTTGCCTTGAGTCTGTATCATCATTCCACATACTGTACATGACGCACCCTTGAAATAAATGACTGGTTAAGATAGTGGTTAGTCAACTAATCCCTATGAAGTCCTGGGTTCAAACGCTGGTCAAGCCATACTTTACATATTGAACAAGTTGGATTTTTCTTTGGTGTTCAGCATAAAAGATTGGGACAGGAGTAATGTTAATGTGTATTTTAATTCCCATAAAGCTGAAATGACTGAACTGGTTAGCGTAACCTCTGGGGGCTTGAAAATGTTTTCGGAATGAAGAAGATTGTTACTGTACATAAAGTTTTATGGTTCAGTTTCTAAGCAATTAGTTCAGGTCAGGCTGGCTGGCCACAGTCTTTTTTCCAATTGAGGCTCACCCACTTGTTTTCCCTAATTCACTGCTTACAGTATACATACTGAGCTGCAGCCCTTTTACATTCCAGTGGCCTGTTCCACAAAGAGTTACGCACAATCTTAAGTTTGATTTACTGTTGACTCAGGTACCGGGAATCAAACTTAAGATTGCGCGTAACTCTTTGTGGAACGGGGCACAGGTCTGGTTTAATGCCTCCTTTTCCCTTTTCCATTGCTTTATATGCTGAGTTTGCATGAACACAATGAAAGTAGGTTCCATTTCTGAAGTCTTCGGTGTGACCTGACCAGGAGTCAAACTGCAGACCACCTGGCTGCAAGTCAGATGCTGTAACCACTTGACCATGCAGTGGGTGAAGGAGATAGTGACATGCTATGATTACTATCACATGTACAGCATTGACATAAATGTGTTGCATTGAATAGCAGCATACTTACCCTCTTGAGACTGTATCCAGCATGAAAGATGATTGGAGGAAGTAAAATGTTGAAGAAAAGTTCTGGATCAAAGGATATCTGAGGGGAAAACAAACCTATAAGTAGTGAGAAAATATCACACAATGATGCAATATTACTGACACTGTAAATAACATCCTTGGCAGTGATCTCCAAGGCTCAGAATTCCAATGACATGGTTTCAACATATCACACTATTTAAGTAACTGTACCTTTTTGAACTCTGCAAATATATTTTAAATATGTA
The DNA here is from genome assembly GCA_037179385.1 of Holothuria scabra. NCBI lineage: Eukaryota > Metazoa > Echinodermata > Holothuroidea > Aspidochirotida > Holothuriidae > Holothuria > Holothuria scabra. The sequence continues at coordinate 46,773,494 of CM074190.1, forward strand.
GGTATCCAAACTCATTGTTGTTGATGAACACTTTGATTTACTTTTATACATACGTATCACACTTTTGAAGTTAATGTACCGAAAATGTGAGATGTACAGTACAGTGGTATTGCCTTTACTACACACCTACAGTACAGTACTGCACAGTGGTAATGCATAATACTGAATAGAATCATATCTTCAGCAACTAATAATTATTTATACAGCCCTGTCAATTTGCAGGCCCATACCTAAAAAAGAGTACCAAAGCCTGGGAGAAAAAACTTCTGGCAGGGGGACTATTTTTCAGCTGGGAAAAGGATTAAAATGCATTAAAAGCAGTGAAAATGCAATGAGGCAAATGAAATCTTTGGTCTACAGTTGTCAGGATTAGGCCAAAATTTATAGTCTAGAGGGCTTCTCTCTAGACAATCGCTGGCCATGTGCCTCTGGCAGGGTGTGGCCATGGACTGATTCATGAGTAGAAATCACATGGGGTATTTGAAGATAAACTGAGAGAGTTGAATGTTTGCTGCTTGGAACAAGGAAATTGAAAAGTAGATTACTTACAGTAAGTCTAATTAGTCAACATAAAGTACAGTACAGTATTATAAATTAAAAAGTCAGACTCAGTATTGGCACTTACAGTACAGCATACTCAGAGTCTTACACATGCTGGAACTCATGAGAAACAAGGGATAAGCTGATGAAAGTAAAAGCAAATTTTTGACACTGGGAAGCTTTGGGCTTGTACAGTACTTTTACAAGATAAAGGTCTGTAAGATACAGTACACATATTTTTGTACAAAAGTGAAACACTGTAATCACAACTAGAAAAGAGGACTGTACTGGCTCTAATGAGACCAAACTCAAATCATGAGAGTAATTTAGGTGTACAGTAAACATACAGTACAAGATATCATGACATTGAACTTATATTACAAGTCTGGCACTCATACTGGTGACACTGAACTCTCACCACACACTTGGTAAGTACTCTGACAACTTGAAATGGTTCATGTATGTTTTCCTCCAAACAAGGACATCATGCTCTCCTACATCATATGCATATGGGGAAGAGTCATTTATCTAACTGGCTGTTATTGCCAAGTCACTTTATATTTCCTGTGCCCAACTGCGTGTACTGGCTGGTAAGGTAATGACTCTCCCCTAAGGTGTACTATATTTTGAAGTCTTATGAGGATGAGGGCATATGTATACAGATGAAATTGTTCTCAAATTTCTAGTCTGTTACTGTGACACTTTCAAATCTTGTACTCATATCAGTGACAGTGTAGCCATTACAAGTCTAAGTCTGGTACTCATGATGATACATTGGGATTTCTATTACAAGTCTGGTACTCATACCAGTGACAGTGTACTTGCATTGCAGGTCTGGTACTCATGATGATACGTTGTACAGATACTTACATTGCAAGTCTGGTACACACAATGGAGACATTGTACTCTAATTACAAGTCTAGTACTCAATGTTTCTTTGTACTAGCATTACAAGTGTGGTACTCAAACTGGTGACATTTCATTTGCATTACAAGTCTGATACCCCTGTTGATACATTGTAATTGCATTACAAGTCTGGTACTCAGACTGTTACTTGCATACAAATCTAGAACTTGCATACAAATCTGGTACCCTAGCAGATACGTTGTACTAACATTAAAAGCCTGGTACTCATACTGGTGACATTGTACATACAAGTCTGATACTCTACTGGGGACATTTGTACTGGTATTGCAAGCCTGTACACATTGTACTTATACAACTCACTACTGGAACTCATACTGGTGACATTATACTGTGACATACAGCACATTACAAGCCTGGTACTTATGATATTGTTTACACAATGTTTTGGCTCTCAGTCTCTAAAAAACTTACCCTCTCCCCAAAGTTGTTTACTGTTCTGGTCTCGTTCATGTCTAAATTTTTAATGACCTCTTCTCTATCGTAAACAAAGTAGACTGATTTCTTAGGATACTGCAGTTCCAAGTAGATTGAAGGAGGTGGGTCAACTTCATCACTACAGTTCATTCTATCTGTATGAACCTTTGGGGCTTGTTCTTTGGTATCTGCTGTGTACCATATCACAGCACCTATTATTACACCTGTGGAAAAAGACAAATGAGTATAGCATCATGATGTATAGTAAACATGTAAAGTAAATGTGTTAACGGTAGAGCATTCACCTCTCATCAGGAAGGCCTGGGTTCCATTCCTAGGTCAAGTCATACCATAGACCCCTAAAATGGAACCTACTGTCGTTGTGTGTGTTGCTAGGGAAAACAAACCAGTGAGCCACAACTGTAAAAAACGGCCATGGCTGGCTCGACTTGAACTGATAGGATGGAAACTGGACCATAAAACTCCATCTAACTAACTTGACATGCCAGGAAAGTGGACTAATTACTCGACAGTTAAGAGAGTAAAATTTTTAAGGAAAAAAAGCTGTAGGAATTATGTCAATTCCTTACTGTTATCAAGACACAAAAAAAAGTATCTCTTCAAAGTTTATACAGTAAGTTTGTGGTGCAACTAGTTGCGGATACAAAAATAATGATGTGGGCATTGCATAGTGTTCACATATAATAACAGTTGCATGGTTAGATGAAAGTTTTGCGCATGCCATTTTGATGTCATGCTTTTAATCTTCAACCGTCAAATGGCTAGGCTTTTATGTTGCCATTGAGACAGTGTGAAATTTTTTTGGAATTCTATTCTTGGGTTGTGTGATATTTATGGTTATTGACTATGTTGATGTTAACTCTGTCATCTATTATGCTTAATTACTCATCAGACAGTTTTCTAATCAGATAGGCCTAGACCATGGACTTCCTATATACATGGACAGAGCATGTACAGTGCATGTCCTACAGTATGTGTAGATTGTCGCCATCATCTCCGGCAAAAAAGGCACACCATGATGGCCAATGTGTATGATTTGACATCGACTTTGTAATATTTTAAACAACCTTTAAACCTGAATGAGTAACAATATAGGCCTATATTCCTGCAATACTTGTAGTGATTTTGACCTTAGGCCATCTTGCATTATTTTGCAAATATTTCAAGTTTCTTGCAAAATCTGTTGTTTGAACCACTTGAGCCAAGTCCAAACTTTATAATATTTAAATACAAAAATATAATTTTCCAAAATTTTTGAATTTTAGAAGTATCTACACACAAAATGGTGGCACTTTTTGGCAAATCAGTCAACACAATGTCACTAGGTTACCGCCAAAAAAGTTGCCTATGGTACTGATTTTTTTGCGGTAACCTAAGAAAAATATTGCACTGTGAGATTTGCCAAAATTATGCAGATACTCACACAAATGCACAATGGCTAACACCTCTCCTAATCACAATATTCAATCTTTATTGTTGTGGTACTTGTAAGGTTTGCAAACGTCAATCTGGAAGTCCTATATGACAGTCGTACCATGTTGCAAGTGATTTCCAGCATATATATCTCTGTACATCTCACATGGCATTTCAGCCATGAAAACACATGGTCAAGAACTGTCAAAACAGTCAAGAATGTTCCTTTGATGGGAAATTCTGAGACAAGCCTCTAACCCATGAAGTAGGCATTCACTTTCGTTATTAAACGTGGCATTGCCTGATGTTATTACATTTTTTACAGAGTGACAGGAATATATTCCATACCCACTGTGGAGGTTAGACAACAGTGACTTTTACATAGCAAACGTACGTCCGTACGTACCTTGGCTTAGCTATGCATTGTATTGTAATCGCGAGCAGTTGAATGTGCTTCGAGATACAACTTACTGAATTTGTAGCAAAAATCAAACCACCAATACCTATTGAGCCCAGAAAGATTAGATTCTACCACAGTCATGGAAAAACTTGTCAATATATACCTTTGCACTGATGAGGAGTTAACAACCCACTCAGGCAGGCTATTCCACACACTAGCAACCCTATACATGAGAGAAACTGAACTTCCTCATGCCAAGTCTAGCAAAAGACTTAAGTTTCTACAATGGCCTCTAACCCCAGGATTACTTGGGACTTTTACTGTAAATAACTATAAGCTAACAAAGGATTCCCTCCAGAAAGAAATTTGTATACCTGGAGCATGTCATTTTCTTTCCTCCAATAACTGGTGCAAAAATCGAATTTTTTTTTAAACAAATGCTAAACTTGCATGTCAAACTTAAAATTTATTCTGGACATGTAAGAGAATACCAGGTCAACTAAGACTTAGGCCTAGGCTATCATTGGTTGGTTTTTGTCACATTCTTGAAAACAGTCGTAACTAATTGTGAAAATTAGTGTTATGACAACTACACAACTGCATTATAAGGTCAGTTTATTCCATGTCAAACTCAGAAGTGTTTGAGGGTGAAACAACCTCCACATTTGGGGGCGAAACAACTTCTACTAGGGTTGTCGCACGCACACAGAATTTTTCTCCAAAATTCTTGCGGAACTACAGTACTCACACCCAAACACAAAGTCGCTAAAACAGTGTGTTTAAAAACTGAATTTACGACACCCAAAATTGTCAAAATTTTGCCTACACTGTAAAATTAGTACACCAAAGACATATTTCTACTATAATATTTCACCAAATAAGCTTTAAAACAAAAAGAAGAAAAAATATGTTACAGTTTCTAACGATCCCTTTGAAGCATCGTTGCAACGGTGATAGTCAAAAGTGTGTTTTGGTCACACGTAAAATGCCACACACGGCCATCTTTGACTTGATCGTGCATTGGGGCTGAACCTTTGACCCTTAAAACCCATATATCTTTAGAAAGAAGAAAAGGAACTCTACATTATAATGGAGGGAAGCGATCCCCAAAAATAATATTTCTTTACCATTTTTGGGCTTAAAACATTGGTGACATGATTACAATGGGTTCCAGAAAAATCCGCAATTGCTTCCAGGTATCATTTTGTAGCGTTTTTTATGATCTTTCCATTTCCGAAGAATAAAAAATAATTTTTTGCTCAGCCCCGATGCACGCTCGATTTTAATGAAACAGCCCATTGATCCCCGCCTACATCTTTTGTACTGAGCTGACATTGATATGTTTATGTATGAGCCCATTGTCCAGCTTAGCAACAAGGGATTTCCCGCCAATATGCTTACATACAGTACTGCATTGTATATACCTGTACGTGCAATACCAAAGTACGGTTAGTAAATTACGTACTTGTGTACGTGTGCATAAGCACGTGTACCGATTGCTATAGCATAGACTGTGTGTAAGCACACTATGTGCGACTTGTTAATGCATGTTACGTACACAGAACACAAGCTATCATGACACGGATGCGTGATCAATGAGTGTCTTGCCCAGTAACGTTGCAGATTCACGTCAGCACATCTTGTGTACGTAACACAGTGATGAATAATCAGTGTCTGAGTGAGCAGTTACGATGTTGTTTTTGACCAACTTTTGCAGGCAGTAGTGTTTCCACGGGTACTAAACATTAGGACCCGGGTACCCGATCGCCACACCCGTCGGGTACCCGGGTTACCCGGTGTTACGGTGACTAAAAGATATGAGCATTTTGTAAGGCATACTCCACAAGACATGCATGGCAACATTAATATCTGTATTGGATAGCGATCACATTCCCAAGTTCAAAAACATTTGATTTGTTAGAAGATTTAATCGTCTTGTTTTGTTTTAGATAAAAATGACAAGTAAAAAAAAAATGTAACAGATTATACTTGAGGTGGCACACCGTATTAATAATAAGATCGTATATACATGCAAGGCTCTGTTTACCTAGCATGCTGAACGTTACGGGCACTGTATTGGCAAAGTGGGCGGGGATGATACAGTATGTCTTGCTATGTCTGAGTGCAACAGTACGATGTGATTTTGAATTGGCTGTCAAGCTTGCTTGCAGGTAAGTTTATAATCGCTTTACATGTGATGTGTGATAAGTAACTCACTATGTGACGATAGCGCGATCGGGCTTCACGCTGATAAAAATTTCAACTTCAGAAACGAAGTACAGACAACTTCCAACTTACACATAATTTCTAGGGGCTCTCTTCATTCTCAGTCTCGCAGAATGTTTACCAAATTGGCAAAATATTTTAGTCCATTACTGTGGGCAATGCATTTTTTTTTAAGATTCGGGTAGAAGATTTGGAACCGGGTACTACGATGGCGGACGGGTACCCAGGTACCCGGGTTACCCGTGCAAACACTAGCAGGCAGATCGTAACACTTAGGCTAAGCATACAGCGATTTGGAAAAATCATAAGGATTATGGAGACATCGCCTATATTTTGAAAAGTACTGGTTGGATTTTAATAAAATTTGGCATGGTTGCTTAGAAAAGTGTACTTAACATTGTGAATCAGTCAAATGCTTGAAGTTTGATATTTTTCGTGGAGTCGTATTTTTAGTGCGACAACCCTACTTCCACTAGGGCAGGCTAGGGGGCGAACTGGCAAGGGGGCGAAACGACCGGTGCGAACTGGTTGGGGGCGAACTGACAAGGGGGCGAAACGACCGGTAACCCCATACGTAACCCCTAACCTTACAGCTATGACCCAAGTTCCGGGTACGGAATTAGCCTAGGCCCTAGAGCCGAAAGATTAGCCTAGCCTAGGCCTGGGCCTAGGGGCAAACCAGTAGGCCCAAGTCTTTGAGGGCAAACTGGCAGGTCTAAAACTCTAAGTGGCGCACTGGTTAATGCTTGGGGCCAAATTGGTATTTAGGGGGAAAAACTGGTTAGGGGCGAACTGGCTAGGGGGCGAAACGACCTGCTAGTGCTACCACGTTACGCCTAGGCCCTAGGCCTTGACTAGGTCCTAACGTTAGTGCAGCCTGACATTAACATTGACAACATGGGCCATACCATAAATCATTGCCAATCCAGTTTCGTGCAACCATCTGAATCTGTGCTGTTTGAAGAGCCATATTGTAAGGATTGTTAATACGAGCAAAAATAAAAACAATAGCAAGTTAAGCGAGTCAAGTCTGTGCTGACTCAACACAAGTTCGTCGGCGACTTCGTCGATGTCCTGATCTGCACATTCTTCGTTTACCGGTGTTTGGCCTAACGTTACTGTGCTAGAACAGCAGACGATTATGAATATGACAACCACGGAAGCCACAGAAAAACAGTTCATGTTGATTCGTTCGCTACTCCACCAAGTATTCATCAGTGTGACTGAAGTGCGACGTTAGACGACGTATGAAATTCGAAGTTTTGGACGTTCCAAGACTTGAGTCTGCCTCTGATTCACACTGTGTTAATTGAAACATGTCAGCGACTGATTATAGTCGCCCAGTGCTTGCACAGTGACGGTATGCATGGTGTCAGCCTAGGCTAGGCTATAGGACATTGACAGGTAGGCCTACTGTACAATGAAGTGACCTGCAGCTGCTGATTCGCCCCTTTTACTTCAGTTTGAGGGCGCTATTTGTTTTCTTTTTCAAAGATAACAATCAAGCAGCCATCGGACAACGGGCGAGTTAATGAGCTGAAAACCAAGTTTTCTTGTAGCCCCGCCCCCAAAAATTGAAGCAACTGATGACATTTCGCGGAACTAATACTGGATGTATCCTTAGGTTTACGTTGATGAATAATGCAATAGAAGGCGTAACAAAGTACCAAAACATGATAATTCGAATTTCGAAAGTCTTATTTTCCTAGAAAGACTTTGAACATTTTTGGATTGATCGTAGTAAGTGAAAAATCAGATAACGAAATAAGGTAGCCTTTTTCAAGGCTTAAAAAGTTGCTGCATATTTGCCGTGAACTTGACTTCGTTAAAGAATAAAAACAGATAAACTTGGTAAAATCTGTTAGAAAAGAGTCTTAGCTTCCTATTGGTATCAATTTTGCGATTGGAAATGATTATGCAATGGTGTAACGGTGCCTAGAAATTTCACTTGAAATTCGATAGTTTTGCGTGTACATTTGCACAGGTTTGTATGGGACGTTAGTGGTGAGCCAGCAACGCACGTTGTAAGTATGCAATTTTATACGCGCCAACCTGATCGTACAATCAATTGAACACTAATTCAGTGATTGAGTCATAACAATACATGATGTTCATCTGAGCTAGCTACAGGCCCCTCACTATACTAGTTTTGTGGAATCCTTAGAACAGTTGGTCCAATGGTTATAAGGTGCGTGTTCATTCCTTCTAGTGTCTTTAACAAGGCGCCTATTTACACAGGAATTAATTGTCCAGGTCTAGTGCATGCAGTGCTATGTGTCACTGTGTGTTTGTTTGGTACAGTGCATTGCTAAATCTCTCTACTTTTCAGTAGCCTGGGGATAAACAGAAGACTGGATTAGTACCATTTTTCAGTTCATGTGCTGCTAGAATATTTCTTGCTGGTTTTGTTTCTATGCGATAAATTAAGGTAAGTCTTCCAGACATTTCAGTGATTTTCTCAAGTCATGATGCCCAATGAAAATTCTATCAATAAGTTGCATATCATGACTTGAAGATCTAAGTACAAGACCTAAAGGCCATGCAATTGTTGGGTTTATTTCTAACCATGATATAATGACTCATTATAACATTTTGTAGAACCGAACTTTATCTGTGGGCAAATGTGAGAGTTGCAACTAAAATAGTGTGCGCTTGAATTACATATTTTTGCCTGTCATTCTGGAATGAGCATTGCACATTGCAACAGTCAGTCTGATGAATTAAGTGGTATGTGGATATATTTGTGGGAAAGTGTTTTACACCCTTAGCTAGTTGCTGCCCAGTTCAGTCCTGTATAGGCCTAGAATTTTAAAGGGAACAGCTAGTAGCAATTAACATAACATAACAGGTTGAAAGGCAAAGGAGGGCCAAGGTCCCATAAGATGCCCTAGCTTAAGTCCAAACCCTATCAAAAGTCAAACCACCAAACCTAAACAAACAGCCCCAAACAATCAGATATACCTGTCATGGAAGAACTTGTCAATGTTAACCTTAAAACAGTGTACTGACAGGGAGTTAAGTTAACTACCCTGCTGGTACTTTTCGGTAGAATAATGTATGCAGTAGCAGGATTACATGTCATACTGAGAAATAGGGGGTAGAGCCTGATATCCCAGCCTCAGTCAGTGAAATATAGTTTCCCCATCAAATCCTAAGACAAAAATCCTAAGGCAAAGACTAATTTTTCATCCCGCATATTCAAGAAATGAAGTGCATCATTTGCTTGCATTGATATATTCCTCCAGGTTTATTTACTGAGATGTTAATTTCAATATAAATATAGACTTCCAGTGTTAATTTGGAAAATCCTTCCCAAATGCTTATGCATGAAGTGCTATCTCCCATTAAACAGGAAATCTAGGAGAGCCTAGCATAGCCCTTTTTCACACGAAGCACCCTACCACCACACTCAACACCCCCTCCCAAAATAAATAGGGGGAAACATGCTAACTGGCCTGAGAGCTCTACTTCTCAGGGCCTAATTACTCTCTACTGAGTAAGATCAGCCAATGACATAGTTCTGTCAGTTGCTTACTAGAAATCATGATATTTGCTGTTAGTTCATTATTTTGAACAAAGCATGCAGTCCATGGAACCTTTACAAGCATGTTTACATTTATGATGTACCCCTTGATTGAAATAAAATCACATATGTTCTTTTAAATTTATATTTTATACAATGGATATTACGTAGCAAAGGGCCACCTTGAGTCGGTCATGAAACAAGTGTTATCCCCTCATTTGATTATTACCAACATGACCGATTTATGGTACCGGTTGACTCAACGTACACTCGTTATATACTGTACGCATCGAATTATTTCGCACAATCAATACGTGCAGTACAATGGAGAACAGTGTGGTGGTTGTTGTTCACGAAGCCACTGGTCTACGAATCGCCCTGTATTTGCCGTGAACTTGACTTCGTTAAAGAATGGTTAAAAAAGAAGTTTATTTAAAATTGTAGATTAAGAAATTTTTCATCGAATATGCAAGTTTTTAAAATTGGAAATAGCGCGATTAAATAACAAAAATCGAATTTTTTGAACAGTTAAGATGCAGCTACGTAACTTTTCCAAAATTTGGCCAGAATGCACTTTGCAATGTATGAAGTTACCTGTAACTGGCAAAATTTGATTTTCGCATTTCTTATTAGTAAAATTCAGCCATTGGTTTACTTTTAAACAACCTAATAACTGATATATAAGCCCTCGAAAATGGCAAGTTTTATCTAATTACGTATTAATGAGCGATGACGTCATGAAACGTCATGCATACTCCCACAAGAAAAGAAAGGCTTTTTCGTACCGCTGTCTACTGGCTGCAAGCATGTGCTTTCCAATGTTTTCAAAGTGTTATACGGAGAAAGATGACTGCCATAACCTTTTACTTTTACTTTTATTCCCTCCTGATCCTGCTTAGTAGCCTGAGTGAAGAAGGAATGGAGTTAGTAAGATGGAGTTTTACGGCCCAGTTTCCAACAACTTGGTTCAAGTCAAGCCAATCACGGCCTTTTACCAGTTGTGGCTCAACAGTGGCTTGGTTTCCTACTCAACTGCTTATGCTGAGAGTACCGTGGGCTTCGGTGTAACCGTGCCAGGACTTTTGGTTTGGTTTTGTTGGTTGGATTTTTGTTGTGTGGGCTCCGTCGGTTAAGTCCAGTGTTGTAATTTGTTGTGTGGGTTTGGTTGGGTTATGTTGGGTCAGCAAGTTGGTGTGTTTATATTGGGTTTGTTGGACTGCAAGTCTGATGCGAACCTCTTGACCAATGATGCATTCGTTCGTGTGCATCGGACAGGGCGTAGCCATCGGTTGGCGCGGAGCGTGCAAGAAAATTTTTGACTTTACGTCAAACACCTCAGAGGGCCGGAAACGGCACTTCCGGAGTGTTTTGTGCTGCGTGTACCCAGCCTGGAAATTTGGATCTCATAATTAATATATATTTCTCAGCGGAGCTCCACCATCGATTGGCGCGAAGGGTACCAGGAAATTTTTGGCTTTCTAAACCCATCAGATGGTCAATGTTTTCCTTATTCCCTCGAGAGTTAGTGTGTGGTTGTATGAGGGTTACTGTACGATCGAGTCAATGGGGCCCTAGGGAATTGTGTTGCACTGAAACAAAACAGCTACTCGTAAGGCTTACATTGGCTAATCCAGCGGAATTGACATTTTGCCATGAAAAACGGCAAAACTCCATTAAATTAAAAAAAAAAAAAATTAGGTCTGGGCAAGAGTTACCGAGAACCCCCTGAACCCCTTGGCTACGGGCCTGTCTCCCGGGGTGTCCCTCTCCCCGTTTGGATTTTTTGGGGTTAGCCTATACTAAAAAGAATCTGTACTTATTTAAAGCTTAAAAAGGTCAATTGCCCCGGCATAGGGGCCCTATTGGGCATAACTTGTACTTTCCTCTTCGAGACCGTACAGCAAGACTGACACATGGAGAATATAAACTAAGTTTAGCGAAATGAGATGAAATTCCCGACATATACATTAATCCATTTTTTCTACTTAATAATTTGCTTGAAAAGATGGGAAGGGTTTGTACTTTATTAGCTCTAGGTAACTTGACGGAACCGAGGAAGAGTGGGCAAAGCGTACCGAACATTTGGGGTTTTATCGCAGAAATAACTCTTTTGAAAGCCAAAATAACTAAACCGACGATGGGAAGGTGACAGATTATTCCCGACTCGGCGACCACAAGTTTCGATAGTCCCTATGTCGAGGGGGTGGTGATAAGGGGATATGAAGGAGCCTAAATATCCATTTTGCACAATATCACTTCATGTTTTAAAAGCCGAGTTGCGCACTGATAGTGTTCTTTTGAGTCTGAATCGTAAAATTACAAAGCGCGCGAAGCGCGCGAAAATGTTTGGTAGGCTTACAAAAATACCATAGCCTATGTAATCATTAAGAACAAAAAGAAAAAAATAGAGACTGTAGGGGTTATAGACCGTATCGGGGATAACATACATTGTGTCAAAACCACCTGGAATACCCGTTAAAATAGCTAAACTATGCTAAGTGATTCGCTCACCAACTGACCGATCGAATGACACACACAAGAGAACAGCAACTAGGCTTTGTGATATGGGATGAAATTTACGACCTCTACATAACATGTGTACTCTGCCTACCTGTTACTTGGTAAGGTTGACGGGACTTACACTCTCTGCATATGTGGAATGGAAGTATTGAAAAACTGGACAGAAAATTTTGGGTTCTTATTTGGGAAATTGTCCCTTGAGATCAAAAAAAAAAGCAGGTAAACCATCGACCAACCATCAACCAACCACTTTTTTTCAACATCGCCCATCGCGTCCCCAAAATTTCTGTGGGGGCACTCTGGCTCCCCCGCTGGCTACCCTAGTGGCGTCGCAAAATTAGTGGGACTGACTGGAGTTGGGGTAATAGAAGGTAGCGGGATTCATTTAAGTGTTTTATTTCCCAAGCATGAGAAATTTTGTGCCATGAAAAATCGGCACTCAAACTGGGCGATAGAGCTTCAATCTGGGCAATTTTTTGATATCATCCGACGGCAAGAAACTAAATGACCTTGGCTAGTGTAAAGTCGTTAACTCTAGTACAAGCAGACTGGGAGTTTACCAAATCAACACAATCGGTCTGAAAACATTACTGGTCATTTACTATGCAAAATGAAATCTCTGGAATTTGTAGTTCCATTTTGATCTGTTTCCCGTCTTGATATGTACAAAATACGACAAAATGAGGAATTCAAATAAAAAGAATAAATCACATCATCGAGATCTGTTGTCTTGCAAAATCTGGCAGATTTTGCTTTGAAATGTGATCGTTATTTTCACTAAATGTTGACCGATTTTTTTCGTTTCAACGTTTCAGTTAGTGTCAACTTGTTACGAGATTTCGTTTTTATGATTAAAAATGCAAAAAATAAGAAATTTTAGGTCAACTCTATAAAGCGCAGTAACATACGCTCCCACCCAAGGTCAGGTTTTAATGTCGGTGTTTGCACAAAGGAGTTTGTCCAAATTTCATGTCAGCGTTATTTCTAATGAGTATGTTTGTTATAACATTGAAATCGAAGACAAAACTGCCGTACACAATTAAAGCAAATTTGTTCCGTCCCTAAAAGTTCGGAAAAGTGTGATAAGCGTTGAATCTTGAATTATCAATATCAGAAGGGCCAACCTGTTGCTAAGAAGTCGTACATTACAGATTCCGTCCCCTTGAAGGAAAGACAAAATTGCCTTCGCCTGCGCGCTTTAGGGATTATATCTCCAGATGTGACATTTTTGCGGTTAACTCACTTGCAGTGGACAAAGAGTGGCTCGAAGCATAATGACGTAGTTTTCGGAGTTATAGAAAATTTTTCGCTAAAACTGAACTTCATGGATAAGTTGACATTAAAACGAATTTTAAACCAGAAAAATCGGTCCAGGTTTGGTGGAATTATAGAAAATTTTTAGCACCAAAACTGTAACAGAACAATGGTCAGTTCTTGTCTTTCGTGCAGGGTAAATATTTGCGCCGACTAAGCAAACAACTCTTGTGGTTCCCTGATCGGCCAGTTCGTTCCGCCGTTCTTCCAGCGGACAGATTTTCTCATGAAAAATATATTGTGACATCAGTGAAGGATATGGGATGTGAACGCCAATAGGCTTCAATCGGCCAAGTTAACGTACCCCTCCCTGACGATTTTCTTGAATTTCACTGACATAAGAGCACGTTTTTCGATAAACAACTCAAATTTTTAATTTTTCTAAGGCTTGTAGATAGGCCTACAAGGTCCAAAATTCATCTTTTTAATTTTAATCTGTCTTCCCATTTCAATTATATTTTTTTCAAAAAATGTTTAGGCCTACCACTTAAACTTAAAGAAATGTTCCAAAATTTTACAAACTTTGTGAAAGGCCTACTAAGCAAGTTGGCTCATTTGTCGTGGGCCTCCATGCTTGCCTATGACAAACCAGGGAAGAAGGGTCAGATTGCAGTGTCCACTTTACTGATTTCTTTGCTGATTTGGTTTCTTCCTCACAAATGTTTGAGGATTTCCTATATCCCAGTGCTTATGCAGCACATATTTTCAATAGTCCATGAATGAGTAACTTTTAACAATACAACCGCTCTCGGTCCAAACAAGGTCCCTGTTTTTCACGGGACACAGTTTAAGAACCGCAGTTGTCAGTTTCCGAAATCTGGCTAATAGACGTCCTCTTCAATGGTTAAGGTTCATGTGAAGGAGGGGTGTAGATCTGGTTTGCGGACTGGGAGGGGGATATTCTAACAGCCAAAACCTCAAATAGGGTTCGTGGCCTGACGCGTCCAGTCTGTAAGCGATCCACCCATAAAGTTTTTTTTTCTCAGTGATGTTTCATCCATGATCAAAGCAAGTGCAAGCAGATTTAGATAGTATACTTAAGGTTGGAGAATTGGGATATGTCATTTAATGCCGGGAACTGTAAGTGCCATCAGTATTGGTTATGACAATAGTAAGGCGAGCTATTTCATTGGTGCTGGGGAAATTGGAGTACTTCATCTGAAAGAGATTTAGCCGTAATTGTTGAGGATTCCCTGAGTTCGAGTGAATGTGCAATGAGCCATGGCTGTGGCATCAGCAAACACGTTTCTTAGAATTATCAATAGGACATATTCTTGTAAAAGAAAGACAATATATTGAGATTGTACAAGTCCCTATTCAGACCTCATTGGGAATACTGCTGTCAAGTTTGGCATAATCACCTTAACTTGAAAGATGTTGTGGTAATATTGAGAAAGTGCAGAGCTAGGCGAGTTACAAGTAGCCTATGGTACCTGAAAATTCTCATTTAAGTTATGAGAACAGTCATCTTGAAGCTTATCTTTTGTCTTTGGAAATGCGTACTTCGTGCAAATCTCATTGAGGTTTTCACGATTGTCAAAGGTTTGGAGAAAAATGATGCTTGTATTTTTAAACAACCCTCTGATTTTCGTACTCGTGTGCATCCTTTCAAGTTTTATAGATCCAACTGTAGTCTGGACATCAGGAATTACTCATTTAGTCAACTTGTCATTTCTGAGTGCGGTAATTACCTGTCTCTTGAAGCTTTCACTGCTGATGAAAGTGTCAATAGTTTTACAAACAAAATGATGGAGCAATTTCCCCCTTCCCCCTTCCCCCAGGATAGACAACCCTACGGGATGAAGAAAGTCTAGCACTTGCGGTACATTTTAGAGGTTTGCAAAATAAATCTAATTTATCCAACTACCATCGTCAGAGCTTGTTCCATGATCATTGCTTGTTGATACTTAAAGATAAAAATTAACCACTTAAATCAGAGTAGTCCATTGCGAAATAATTTGTGACTTTCTTTTGTACAACTTATATTTAGTGCTTTGTGTCCATTTGAAATTAGAAAATGTTTGAATGACCTTGAACGCTCCCTGTTTTCTAGCAAAGCGTGTTGTATATACTGATATAGAGGGCTTGTTTATCAATTTAATCACAACGTCCCCTAGCAATAGAATTGCAATCACATACTGTCATTTGCACGCGATGCAGCAACTTAAATTAAATACAAAGATATTGATTATAATTTGAGGAGAAAAAGTAGTGCAACAATTGACATCACAAATAATTGCACAATGAACCATTTTAATTGAGTGAATAAATTTCACAGCTCAAAAATTTCCTAATGAAGATGCAAATCTTTATTCATTGAAACAAGTGACCCTTCCATAAACAAAAAGGTCATCATTGGCGTTACTTCTAGGCCGCCAAATAGTGCTGTAAATGATTTTATTTTTCATCTCAACGAAGTGCTTAATACAATCAGTAGCCATAACTGTCATGCATATATCATGGGTAATTTTAATATCGATATGCTAAACATATACATGCATTAGCTCTACTAAGTTTTTGAATACTGTGATGTCACATGGCTTTGAACCTACTGTAAATAAGACAACCAGAGTGAGTGCTTCGACCGCAACATTAATTGACGATATTTTTACAAATATCAACAGGACTATGATGTCTGGTATATTTGTCACTGATCTAAGTTACCATTTTCCTGTATTCGTTAAGGTTATTCAGGAAGAATGCTATCAAAATAGTTCTATCACTTTTAGAGACTATAGTGCCCATAATAAAGACCTCTTTACCGCAAATTTAGCAGATAAAACCTGGGAAGATATTTTACAAGTCGCAAACGCTGATTTGGCGTATAACATATTTTTTGATCATTTCAATCTAGCCTACAACATCTGTTTTAAACGTGTAAACAAGAACAAGAAACGGAGAAAAAACACCCATGGATTACTCAACGAATTTTAACATCTATTAGAAAAAAAAACACAAGCATTACTGAACGAATTTTAACATCTATTAGAAAAAATAACACAAGCTTCTACGCTCCGTCTCCGTCTCTTAAGAACCACCAAGTATATACGAATTATCGAAATAAACTCAATCATGTTATCCGTTTTTCCACACGTGCTCATTACTGTGGAATATTCAGAGAATGTAAAAATGATATTAAAAAGACATGGGAAAATATTAACAGTATTTTGCATAAAAATCGTACAGATTTTACGTACCCTGATACCTTTAGAAATGGCAGTGATAATATTGATGACGATAAAGATATTGCTGAAAGTTTCAATGATTTTTTTGTTTATATTGGGCCTTCATGATCACTTGCAGACAAGATTGCAACCAGTGGCGATGCAGATCACTTCTTTGGAAACATTGCCATTAACTCCAATTCTATGTTTATATATACCCGGTCTTTGATGATGAATTTTTGACTGTAGCTAATGCCAGTCTGAAGCCCAACAAAGCAGCAGGGTATGATGATTTTAAACCTAGTATTATAAAACAGGTGTTACCGTATATTGTAAAACCACTTACTTATATTTTTAATCTTTCGTTTAAGACAGGAGTATTTCCAAACAAATTGAAAACGGCGAAAGTATTACCCGTGTTTAAAAAGGGGACCCACAAGCTTTTGAAAATTATCGTCCTATTTCCTTACTTTCATGTTTTGCAAAGATAATTGAAAGGTTAAATGTTTCACCGAGTTCATGATTTTCTTAAAACTTTCCATATCCTTTGTAAAGGACAGTATGGTTTTCGTCCTAGCCGTTCAACTGAATTAGCCCTATCGGATGCTTTAGACAAACTCTGCACAAGTTTAAATGGTAATAATATTTCAATGGGTGTATTTCTAACCCTAAGTAAAGCTTAGCATTCGATACAATTGATCACAATATCCTATTTGCTAAACTAGAGACTTACGGTATCCGAGGTAATGTTCTAGACTGGTTTCACAGGTACATCTCAAATAGATCCCAATATACTTATTACAAGGGTATGACTTCAAGTCTCAAGGATATTCGTTGTGGGGTACCCCAAGGGTCCATACTGGGGCCACTCCTGTTCATTGTTTATATGAGTGATATTTATTGTGTAGCTGATAAAGCTGATATAATACTTTTTGCTGATGACACTAACATTTTCTTCAGACATAAGAGTGTATGATACCGTTTCAATTGAATTGATGAAGATATGTAACTGGTTTTCTGCTACCAAGCTATCCTTAAACATAAGTAACACTAACTATATAATTTTTGGTAATAATAGAACTAGTAGGCGGGATAGCGATGTCTGTTTATAAATGGGATTGCTATTAAGCGAGTGACCACAACGAGGTTTCTAGCAGTACACATAGATGAAAAGCTCACCTGGCGAGAACACATTACAAATATTTCCAACAAGGTTTAACGGAACGTGGGCGTACTATCCAAACTAAAACACTTTTTGCCAAGAAATATACTCATAACATTAACACTATACCAGACTTTAATTATTCCCCACTTAAATTATTGTTCCGTTGTCTGGAGCGGGGCTAACAGTTCTTACCTTAGCCAACTAACTACATTGCAGAAACAATCGGTTCGCCATTTAGCTCATGCAGGTCCCAGGGACCATCCCAGCCCACTTTTAAAAAGTTTCAATTACTCAAATTTACCGGCATCATTGACTACAACATTGCTGTATTTTCTTGGAATAGACTACTACCAGATACATTTCATAATTTTATAATTAGCAATACTTTTGTTCATAGGCATAGTACTAGACACACTAACTCTGCCCATCGCCATTACTATCGTACGAACATTGGATCGTTTAGCTTGCGTAATCGTAGCCCTAAAATCTGGAATACCCTCACAGAATCAGTAAAAAATTCTGCCTCTCTGTTTTTCTTTAAGAAGGCGATTAAGGAAGGCATCATTGATAATTATTAAGTTTCCTTGATGAAATTGAGATTATTCTTAATATCTTTCAAGTATGCTCCTGATAATTTTTCCAAATGTGAGTGTATAATACGGAGACATGTCATAGCTATGGGTATATGTTTTTTGTTTGCTGTTTGTTTTGTAGACGTTGTAAATATCTGTTATGTTTTTTCTTTGTTATAGGGAGTTATCCACTTTGTTAAGCCAATTTTGGTTTTCTGGATGACTTCCTCTCACATCATATTGTAATATGTAATGTGATGAAACGAATAAATGAAATGAAATTCATTTTGACGCTCTATAAGTACAATATTTTGGAAATTTGACTTGAGGTTCACAGATACAGGCTTAATCTGACGATTTCATTGATTCATCAAAGAAAGGACAGATCCTTCGATAGACCCCAAATTATTACTTGAGAATTCTGCCCCGGCCTTAACTTCCGTAGGCAACAATAGGCGGTAACATGTAATCTGCAACAATGTTGCTCTATGTCATGTAGTTGTGCAATAATTAAGCAAGGATATTTGTCCAAGCTTAACTTGAGTGGATTCTCTAATGGACATGCTCGTGGCAGGCCTGGAAAACAGCCCTAGGTTAACGTTGCTGGAAATTCCAATTTATTTCCAATTTAAGGTTCACATTTTCAAATTAAACAAGCTACGATTGGAATTGGCCACTCATTATGCAGTATAAAGCCCAAATTGATAGCACTATAAAATGTGACCCAGTCAAGCCAAGACTGAAGCTGGCCGGAGTCCAGTTAGTACGGACAGCGTACACGTACCCCTTGTGCAGCCGCTGTGTCCTCAACGAAAAATCGATACGCACAGGCTGAAGATTGCACTTCTTCCCTCGTGCCCTCCTTCCGATCATCGTACCCCCCCCCCCCCCAGCCTGATAGACCCTAGCGAAACCTAATCGTCCTGACAAATGTGATGATAAAATATGATATAATAACGATAAATTTGACATTTAAGTGAGTTTTTTCAATACATCTCACATATACTTTAATCCCAGGCCCCACCTTGACTGTAAAAATGTCCTGTAGCTTTTACATCACAAGCCATTGAATTACTCTCTTCATAGACCAAAATTTAAATTGAAGCGTTACTCTTGTTGTTGGTTAATGAACTTAATGAAAATTTGCGCAGTCAGCTATTTTTCCAAGTAAGCTGGCACAAGTAGCTACGGTGAAAATAGAACCTCTTAGGTTACGGTCACACCACGACAAATTCGGATTGGATTCTGGTCTGATTTTTAGTTATGTTTTGTTAAAACCTTCTACTTATCTGGTCAGAAAGAGCCAAAAGTTTGCCGACTTTTGATACGAGATGTACCGCAGAACTACGAATATTAGATTTATGCTAATTTTTCAGTGACGTCACATCAATAGATGGCTTTTATCGGACTACCCTGTCCGATAAAAAATATATCTAGATGTGATGTAACGAAAAAACTAGTGGGCCTCTAAATATCATACACGGAAAACTCTTGGAGGCTACTTGCAAAAGCAAGTAAGTCTAGTTCACTGCTTAACGCATCATGTTCAGTAAGTATACGTCAAGCTTCTTGGAAAGTATACATAAAGACACTCTGGCATGGCTAGTGAAACCTACAGAATTTCTACTTGCTGTTGTTCTCTGCATCCTGTACCTTTACTCTTTTTCATTTTGTCATTTTCGTTTTGACTGCCCAAAGCAGTTAATCTACACTGGAAACTTATAAGTTTACAAGTTATTCTATGTTGTCTATCTTGCAGCAATATTTGAGCCTTTATTACTTGTCAAACAGGCTCAAATATTGCTAGAAAGACAAAATTTGATGTTTTCAAAAAATTTTAAACGTATGGAAAAACATTTTCAATGGTGAGTAATGCAAAGAACTAAGCAAGAGCCTTTAAGCAACTTTCTGCCCAAAAGGTAACTTAGCAGTCACGTTTAAAATTTGGGGTCCTTCTTACGTTGAGAGAATGCTAAAATATTTGGAAGATCCATGATTAACTTCTAACCTCTCTGGACAGCAAAATAAAACAAAACCTTCAGAAAAGGCATAAAAAATTTGTACATACATACGATCACCTATCAAAACATTTTCTAGTGAACTCATTTATTTTATACTGTTACTGTAAATGTAAGAATTGAAGTATGATTGGTTGTGAACACAGGGATAATTTGATCACTGTCTGGTATATAAATTTAAACCTAAAAGGAAATGCAGTCGTCCAAAGTTGAATTATGACGACATCAGATGCAAACCATATTTTTGCACTGTTTGAAAAATTTGTGGCTCTTTCGACCAGAGATGGAGAAAATTGAAACGAAATTACCCGATAAATTGGATCGGAGTCTGATCCGAATTTGTTGTAGTGTGACTGAGGCTTTAAACATTTCAAACTCAGTCCAGTATAAGTACCTAGCCAGGAATTGATATTGGGGCAGACCGGAAATACCCATGAGAGTTTGAAGTTTGTAAGACTGATTTCAACACATTTGCCTCTGGAACTTTTTCTCTTTCAGATCCTTTTCCGGTTACGGGTCTGCTGGTCTGCGTGTGTTGTGAAGGAGGGACGAAGTGTGTGAACAGACTGTTAGCCTACATCCAAAACGTTCTGGCCCTTGAAACTGGGCGCCACCCTTTATCTGATTTCTTTTTCTTTTGATAGAAAACGACATAAAGTTAAGCAAACCAATCTTGGTATTTCTACCAGGTGTTTACAACTCAAACAAAGACTATTGGTGTACCTAACGCTACGTTAAATATCAAGAGGTAATGCTCTTCTGTAATTATATACACGCTTTTCGATAGTTTCGGAGCATAAAATAGCTTTTTGATTAATCTTTGTCCCAAATATCAATATTTTGGCTTGCAGATTGATCCAAAAAGGTTTTAATTCCATTCCCGCATTTTTTAATTTTATTTTCGTGCATAACTTAACTTAATCTGAACCAATTTTAAGGTTCAAAATTTAATTCAATAACCAGTTCAAGGGACACAATTTTCTAATGAGCGCCACCATAATTTTCTCAGAGCGTATATACAAAATATATTGGGCTAACACTCAGATGGCTATAAATTGCATTAATAAGAGGTAATTGCAGCATTATATGGTACTAAAAAACATTGAAAGATACCGCAATATGCCCAATGAGGAGATCTCCCCATTGGCCCCGCGCGTATAGTGTTGCATCGCCAGCCTCCAAGTCTACCGTCAGTTGTCGATGAATGTGGGGGGTTGCAGGTGCTTCTGGGTAAGCTCTGGGGTAGGGGTAGTAGAGTATTGGTGGGGTGTGAAGGTATCCTGGTAACACCTTGCAGCTGCCAAAACTAAAAATAAACATGACACATTGTGACTCAAATAAACCGAGAAGAAGTATTTTAAGGTACCACTTATTTTATTCAAGCTGGCGTTCAAGAATCAAAATCTTCACCAGCTTCTTCTTCTCGAGACTTGAACAACGTACAAACGATCTCACGAAACCTCTTCTTGATTACAGAAAATCCAGTAAATCTAGTTCCCTTCACTCTGTTGCCTGAAATTACATCCGAAATTATATCCTTTGAGCTTCAGATAAACTCATAATTATTTGACTGCCATACATTACAAGCTTCCCCATCACGGAAGTAAGTGACTGGTTTTGGATTCCAATTTAGCCTAAGTTCCAAAGCTGAAAGTCCCCCGAAAAGTGACAAATCTGAGCATTGCCCTGCTATGCTGAGTTTCACAAATTTATCCCTAACTAAGAGCTATAAAATTAAATCTTACCAGGCCAGAGTGAGACATGTTAGTCCCCGTCCTATATATTCACCTGGTGTATTACAATCAAAATATGCTTATCAAATAATTTTCCTCCCTAAAATTCACCAGTCTTTTTCCTCCTGAAAATAGCCCAAATCGCCAAAAGTTATTGACAGCAATTGAGTACTTTGTCTATTTGCTTCTTATCTCTCTGAGGTCTAGATCTCGAATGAATCCTCCTAAATTTCTAAGTTTTCAACTGTACCCTTATAAAAAAAAACCCACATAATTCCCAAATAATTCCTGTAGGAAAATGAAAACTTCCTATAGGAATTTGCAATTTCCTATAGGAAGTTACAACTTCCTACATGAATTATGTGGGATAATATTCAGCCTGTGCGAGTTTCCCACATCAAAAAGTTGAATTCCCACATGAGAATTGAAATTCCCATATGGAAAGTTGAAATCCCCATATGGGGAGTTCAGTTCCCCATATAAGAAGTCAACTCATTTTCAATGGCTTCATGTGGGAAGTCATCTTTTGGTATGGGAAGTTAAATTCCCCATATGGGAAGGCACAAAATGGCTGTGTGGATTGTGCAGTGAACAACTTTGAAGGAAGTCTATTGTGATTGGCTTATTCAAAGGCTCTGTCACAACAAAGCCCTTTTCAAAGGAGTCTTTGTATGGTACATGCACAGTGTTGAGCTGTATAGGAAAGCAAGTAGTGTACCAGTTTAATTGTGTTGTATACAGCAGTCAGCAGTTAATTGTTAGCAAGCAGTGAGAGTGGTCGCAAACTGTGCAGTTGTAAATTTGAGTGAAGGTTGTGGACTATGTGCTGAATACTGTTAAGTAAGTGACTAAGTCTGAGTGCTGTTTTGTTGCATGGGCTGGTGTAGCCTCAGCAATTGGTGTAGCGTCAGCAATTGGACTCTCATATTCAAAACACATGCAGGCAATGGGATGTGCTGTAAAAGGAATCAGTTATTACAAACTTGGACAATTTTCAAACATATCATTTAACTCTTAAACAAGTTGCATCTGGTGGACTTTTCTTATGGACATTCATCAGGATTTTGCACATGCCTTAATTTGTCACAAATTATTCTGAAGAAGAGACTGCATGCATCAGAACACATGCAGGCAATGTGATGTTCTTTAAAAGGAATCATTAATTGTGTCATGCAAACAAACTTGGACGAATTTCAAACATATTGATTAACTCTCAAACCAGTTGCATCTAGTGAACTTTTATTTTGCACATGCCTTCACAAAATATTTTGAAAAAGAAACAATCGTGTATCCAGTTTGGCAAGAACTTTAAGGTGAACGTTACATTTAAAATCAGCCATAATACACTTTTGGACACACTTTAATTCATAGGGACATTATACTGTGACTGTACATGTATACTGCACATGTATACAGTAGTGTGCCTGCAGAGGATGATGAATGGAAAATAATGACGAAGACCTGAGTACATTGAAAAATCCCCCTTCAAGAATATGGTAGAACCCGGTATGGGAAGGGATGACCAGCATGTGGGATTTATGTGGGTATTTTTCCCACATTCATGTGGGAATTATGTGGGAATTTTTTCCCACATGCCCAAAAACCCACATAAATCCCACATGCTGATTCCTGTAGGAATTATGTGGGATTTTTTTTTATAAGGGTACAGCTTCTTTCCTCTTACCATACTCTTAGACACAGACAGACATACTACTTATTCATTAGTTAGAGTGATACAAAACTGTTCTAATTGGCTGGGACCTACCCAGACGGCACTCATTTTGTGAACTGGGTTACTGAACCCAACTGCACCGGCAGAATATTTTCAAACAGTTTCCTAGTCTTTTCTCGCCAATTAGAGCAAGCCACATCTGCATCAGAACAATGTTATTAAACAATCAGTTCCTCAGAACTTCTCCCCCAATTAGGGCAAGTTTTGCTTCTCATCCTGTCCCATCACCTTGGTTTACAAATACCCCCACTTCCTACCCTTTGATCTAAGTAAACAACAGAATTAAATTGGAAGTGATTCCCCCTTTTTGTTTTAAAACTTTGGGAAACACTGGGTCTCTACTTCCAGATTCTCACAACATTTAACAGCTACACTGTAAAAAAGGCTGTAATGTTACAGAATTAATTACAGAAGAAAAAATAAAGAAAAAAATGCTGTCAATGAATTGACAGCACTTTTTATGTAATCTTTTGTTTTTCTTTATTTTATGTAAATGTGCAGACATTTTTCACAGTGTAGTTGTTTTGACTTACCCATCCTGTCCCTTATAAAAAATACACATACAATTTTTATGAGATCTCATGAGAATTGTATGAGATCTTATGAGAATTGTATGAGATCTCATGAGGATTGTATGAGATCTCGTGCGAATCATATGAGATCTCATGAGAACTGTATGAGATCTCATGAGAACTGTATGAGATCTCATGAGAATCGTATGAGATCTTGTGAGAATCATATGAGATCTCATGAGAATCGTGTGAGACGTTATAACAATTGTATGAGATCCTATGAGAATTGTATGAGATCTCATGAGAATTTTATGATATCTTATGAGAACTGAATGAGATCTCATGAGAATTGTGCAAAATCTCATGAGAATAATCGTGTGAGTTCTCATGAGAGTGGAATGGAAAATGATGAGAAATGTCACAATCTTGATGGGGCAAATGACCGAGAGACTAGGAGAGTTTCTGTTGAGGTCTTCCATGAGAAACAGATGTGAGTCCCATGAGAACTAGCTGTTTAATGTTGTACCACAACTGTTGGCCAAAAATTTAATGTCAACAATATATAGCTCATGTGAGAAGCATATGAGATATCATGTGAATAGTTAAGAATTTCCTGCATGGCTCTATATCTAAAGAGGAAATTTGCCACATGTTAACTGTTCATCTTCATGAATAGCATAGAAGTATAATGCTCTTAGTCGATATGGATGTTGCCAAAGTGCCTATACTTTGGAACATACGTACATGATGGAAAACAAGAATCAACAAATTACATTTTTTGAATTCAGAAGACACATTTCTTTTCACAAAAACAGGCTGTCTACTTGGTTTCTAAATATGTAAATAACTAGTGTACTTAAGTTACTTGGGCACCACACCAAAAAAATTTTTCCTCCTTAGTACTAAACACTGCAAAAGCCTGCAGCTTCTCACCAAACTCACCATTCACCAAATTTAATATCACACACACTAAATACAACACTGTACAGTTTACTACCATGCAACTCATGTACACACTGTTTGCAGTGCTTGCATGTCATGCTTCACTGAACTTCACCTCTGCATCTCTATAGATGTTCAAGGGGAAGTCCATTGTGATTGGTCTATTGAGGCATGACTAACAAAGAGGTCTTTTCAAATGCTCTACAAAGCAATGGGTAGGCATGCATACACCAACCCTGAGTATAACAGTGGCCACACACAACTACACACTAGCTCTCACTGTGTGTTCTTGTTCCCTTGTGTGGTGGGAATTGGCTCCTCAGTGGTTAGATGTTTGTGAAATATTGTTTCACACAGGACTTGGATTACACTGCCTGCCGATTTGAAGACTCTATCAGAATTTCAGTCACTGCTATTTACATGCATCAAATTGGACTCCTATAAAATTGTGATTTCTGGTTAAGACTTCAACAACGTTAACCTGGCCAACAGAGTAAACCGGACAGTTTATTTACGTACACTGACAATTAAACACATGGATGATGCTTTTACCGTAAGACATCGTGACGGAGCTAGAAAAAACTTCAAGCGGTAGGCCTTTATGCAAAACCATGGACAAATCAAGCACATATACTTCCCAATGTTACCCAGCAGTTTTTCTCTATGAACACAGGAAAACTCATGGTCTTCCAAACTAATGTAATATACATGTACTGTATTATTGCAGTAAAAATGTCTCATGGAATGCATAATGACTAGAAATTTCTTATATGAGAATCTTATGAGAAATTTCTCATATGAGAATCTTATGAGAAATTCCTCACAAGATTCTCACGAGAATATCATGAGAAATTCCTATGAGGATTTCTCATGAGAACGGTCCCAATTTCTCATAAGAATATCACGAGAAATTTCTCATGAGAATTTCATGAGAATCTTATGAGAATTTTTTATAAGGGGTGAATCAGCCAAGTTCTCATTTCACTGAGAGAGCAAAGACCTTTTAGAATTTTTGTAACAATAGGTCGGTAAAGTCCGAAATCCTTGGGGCGATACGCACCTTTTAACAAGAAATATCCTAAATGGCTAACGTACGATAGCCGTAATCCCTAACCTAATCCCTAACCCGAACAAAGAAAGTCTTTGTGCCTGGGGCAGTTTGCCCCCCCCCCCCACTGTCACCACGCTGGTCATGCCACTGCAAAGAATACAATCGATACAATACAATGGCCACAGCCAATCAAGAAACACCTTGTTAAACAGTGCGGATCTACCCATTGCAAATCCTTTGAAGTGAAAGACCACGGAGCATGTTCTGGAGAGTCAACTTAGTACAGTATACGGAGGACTTTACCATCTTTGGTGAGACTTTACTGTATAGGTACGTACAGCACATAACAATTCCAGTATATTTTATATATTGTTGTACACTCTAGCTAATTTCCCAATATGGGCATAAAATTATCCAGCCTTTCCGGTATGCCTCCAGACCGGAATTTGGTAAATAACTTCCCATCTTAGATGTTAAGCGTTTTTACTCATTAGTTGGGCAAAAGAAATTATCCAACCATTTCACCCACCAATTGGTTCAAATTTGTACCCAACCCATTTGCCTAACAGCTGTACTGCTGGGTGCTTGTTTGGATTTGCATATGATAACATATATAATTAAATGATTTGGACGAGGATATTTACCAAAGTACCCTAAAACTTACACTGTTTGCCCTCCAGGAGTGGTTGCAATGTGGCACCAGTGATAATGCATTTTGTCAATAAAAAGTGCAGTGTGTAGTTTGTCGTAATAATCCCAATCATGCCCTTTGAATTTCTTGTCTTAATGATTACGTAGTTGTGAATTTTTTTTTACACGACCATTGCTCTTTACGTAATTTGTCCAGATTTTTACTGCTATTCTACCTCTAGCTTTTTATTTACCAATCCCAACCTTATTCAACCATGCAATCTTAGTTAACCACTTTTATTCTAAAAATTATCTGTAAAACTTAACTAATCATCTCATTGGTTAATTACATTTTACCCAAATGCTGGTTACTTTCAAACTTGCCCAACACTTTTACCAATAATTGGATTTTACCCAACATTAATTTACCCAACAAATATGAATAGATTGTTTACCTATTTGTTGGGCAATAATTTGCCCATGTTGAGCACTGTGGACTTTGCCCAACGCTTTTTACCCACTCACCTTTTTAAGAGAATAAACATATAAGGTTTGTTCCCATATATGTGTGGATCTTTAGTATGTCGACGCCAAATCGATATCGGTCAATTACCTCCCATATTGTGTACGCTGGTGTTGGCGATTCCTCTCTAGTTCGCATTTGGGATGAGTAGTTACAATAGGCATAAACTACCTCTATGCAGTCTGGTCACTGTTTGTTTACACAACTGATCACGATTCAGTGCCAGCACAATCAGCCTACATGTGTCCAAAGAGATAAGCCTGTTGTCCTGGTCTCCTCAGGCAGCTCTGGTTGCAAACTTGGCTTGCACTGAATGAACAGTCTCTGTCTTTATGAATGAGGTTTTCAGTGGGTCTCTTTGTTTACATAGTGCTGGACATGACAGCTACTATTGACAGGAAGGTGATAATAGGAAGTCGGGTTAACCTTGCTGTAACCTCACTTTTTCAACAAAAAGTGGGTTTTCTGGTATAAATTGTATAGATGCAACCTTATGCCTAAGGAGTAAAATCCCCAAAACTGTAAGCCGACGGAGGTATAACGTAGTTTAACTCACATTGCTTGAGATTTCCATGAGAAACAAGAACCTGTGGCTTTTTAAGCATTTTGAGTTGTCCGTTATTTCTAATGTTGGTTCTAGTTTCCGACCAGAAACATGACTGCCCTCCTTTTCGCTCCAAAAGACAGTCAATTTCACCCCAAACCGCAGTTTTCTGCAGACCTTCTTAATTGGTATAGCTCTTTTATTGGCAGCAAGTTACAAAAAATGCAAGAGTACATCAGATTACTCATCATGGACGGTACCGATGGTGTTTTGATTACATAACAGGCGGCCTAGACTGTAATTGTATCTGAATGAGAATCAGTCTTAGTTGTGGGAGGGGGCTAAAGTAAGTAAGTATACGAGGAAAACTGGAACTATTTGGAGTGTGATGATTTTGCCTTTAATCTGTCCAGCAACGTTTGGTCTTCTCGGAAATCTTATTTCCTCCCACTTTCTGTTTGATCAGTGGAGTCGAAATATCCTCAGCATGCGCACCATGCCGCAAGGATACCAACGCTGCTCCTTTTAAAATTCCATAATTTTAAAAGTGTGTTATGGGATAAGAGTTATTGAGACCTAAGTCGCACGTTGCAGCTTCGTGTCATGGTCTGGCCCCCGATCCATTCGGATCCCTGAACGTTTTCCACCTAGCCACCTGTTTGAAACTCTCGTCTCAATATCATAATCGGTTGACAGCCGAGGAAGTTGTTTGCAACTAAGACATAAGCTGACTTTAGATAAACCTGGCTTTGGTAACTGAGAACAAAAAATGCATCCTTCGTTACAAATCACGGATATGGTACATGGTTGCTTCACGGGCAGTGGTTTTAAGTTTATGAACAGGCTAATCATGCTTGTGTCCTTTTCAAAAGAAGCATGGCTGTGAATAAGCTAAAACTGTCCGGCAACCTTTCAGCCTCTCGACGGGGTACCATCGAGACCGCCTTTTATTTTTTCTCCTTTTTCCTGAGCCAAGGGAGAAACTAAACTTATGTCCCTGAAGAGGTTATGATCGTAAAGGAGCCCCCCCCCCCCCCCTTCTGTTCTTTTCTTCTTCCGGTTAAAAATCTTAGCACACTGCAAAAACAAAAGAGTCAACTTGATCACTTAACAGGGTGAAAAGTATGAATTCACTTCATCAGGATGTTAAAATTCACTCCTGGTGACATTCGCCCAAAAGAGTGAAATTGATTCTAACTTGAAGAAGAGTGAAATTCACTCTTTAATGAGTGTCTTCAAGGATCACCCTTTCTGAAGGGTCCTTGAAGTTCTTCCAACAACGGTTAAAAGTAGTGAATTTCTTTCTTCTTGAAGTAAATTTCCGCTCTTTTGATGTAGACTTTAAAACTTTCTCTCTTTCTAACGAGTGAAAATTTCACTCATTTTTACTTTCAGAGTGAAGAACAACCTTGATCTTCAAAAGGTCGCGATTTTTTTAAAAGTAAATAATTATAAAGTCAAAAAGAACATTATGAATATTCAAAGAATTTTTTTCCATATTCACCGTTTTGGTTGTCGGTGGTTGGGACTTTGAATACAAACACTTTTGGTTGCATGTCAGCATAGTATGATTTGTACGTAAATGATTACAAAGAAGCGTTGAAATTGCTTCAAAATGAAATCGAAATACTGTTCAGAGCTTAAAAGGACGACAGCTTATTTCCTTAAAATTATCAAAAATGTCATTGGCCTTGAGTACCTGTACGCAGTGAATGACTGATTGAGTACGATCGCAATGCTTCACCCAAGTGGTAATAAGATATTAATTACTGCAACAAAATTTTAACCTCCATGCTAAGTACTTTTGAAAGGTCATATTTGTACACTAATCAGCTTGATTGGTGCTTTTCTGAAGAGGTTGCCGAAAAAAACCTTTTCTTTCATGATCCTAAATGAGTGTTGTACTATGTATTGTGCTTTAACCAGTAATCTCTATGCTTGGGGTCAGTGTTACGGCTTTAAACTGCCAGTTGTTCCTTCCTTTGTCGATACGATTTTGTCCTTTTGAAAAGTTAATATATTTAACAGATTTCGTCGGTTGATGATATTGTTTCCCTAAAGGTAGCTCATGGAACAGTACTTTTAGCTCGCTGTTGATATATATATATACATACATATATATATATATATATACACATATATATATATATATATATTATATATTATATATATATATATATATATAATATATAATATATATATATATAAATATATGTAAATAATATATATAATGTATTTATATTATTATATATAATATATTACATTAAATACATTTATTTCATGATTATGTTCTTTTGAATTTATCACACCTTAACCTGTGTTTAAAACTTCAAGTTACTAAAGAAAATGAAGAGCGTATAACATGAAAATGCTTTAGAAGAGTCAAACTAGCAAGAACGCAAACAAACGAACGAACCGAAACAAAAAAAAAAAAAAAAAACACAAACAAACAACGGCCTCACAGACACCGAGTTCTATAAAAGTACTACACTCAAAAAATTGGAGGCGATGCGCACTGTTTTACAAGAAATTTCCTAACTGACTAACGACAGCGCTAATCCCTAACCTAATTCCTAACCGTAACAAAGAATACAATCGATGCAATACAATGGCAACAGCCAAACAAGGAACACCTTGTTAAATAGTGCGCATCTACCCAAAATGTTTTGTCAAATTAAGAACAAAAAATACAGAAATGTGTAAAAATTGCAGACTGAAATATTGCGGGCAACTATAGGTTCAAAACTTGTCAGCAATTTTTTTCCGTAATCTCTTTGTACTTTTCGTTCGTTCTATTTGTTTGTTCTAATTTTACAGAAAATTTTACAGTGTATCGGAACATTTGCAGACTAATATGATGAACGAAATGCGTTCCATACGTGAGCAGAGCTAAATTATATATCCTTAACGATATTTTTCTTTACGAGAATGGCTCAGCAATAATTATTTGTCTATTCATTACCTAGTTTAAAAAAAAAAATCCTCAATTTCTATTGGTCAACTACGCCAAAGTGGTTATTTCTTTAAAAACGAAAATTTCTACTTCTTTCCGAATTATTGTAAGACCGACTGCATGTTCAATTGGTTAGAGCATTAGACTTGCAGTCTGGAGGTCGGGAGTTCGAATCCTGGCCGGGTCATACCGAAGACATCAAAAACGAAACTTACTGCCACTGTGCTTGGTACTCAGCATGGAGTATGGAAAATCAGTGAGCCATAACTGGGAAAAGGGCCATGGTCGGCTCGACTTGAACCAATTGGTTGAATACTGGGCGGTAAAACTCCATCTAACCAACCTAACCAAATTATCGTTAGTTTAATATCTGGTCGACCAAGAAGAAATTTACCCATGAGTAACATTTTGCATTTTGTACTGAAGGCAGTCAACTCTCCTCTTACAATTTTTGTACCGCAATTTATGTCTACATAAATTTTCAATTGGTACAACTCTTTGATTGACAGCAAGTTTAAAAATGTAGATTACTGTAGATGATATTACACCGAATATGCTCTACTAATTAGAGTGTTTTTATTACACATTGGGTCTTGTACAATTCCTATGAAGCAATATTCTAGGATTGTATCTAGATGAGGATGAGCTTTAGACATTTGTGGAAAGGCTTAAGTATTAGGAGGATTGGAACTGTTTGCCGTGAAAGGATTAGGGCGCTGGGTGCACGCGGTTTGCGCCCTTATCAATTACTTGCGTTGACCCTCCGATCGTTTCATCGATCGCTGTCTGATCCATAATTCTCTAAATATTTAAAATCAGTTTGCTTGAAATATTTGACGATAGTCTTGCAAGACAATCACACACATTTAAAATCTTCAAAATAACACAGTGATCTATGCAAAACGAAATACACACCATTATAGCAACCATCAGCAAATGATGAATACAGTACTAGGCTGTTTCTGTACCCATCTTTATTACACTCTAAAAAGGTGTTTATGACGTTTTTCTTAACACTTTTTAATCCCTTTTTTGCAAACATGTTTAGATACTTGCACGCGTGTCTTATTCCCAAACAGTTTGCTCTCAAACAAGTTTCATAGCTAAACATTTACACTTTAATTACTAAACAATTTAGAATTAAAACGTGTTTAAAAGTTGAGAAATTATAGGTGTTTAATTGCTAAACACTCTTTTAGGATGTATAAGCAACGTGTCTCATATTTAAATTGACCAGGGAGTTGCCATTGTATTCACATACGAACATGCAATTTAGTAATGGTAAAACTTCTTTAACTTGCATACTTTACAATCTAATCGAAAAGGTCGCTATTTTAGAGAACAAAAAACAAAAACAATAATATGATCGACGATGACGGCACTATACGGGAGGAGGACCAGGGGATTTGTCCCTCTCAGACTTTGCCTTTGCCCCACTAGCTTGGTCAATTAGGAGTTAGATCAACCGAAAAATAAACGATATACCTCTCACCTGAGACTTACATTTTTACCTAGAGATATGAGAAAACCCTAAGCATTGGAGGACATGGGAGTAGGCTGGTTGGGAAGGTGGTGGAGATCCGACTTATACCGCACTCTAAAAAATGTGTTTAGTAAATGAATAAATTTTTTCACCACTTTGTAGACTCGTTGGAATTTTTATACTATTTAGCGACTTAACACTAAATTTATAGTGATAATTTAAACATGAAATTAATAGTTGATCTAATACATGTTTCAAAAGTGTTTATCGAGTTAGGAAAAAAGTGTATAGAAAAATGTTTAATTAAAAAACACCTTTACTAGAGTGCAGTTGGTAAGAAATCTGGCCGTTATATTCCATCTAGCTAGCTGCATCTTCTAGTCTGGTAGGGTGTATTTTATTTAATCAAAATATTCCCGCGCTGAAGGTTTGACATGTTGCAATTTGCACATGAAATGGGTGAAGACATATTCTTCCCTAAATTGGAATTGGTCCCTTAAGGCAAGCTAATTAAATTAATGCACAAAGAGCAACAGATTCACACCACACCCAAAAAACTTGTTCAGACAGTAGGGTTCGAATACTATCAGTCGCATGTGAAACTGAGAGCTCCCAGTTCCTTGTTGGGATGGTAACATGTACTCATGTTTGGCAACGGGAATTGGGACCACGTTCCTCTCCTGGAGGGGGTGGGGTCACTTAAAACCCCGAAAAAGAAAACGAAGATGCAAACAGGTCGTGGAAGTATAAAAAGGCAAAGAAGAAGTACAAAAAAGGCAAATAGGCAAACAAAAATCAAACAATTTGCGGTGAGCTAGTACGTACCAAACAAATTGATTTCCTTTTACCCTTTAACCAATATGGTAACAAATATTTTTCGAAATGTTTCCCATTTAAAAAATATTTGAAAGGAGGTTTTGTTGGAGAAAAAATGAATTGTTGCAACTTCAACGCTTGTCGTTTTGTAAATTAATGGAACTTGAATATAAATGGGATTTTATTAAAAATCGGCCGTTCTTCTCATCTTTAGTTTGGAGTTTCTTGAGGTTGGCATTGCCGCCAAGAGTTAGTTAGTTAGTTAGTTAGTTAGTTGGTTAGTTAGTTAGTTAGTTAGTTAGCTAGTTAGTTAGTTAGTTAGTTAGTTAGTTAGTTAGTTAGTTAGTTAGTTAGTTAGTTAGTTAGTTAGTTAGTTAGATGGCGTTTTAAGGCCCAGTTTCCAACCTATCTGCCTATTGGTTCAAGTCGAGCCGGCCACGGCCTTTTGTCCAGTTGTGGCTCATCGGCTTGTTTTCCCTACTCCATTGCTTATGCGGAGCATTACGCACAACGGCCGTAGGTTTAAGCAACCCAATCTTAAGAACTGAAAGCGAACACGCAAGTATAAACACGCCCACAAATGCACACACACACACACACAAACACACATACATAATATAAAACATAGATATATGGCTCATTACAAACGTATTATTATTTATTATTACTACCGTAATAGTTTGATAGGTTCAATTTGACATTCTTGAAAAAGTACATGTTTTTACTACTGTGTTTTTTAATGACAAAAGGAGCAAATCGATATGTTTGCCCCAATATTTTCGTTGGGGAGCCCCCACTATCCCCACTCTAAGAACCAAGGAATGAACAGAACTTATTCACTCTTTAATAAAGTGAAAGGTGTGAATTTATTCCATTGGGGTGTTATATTACTCCAAGAATAGTGATAATCACTCCTAAAGGGTAAAATCACCCGACGAGAGTAAAACTCATCCCTAAACTAGCCCCTCTTTCGAAAGAGTGGTCAATGAAGACACTTCTTCAACTTGAAGAGTGAATCTCCTTTCTTTTAGAGTAAATTTCACTCTTCTAATTGGAGTGAATTTCTTTTCGAGTGAACTTTATCAGTACCACTCCTCTAACAAGTGAGGTCCAAAAGTACCATAGGACAACTGAGATGTAAACTCCCTTAGAAGGTAGCACTATTTCTGCCGTTAAAAGTCAAAAAGTTTAATGTTGTATGTATTCCAATATGAAAGAGACCACTGGTGATAATTGTGATGTGTTCCATTTTACTCGCGCTTAACCTTCACATTAAATGTTATGAAAGGGGAGCTTTCAACGACGACACTCTATTGCCCGTAGCTGCCTAGATTTTGACGGCCAGGTGCCCATATTGCAGGACAATTTTCCTAAAGTGCTGCCGTGTGCGCTGATCGATAACACACCCATAGCGAATTATTAGTGCAGTGGTGACACAACAGGGGGCAAGGGTAAATTTTCTTCCATGATTTTTTTGTTTTTGTTCTTGCCCTCTCTTCCCCAAAGGTAGATCACTCATAACGGAAATAATAAATAGTAAACCTCTTCTGTTGTTCGAAGATTTTTACCGAGAGATATGCTAAAACCTCAGAGGGTGATTTTGATCCTCACCCCATGAACGGGTGTTTTGAGCTTAGTTTCGAGCTGCTTCCGGAAATTTTTGCCCCAACATTATTCTGTGCTCTTACGTAGCAGTTTGTCCCTCCCCATTTTAATTTTCTGGGGCCACCACTTAATCAGTGACGTCACGTGAATAATCTCTTCCAAAGCCCTTAATTTAGTTGTCCTGAAAATTGTAATAATTTGAAGAGGAGATGAAATACTGTAATGTGGTAATTTTGTGAGCCTTATCATGTGTGTCAATTAACCATGAAGGGGAGGTCCTATCTTTACCTTTTAAAATGTGGACAAGGTTGTATCGTCCAGTTTTGTAGGAACCGAAAGGAAACTATGTATACTTTGTAAGTAAGCTTTCAAGTGGCGAATTACCAAGCTTAAAATGGTGGAAATGATGTATGGATGAAGAAGGAAAATGCCAGAGATTATACAGCAGTTCGTGTGACTTCCAAATTTTTCAGGGTCCTAAGGGGAATACCGGATCGATCTCCGTTTTACCTTGCAAATTCCAAACTTGCTGTCAGTAGATAATCATCATCAAGTCCCACTTTTAATAAGTTGTGGAACCCTCATGCAAATACAATAAGGGAAAAACTTAGGAAAGGAACCTTACTTTTTTGAATTGAAAAATACAAAGGAAAAGTCTCTTGTAAAATGAAATCAGGCTCTTCAATTGATCAATGTAAGCAAACGTACCGTGCGGCATTATTAATTGTTTGCTTCAAAGTCACTGCAAAGTTCAAGGAGATAAGCATTTTGCAAACTAAGGATCATTTACGAAGAATTTTGTAGCGGTATTATCATTATGGATAAGTTAATCATCCATTTAATAACAACAGGTGTGGAGGAGATATACTCGAAGCTTTAAGAGCAGATCGGATAATCTCAACCAACTCAACAAGAAGCTAGTTCATTAATTCGTTGGAGCATGGAATTGTGGGACACTGGGTGATGAACAAAAACCGAACTCATAACATGTTTCATTCAGTTCAATTCAATAAAATTCAATGTTTTTTCTAGCATCTATGTACAACACTAGCGTAGCCAGCGGGGGGGGCAGGGGGGCAGAGTGCCCCCCCCCCCCCCACAGAAATTTTGGGGACGCGATGGGCGATGTTGAAAAAATGAAGGAGGGCAAAAAAAAAATAAATAAATAAATAAAAAAAGATAAACGGCAAGAGGAGGGAGGGAATCGGGGGCATTTTTTTTTACAGTTTTTCGAGGGGGGGGGGGGGAGCTCTCAGTCGTTACGATAAAGTATGCAGTCCCCGACGGCGGCTAGTGTCCCCAATGGTTTACATGTTTTTTGCTCTTAAGGGACAATTTCCCAAATAAGAACCCTAAATTTTCGGCGCTCTACACTCTTAAAACGTTGGGTAAAATATCCGTTGGTTAAAGAAGTTTATGAAATGCGTTGGTTAAACTTTGCCCAACTTTGGTGCTAATTGGTGCAATGTTTAAACGCTGGGCAAAGTTTTTGTTGAGTAAAAGTAATTGCTTAAGTGTTGGTCAATCTTTGCTCAAATAATGGTTAAATTTCCCCTTCCATGCACGCGTATACTGTTATACCCAACCGACTGGTCAAAATGACGATAAGATTTTATTCTACAGTTGAGCATATTTTCCCTTTACCCACTTGTTGGGTAATTTTTTGCCAATTTGTTGGGTATATTGTTGGTTGCAGTTTTGTCACCAAACAACAGTGCACTTGACCCGATTTGTTTCACAATTCTTCTCATAATCAGACCATGGTACCATAATCTGAAAATTCTCTTTGGCATCTTTTATATTGGCCAAACAGCTAAACTCGTACATTACTTTAGACCATGAAATCGATCTCTGTTTCCATAAAATTCTTTAAACAGTACTACGAACTAGAACACATTTGTATGAGATTCCATGATTCGTATTTGGCGCAAAACTGCTATCCAATGAGAGGTTAGGATCTGGGATATTCTCTTTCACGTCCGAATAAGCGTTTATAAATTATTATTTGAACCCTTTCGGCATAACAAGAAACCTGTCTCATAACCATGAAAACAGGTTGTGGCTTCTCGAGCATAAAAGATCGTGCATGCTTTCAGCCTCTCGGCCTAAAGGCTCCAGGTTGTGGCTTCTGTTCTATTCAGCCAGTCTAGAGCAGGACCACTCAGTGTTTGCCCTTTGGAGGGCGTACTTGTCCATTTGGGACGTTAAGCTCCTTAAGGGAGCAGAACTCCTCCGGGAGTAATCGTTTGGTTTTCGCCCCTTGGCTCTTCGCCAGAGAGTCGTGGGGACTTTTAGAAAAAAAGTGTATGAGAGCTACGGACCAGCTAATTCTCATGCAGCCCTTGTGTTCACATTTATGCACTGATGAAACTACAAGACTTCATCACATCATTAACACACATCATTTTACAGTGCCTTTTAAAAATGATAGTTTTGGACGTACCCATACGAAACTCAGTGACAAACCAAATAGGTTATTAAGCCAGGGTTTTTTAACCGGGACCGATGGGTTGCCATAACCAGGGAGCTGCAGTGGCAGCTCCCTGCCATAACCTACAACCTAACATGTAAAGAAAGCACCAACGTTTAAGGAAAAGATGATTAACATATAACCAACATTTGGTTAATGCATTTGCCCAACAGCTTAATAAAAGAAGTGCCCAACAAGTGGGTATGTTTTAAAATGCTAATTTACCAAACAGTTGGGTAATCTCTTGTCCAACAGTTGGGTTCAAACTTTACCCAATTGGGTTGGTTAAAGTTTTGCCCAACTGTTTAGGTTGTTGAATAGATGCCCAGTGTTGGTCAAAAAGTTGGGCAAAATTTGCCCAATTTTTTTAAGAGTGCACGCGCGCTGTAGATTCACTCCAGTTTTTTTTAATACTTCCATTCCACATATAGAGAGTGTAAGTCCTGTCAACCTTACCAAGAAACAGGGAGGCAGAGTACACAGGTTATTTAGAGGTCTTAAATTTCATCCCATATCACAAAGCCTAGTTGCTGTTCTCTTGTGTGTGTCATGCGATAGGTCAGTTGGTGAGCGACTCACGGACAGACGGAGCTTAGTTTGGTTATTTTTTCGGTTATTCCAGGTGTTTTCGACGCAATGTATGTTATCCCCGATACGGTCTACAACCCCCGCAGTTTCTATTTTTTTTCTTTTTGTTTTTAATGATCACAAAGGCTATGTTATTTCTGTAAGTCTACCAAAAATTTTCTCGCGCTTGGCGCGCTTTGCAATTTCACGATTCAGACTCAACAGAACACTATCAGTGCACAACTCGGCTTTTAAAATATTAAGTGATATTGTGCAAAATGTGCCAAGGGGTTCAATAACATGGGATAGTCAGGCTCCTTCATATCCCCTTCTCACCACCCCCTCGACATAGGGGCCGTCGGAACTTGTGGTCGCTGACATGGCCGGCCCCCTGTCGGGAATAATCTGTCGCCTTCCCATGGTCGGTTTAATTATTTTGGCTTTCAAAAGAGTTATTTCTGCGATAAAACCCAAAATGTTCAGAATACTTTTCACACTCTTCCTCAGTTCCGTTACCTAGAGCTAATAAATTACAAACCCTTCCCATCTTTTCAAGTAAATTAATATGTAGAATGAATGGATTAATGAACATGTCGGGAATTTCATCTCATTTCGCTAAACCAGGGAGGTGTGATCTCTTGTGTCAGTCGTGCGGCACGGTACGGACTCGAAGAGGAAAGTACATAAGATCTATGTAAGCTTTAAATAAGTACAGATTCCATGTTAGTGTAGGCTAACCCCAACAAATTTCGCCCGCTTTTCCACGGTTAAATCAGTGCGGAAATATCTTCCTCTAGCATATACAAATTTTATGTCGTATATGACTCGCAATGACAGGTATAGTGCACAGGTTTTCTTCAAATCTCCCTCACCAACTCACCGACGGCATCCTGGCTGTCGGGGCTTGGGGTCGCTACCCACCCTACCCCTCCCCCGTTCGGAGAGTGGCCCTTCGTCGGGCAAATCCTGGCGCCAAGCCTGGAGGAAGACACATTTTGCAGTTATGACTTGTATATGTGTAATGAAGCAATGAACTAAAGATGGAAGCTGCATTTTTTGGTGAGCGGCAACTATTTTGGAGGGGCGGCCAATTTCACTAGGAGGGCGTGTCGCCCCTCTAAAACCCTCCCTGTGGAGAACACTAGAATCTAGTATAAAAAGAACAAAATATAGCACCATGTTGCATCTAAGCTCTTCGAGACAGCAAAAAATTCCAAAAGGGGAGGGGGACACCCAGGAAGACAGGCCCGTAGCCAGGGGGTTCGCACTTACTCCCGCCCAGACCTATTTTTTATTATTTTTTTTATTTAAATGGAGTTTTGGCGTTTTTCAAGGTAAAATGTCAATTCCGCTGGTTTAGCCAATGTAAGTCTTATGAGTAGCTGTTTTGTTCAGTGCAACACAATTTCCTAGGGCCCCATTGACTCGTACAGTAACCCTCTTACAGGCACACACTAACTCTCGAGGGAATAAGGAAAACATTGATACAAGATTGAAAATGTCCAAAAATTCCAGCTAAGGTGTTCACCAGATCGCTCAATTTTGATGTAAAATTGCAACATCTCCTTGAGGTAGGAGTGGGAGAACCACACCCTCTCCCCGTTCAGATGCTGGGCTCCTCACTTGGGCGCTTCGCTCCCTCAAGAAAATGCCACACCCCAGTGACGGCGATGAAAAATGAAAAAGTGGGGGCTAAAGGTATGTGCAGCCCCTCAATGTTTGTCAAGTGCTCCAATTAAGAAGCGTGGAGGATTTCAAAGTTGGGCTGAACATATTCTTGCTCTGAACACTCGGGAAGTGCCGTTTCCGGCCATCTGAGGGGTCTGTAAAACCAAACATTTCCTGGTGCGCTCCGGTTCGCTCCGGTTCGCTCCGCTTAGAAACATGTATTGACATTTTTTATAGATTGGTTTTTTGCATTAATTGAGAAATTTCAGAAATGAGATCCATTTCCAGGTTGGGAACATGCAGCATAAACACTCGGGAAGTGCCGTTTCCTGCCATCTAAGGGGTTTCTAAAACCAAAAATTTTCTTTAACGCTCCGCGCCAACTGATGGTGGCGCTCCGCTTAGATAGTCCTGTCGTTCAAGATTGGGGACGATGAGTCGACTTTGCCCCCCACAAGAAAATCCTGGCTACGCCCCTGATGTACAATACATTACGTGCGGTCTGTATACATTTAATAAGCGTATCATAATAACCAGTAGAAAAGGAGTGAAAAAATCAAGACAAAAATATTTCCCATGAGATAATTAAAAATGGTGCTATAAATACAGAATTACTGCAAAAAGTGACGGCATTATGCAAGAAAATATTAGGTAAAACGAGATATAACATTTGAAAAATGTAAGGTAACAAAGTCTATTGGGAAATTACACACTTTTTGCAACTGTATTTAAAGGAGTTTATACTTCTCAATTCTCTAATACTTATAACAATGGAATTCCAGAGATTTTCCCCGCAATATGATATGCAAAGCTGCTTTTTTGTTGTATTAACGCGATTTTGTCTAAGACTCCCACTTTGCTTGGTATAACAGTTGTTCGACGAGAAAGAGAAATAATCTTGAACATTTCTATGTAATGAGGTATGAGATGCCTTATTAATGAAGACACTAGTCTTATACTTGATTAACTGAAACAATTTAATGGCCTTTAACTTTTGAAACAAAATGTAAGTGTGGGTAAATAGCTTTGTATGGTGTTTAATTCTAAGTATTCTCTTTTGTTTTAAAAATGCTGTTGTTAGATTACTTTTGTATGTATTACCCCATGATACTACAATAATTCAAGTATGGTAAGAATAACGAATGGTGTAAAGTATATAACACACTTGAACTTAAAAGGTTGCTGACTTTGTAAATGATAGCGATACTTCTTGAGAGTTTATTACATACATAACAAATATGCCCCTTTTAGGTGAGTTTCGATACTATCAATAAACACACCAAGAATTTTTGTACAGGTTACCTCAGTTCTGTGTACATCATTTATCTTTTTCAAAATTAGAATCGCCAATTTTCTTATTGGTGAATAACATTTAGGCCTAATTTGTTTTTACTAAATTTAATGACAGTTTGTTTATTGAAAACCAATTGTAAAACAAATTTTTGGGACCCCAAATGTCGAACACGTGTTGTAGGTGCGGTATTGGTTTGTTGATCCAGAAGATTTGGAGGATTATGCGCATGTGTACATGCAGCCACCAGAACAAACTGGAAAATGTGGTTACGTATCGTAACCACAATGGACATGACCATGTACCAGTCTCTGGTTGTCTATGTTGGGTGAGGATGGACTGCCTGGTTAATCAGACAACAGGGACGTAGAACTGCTATGTGGCTTGGGTGGGGGTAAATATTTTCCAAAATCGAACATCCTGTCGAACCCTGGATCGTCTCCAGGACCGGACTCATTTATAAGCAATCCACCCTACGAGAGCGAGCGCTCACATAGGCAACACCCCCCACACACACAACCATACAAACACAAACTCATACATATCCGTATTCAATGCATTACCGGGTACACAGGACTGTTCCTCGTAAGGAAATGGTCGGAATTCCCCTTTAGTCGTTTAAGCCATGCGGCACGTGAATGCCGCGAGCGAGGGCGGGCTCTTGCATATTACCTGACAGATTTCATTGCAGTGTCCGAATTTTCGGGAAGCTACGCCAGTTACGAGCTCCGCGTGAGCGAGGAAAGACGTGCGAGGCCTGAACCCCCGTGGGCGGCTCGCACCCGACAAGGCATCGTCCACAGGCCCCCGTTGACAAACATATAAACTCTGATTTTTGATTTCTTCAACATTATTTTATTCGAGTCACTTTTTCAGAAAAAAATTGATATACAACATTAATGAACATAAGACAGTATGACAGTACTGAAAAAGACTCAGGAGGAACCCAAAAGAAGCTTTATAGAGCTTGTAGTATGAACGCTCCTTAAACAATCAAAAACTTACGACAAAAACGATTAATTAACATGGATATCAACAACAGAAAAAAATCAATATTGTTTGTGAATGAAATAGTTTTTCAATAACTTCTTAAAAGAAAGCAAAGTATTACAACACTGAAGTTGATCTGGGAGAGAATTCCATAAGTTAGGGCCTGTAAAACGAATGGTTTGTAAGGAAAAGTTTAGCCTAAATAGGGGAATGGAAAGTGAGTTCCTGGCACGTGTAAGGTGTGAGTGAGTTTCATGTCTAAATTTAAATAGGGACCTGAACATATTTGGAAGAATATTCCTAAACCAAGAAAACATGAAAACTCCAATCTGGTAACGATAAATATCAAAAATAGATAGAACATTCAGTTTGGCAAAACATCCACGAGATGGTTTCAAAGGGCTGGTAATTAAGTATTAGTCGAAGGGCTCTCTTCTGGGGGATATAAAGGGGGATAAATCCTAGAGGTGTACGAACCACCCCACAGAAGAGCTCAATAAGATAAATAAGGGTTAATAAGAGTATTGTACAAGGTAACAAGTGTCTTGCGAGGTAATTAATTCATGGTGAAGCAGGGCAATGATTCCAACTTTCTTCGAAATTTCCTTAGAAATACTTTGGATGTGATCGTTCCAAGTGAGATGCGTATCTATATGAACACCAAGAAACTTAACAGTTACTTAGGGGAACCTCAGTCCCACAAAAGTTAACATTATGTAAAGAAGGATCAGACAGCCTATTAGGGGTACAAAAAGACCTGAAGCAGTTTTGTTAACATTAAGCAATAACTTATTAACATTAAACCATTCACGGACCTTGTGGAGTTCAGTATTTACAATTTGCAACAGAGTTTTAGCATCATCATGAGAACAGAAAGCATTCGTGTCATCAGCGTATAAAATAAAGTGAAGTTTGTCACTTGCCTTGAACAAATCATTGATGTATAAGTAGAAGAGGTTCGAGAACTGAACCTTGTGGAACCCCACAGTCAATTGGAAGATGTCCTGAATTTTTCCCAAGAATGACAACAAACTGTTTTCTTTCAGACATGTAGGTTCTAAACTAGCTGAGTGTATTACCCAGAATTCCATAGTAATTAAGTTTTTTTCAGCAAAATTTCATGATGGAGACAGTCAAATGCCTTTGAGAGATCAAGGAAAGTACCAGAAACAAATCTTTTCTTTTCAAATGCATCAGTCAACATGCTAGTGAGATGTAAGAGTGCATGTGACGTTGAGCGCCCAGGCAAAAAGCCAAACTGAAAATCATACAAAATTGTATATCTTACTAAACAACTATACAAGCGATCAAACATTAACTTTTCGAGTATTTTCGAAAAGCAGGTCAGCACAGGAATAGGTCTATAGTTGCAAACGGAAGTTGCACTTTCGTTTTTATAAACCGGAATAACTCGGGCACTAGTGACACGTTCTGGAACTCCTCAGTATCCAAAAATGTTATTATATTTTGTTCATTCTGGTTGTTGTTTTTATTTTGAATCTGCCGGAATTGGAGCCTGCGCATAACAGTATATTTGCTACCCCAGTATTTCCAATGGGGTGCAATTGCCCACCTCCCACCCCACCCCGGATTGCAATGCCCCTGTCCGTCAAGAGAGAGGAGGGCAGCGAGTTTTTAATAAGACTTTGGCTCTCATATTCAGAATATAAGTTCCTGGAATGAAGTAAACCTGCAAATGTACGTACAGTTAATGTACTCCGTTTTACGTTTGACTTCAGCTCAAACTTATACATGTGGTAAAATACGAGATTTGCGTCGAAAAATCGGACTTCAGGTTTGATTGTACTTGTCGTTCGTATGACGTTAAGAGAAATTCCTTTTGTTTATTACAAACGTTTACCTTAAACATGTTAGTTAGAAAACTTCGTGCAATTGGTCACATCGTTTGTACACTGACTGCAGTGGACCGTTTATTACGTACTGGCTTTCTACTGAACGCCTCTCCGCACCCGCAGCCCGGCACTTGCACTATACCTGCCTGTATGCTACAACTGTACACATATTGTACATTCGTTAACTGTATGCAGTTCAAACGACGAACTGACACATCGTAGCATAGCGCTATTCAGAAATTCCAGGAAATTGCCATTTTTTCACATTTTGTCTCCATTTCATAAATCAATCATTAAATAAATTTGGTAACCAGATCGTTCTAAATGATTTGATTTTTGAAAACATATATTAAACGGTAGCAAACACCAACAATCTGGAAAGAGAGCAAGAAACGCAGTACATGGGAATGTTTAGTGCACATGTGTTCAGTGCACACACTTAACTGTGTTAATCACTATGAAAATATGGTCATTTTCTGACAAAATTAGCCCTTCACTGATGCCAAAACACACAATAAATGAACA
This sequence comes from Holothuria scabra, assembly GCA_037179385.1. Taxonomy (NCBI): domain Eukaryota; kingdom Metazoa; phylum Echinodermata; class Holothuroidea; order Aspidochirotida; family Holothuriidae; genus Holothuria; species Holothuria scabra. The sequence goes on from CM074190.1 coordinate 46,817,599, forward strand.
CATTTCACTTACGATTGATTTCCTTAACCAGTTCCCTTTAAAATTTTCTTAGTCTAATTTTGAATGAATGAAAGAAACAATTTATTTGCAGCAAAGTATCCAATATAAACAGCACAAGTCATACAGGTAAAGTAAATGCCAGAAAAGGAGAAAACAGAAGTTTCATACTTATAAATTGTTTCCCCTTTATTATATTAATTTTTTTTAATTTTTTATATATTAATTTTCACGTCGTGAGAAAAAGTCTCGTCAATTTCCAGTTAAAAAAGAAGTGTTTTTATGATTTTTCTATTGGAAATACAGATTTTAGTGGGTTTTTCGCCGATAGTAGCAGTCAAAACTTGCCATAATTCTTACCTAGTGTCATTGGTCAAATAATTTCAAGTGATATAAAAATTAACCTATCTTTCCCTTAAACATTTTGAAGATTTAGTTTGATTAAACAGAAAAAAAAAACCCTCGTTATTTTGACATCGAATTGGAAAGAAGCTACAACGTAACGTAATACCGTTTTCGCGTGCGAGCTCACAGACCGATTCCGCAAAAAATCCGGCTGTGCGCGATTTAGAGGTCACCATTCCCATATGCACGTAGGACAGCATCCCTCGTTCATAACTGCGTCATATGTAAAGTACCAGGCGTATTAACCTACTTAATATAGTAATTCGCCTACTTAATATTGTAATTAGCCCACTTAATTTTGCGATTAGTCCGACTTAAATGTAGAGTTCTTGAGGAAAAATGTACCACATTTCGTAATCAGCAGCATTTTCACACAATCTTGTCACATACCCGTCTCCTTGGCTGTACAAATCTTTTCCCAAAAGATCGGTTTCTTTCTTGATGGGAGTCGTCCGATAAACTGAACGAAAGTAATGTGGTCACGTGGTCATCAGAAAATGCGACCACAATGCAACCACAATAATGTACATGCTGTCATATCCATTAATTACCGAACTCGCTTCTTATATTTCTCATTCTCCAACCAAGTTCATTCTCCCCGAAAACATATGACTTGACAACCCATTACGAATGGAACCGAAAACAGGCTGTTGATAATGACAGCAATCAGAAACCGCACGAATCCAGGAACAAGTGCATTATAGGTGAAAATGCTGAGGGCAGCACCAACATTTCGGATGAAACAGATGTGATGGCGGCGTAGACCTACATATCAAGGCAGGCAGGAGCCACTTGTCTAAGCATTAGTTACATTGAGATGGTGTTCCAGGACTGAGTAGGTGTCGCGAGTAAAGAAAAGAAATACTTTTGGGGCCTTTTACACAGCTTATCTTCAGTCCTTTTAAGGGATCTTAAAGTAATTTATAGCATGATTTAAAATTTTCGTTGCATATCCTTCCAAATAACAGCTTTGTGATCATACTACATTGGCTACACACTTGATACAGATACATTTCACTGCTGATTAAAAATGGAAGACGAATTTAACAAACGATTCGTATACGTAAAACTTGGGGTAAGCTGGCAGGCCAATTAAGAATAGAAGCAACAGCATAGAGAACTTGAGTGCACAAAACATTAAACAAAGTAAAAAGCCAGTTAAATATCATACCGCAGATGATCTTGTGTTAAACTTCTCTTTTTTCCGTCTTAATCAGCACGAAACGTTTGCTTTGCTCCATTAACTTTCCGTAATCACTCTTAATAGAAGATTCTTGTCTTTACTAGCAAACATTTGTAAACATCCTGCACAGATAATGACAAATAAGGAATTGAAATATAGGTTCCCATTAAAAACTATTCAAAAAGAAACTGGAACAGGTTGCAGCCGGGAATGAAGACAAAACTGCTTTGCTAAAAGTTTAGTACCATTTAAAGTGTGAGAATACAGGGTTTGAATTATATTTTCAAGCTTTACGGCAAGATTTGTTCGTTACAAAATTGTTCTTTTTCTTAAGTCCTCCCGACCCTCTGGCAAAAGGCGGTTGGGCGAAACCAAATTTTAACTGCTTCCCGAAGAAGCTATTACGTCCGTCGAAGGGCAATACATGACCAACCTCGCGGCCCACAGACCATTTTTATTATTGGTCTGTCAAGTATTGCTTTATTCTAGACTGGATGAAAAAAACAGATAGCCTACTACACATGATCGTAGCCAAAAGGCCGAGAAGCGATCTAGAAGTGTTCTTCAGCCTCACAGAATATTTTATGTGAACTCTTTACAAAGTTATATTTGGCAGATCCGGGCAACCTGAAATCTTGTGACATTAAACTAAAGCTACAGAACACTCTACCTGAATAATTAAATCTACATGTTGGTCTGGCTATGGCTATAGGGCTAAAAACTACTCATATTTAATTGCAGCATGCCGTTACTGTACGTTGCTTCCTATGAATGCAACACATGCACTACACTAGATCAAAGCCGGTGTGGGGGGTAGTGTTTTTAGTATCTTACAAGATCTTTGCCTTTATGCTTTTAATGTGTTCACACTGGGGTGAAAAATGATTAACACATACTTGACCGGCCTGTTAGCTCAAAACCCACGTGTAAAGTAACTTCTTGTGTATTTTAGAAATATCTGGAAATGTTTATCAATTACTCAGATGTGAATTAAAGCTGACTAAATCAAGAGTGTGTATAGTGAGCTTCCTTTCTTTCATGAGGCAAAAGGGTGTATTCAGGAAGAGAAAAGCGATGTTTAAAAAAGTCAGAAGTAAAGGAAGGAACTATGTCACTCTTTTTCTTGTATGGACCAAAAACATATGGACCAAAAACATGCTCTTCGTCAACAGAGAGCACTTCAGGACTTGCTGACAATTAAATTCACCCAACGTAGAAAATAACACATACACCCTCTTTTAGTTCCTTAGAGAAATTTTACAAGTGACACGTAGCATTTTAGTCGCAGGATAGAATATAGAAGCATAACTACTTTGCCATTTAATAGGTCTCCTTCAAAGAGTAATACTGAAGCTGCCACTTGTCAAATAACAGCTCTTTGGTTCAAATATTGAGTTTATAGCATAGTGAAACTTGCTATATGAAAGATGGCGGATTCCTTACTTTTTCATAGGCATCGCAGATCTATCTTATTGGCTCTGGTGTAGGATCAAAATGGATAACATTAATTTACGACAAGCAGGCTTCGAAAATATTAATAATAAAGCTAATGAGATTTTTAACACTTTACCCCTCCTGTTTGATTAGTAGATCCTTATCCTTTCCTAGAATGGTTCAGTTGTAATTTAACAGTAACACTAAATTACGTGGCCAGTAAATATATTGGGGTGTCAAAGTTTTGAAACCGATGGCCAACTGGCTAGCTTGTTGAATATTTTCACCGAGGTATCATGCCGAAATTGTACAATCAGACGCAAGCAAGAAATCGGCTAAAGTGGCATAGCGCTTTGAAGAATTATTCGCGCCAAGAAGTCAAGGTACAATCTCCCGGAAGATCATTTTACTCCTGCCGTTACCTTGTCTTGCTAATGGTCTGTAAAATTTCCGTTTTAACCTTACACTTTTATGTCAATTCCTGCTTATCGGAATTGATGGCACATTTCTTATGGGGAGAAAGATATGACAATTAGCTAGGTTGCAGAACTGCTCCAAGTAAATATAATTGTCACAGGTACTAACGTGGTCGCAAGTCCATGGAGTCAATACGTGCCCCATGTTAATTTGCTTCCAATGATTATACCAATATATGACAAAGGGAAAACCATCTCCTCCATTCGCAGTCAGTAGTGTATCCTCTTTCTGCATGCAACGCTTTTCAGAATCGTGATTATATTTTTATGACTGGATTGTAAACCTTATAAACTGTAAATCGTTACTCTGCTTTGGATATGCAAATGGTAGGTCCTGAAATATAATGAAAAGTACTTGGAAGAAAAAATAAGAATAAAAATTATCGTGAAATATAGAAATCGTTTCAAAAGTTTAGGTAGAATACAAGTGATAGTGCCATCTGCTACTCAAAGTAGCAGATAGAGTGCACTTACCCTGATGACTTGACTTAAGTAAGGCTCTCTGATCAAGGAGCTGTTATCCAAATAACAACACCCTGCTCTGAAAGTAATTAAATTTTGGAAGGTCAGTCGCTCTTTTCAACTGAACCAGGAGACGACTCTTCATGCTCTCTCCGAGTAGTTATTTTGTTTTATATTTTTGCCGAACATGACATTTCTCTTCCAAGGTTCAACTCAATGTTCCTGTCCCTAGAAAATGAAAATTTTCCCACACAGTTTTCCTTTTTCACCAAATCCAAACAGTCGTGAAATGGAACATTACTCAATTCAAATTTGTAAAGGCATCTCCTTGCAGTGAAGGATATTCTACATCACATTGCATTCGAATGAACAGTTCATTAATCATTAATCAGGTAGGCTTTTACTTAAAGAATACACCCTGAATTTCTTGTAAATTCAATTGCATTTTCTAATATGCATGGTTCTACCAATCTCTGTGGTTAATTTGGGAAATTAAAATAAAGATTTGTAAATTGCATCCATCGTCATTGTTTCTTTATAGAATGCATGTTTGAGAGGAATCTTTATATTCACATGAAAGTCAGCAAGATTTTGAGAATTTAAATTAACAAAGGACAAATATACCAGAACGAACATAGAACCAGTTTCAAATGAGATGTATATTTAAATTAACAAAGGACAAATATATTCAGCATGAACAAAGAATCAGTTTCAATTAGATGTATATTTAAATTAACAAATGACAAGTATATCAGAATGAACAAACAGCCAGTTTCAAATGAGATGTATATTTTGCACTTTTTACAAAACAACTTATTTTACAAATTATTTTACAAAACAACTTAATATAAGCAGTATTTTCACGTTAATCACGTCAAAGGATTGAAGGTGAGTGTCTAATGGGGTAATTGGAAAACCAAGATCACAGTATTTAACAAGATGAAAACGGATACCACAGGATTGTGCTTTATCTGGGATTATTCATAAACTTTATATCATCAAATCCTGGCCTGTCATACACTGATCCATGTACTGTGAAGACGCTTTCTTAACACAAAGTAAAAGAACATTTAACCACAATATTTTCATGTTGGTAGAAACGAATAGCGAGTTTTAGTAATCTCTAGTTGACCAATCTTTTTATCCAGAATCAATCAAAAACAACCTGTTCAAGTATCTTGATAACAAAGTCGTTACAGGAGTTTGACCCCTTTAAAGGTTGACAAAAAAAAAAAAAAAAAAAATAAAAACTGGGGAAATTATTGACGGAGGTAAACCTCACCTGGGATATAGTCTTTTCTCGTGTAATATTGACTAAAATGTCCTATTCAGTTCTAGCAGCATGGCCGACAAAGCCTTCATTATGATTTGAAATTGTTCTCACTATAGCTTTATCAAATTGTTTTGTCATAATATCGTCGGTGTCAACATTCATAATCGACCATATCTTATCTAGTGGATCCAATGTCAAACTTCTTTTCGTAAAAATCATAGGCGTATGAGGCGGGGTGCAGGGGGCACTGGCCCTCCCAATTCTGGCAAAAGCAGTTGGTCTATCAGTCTATTCGGGCAAAACATAAGCAAAACATGATGAACGGAACATAATAAACGGTGACATTATTCTGGCAAAAAATGCTCTTCCCCTCTCACAGAAAATTACCCTCGTACGCCTATGGTAAAAATAAAAAGGTCAAAAAGGATATCGCTGAAATAATTTACTTTTATAAGTGTCTGGAGTAAAAAAATAGAAAGGGGTTTATGGAAAACACAGGATTAATCATTAACAACAACAATTAGCGGCAATCGCGATGAAACGAAAGTTACCGATAAATTCAATTGGGCACTCAAAGCAAAGGGCCATATATGCTAATAACCTTTTAAAACGAGTTTTCAAAATTTCTTTTTGTTACATTGTTAACCATTCCTGCACGTCTCATAAAATTTTAAAACTTCCCCATACTTTGTAACTCAGATTTCCACCAGTCATCAACAGTCATGTTTTCCGAAATTAGACATAGTTTTCCGAAATTAGACATAGTTACAACGGGAAGAGAGCCTGGGCGACCCCAATTCATACCATTAAATAATCTATCATTATTTTGGTAAATTGCTCCACTGAAATGAGCGAATACAGGAATTCGTTGCCGTATGGAATCGTAGGGCACAGCGATGAATATACAAACAGAGCTCAGCACATTGTGTACTGCGTTATCTAAGTTGTTATCGTCAGTACGTGCATACAACACTATCCAAGTGTCAAGCCACTGGATTGACCTGTTAGGCGACAACAACAAAATGTGTCTGATACTGTGTCTGTTTACACGGCTTCTAACATTTCAATGAAAATTAAAAGTTATACAGGGCGTCTCTGACTTTTCAACTTTCTCCAGGGCGTTGTTTGTAAATATTTTTGCTGCAAAGTAGAACATTGTAAACATTTTAACATTTTAGTCATAACTTAATTCACGCTGAAGTTATAACAAAGCTGCTTATTTGAAAAATGGCTATGTCACCACTATGGTAAAGCATGACTAATTTACTTTTGTAAACCGAAAATGCTCTTGGGTCAGTCTTTTCTAAATTACCGCTCAACGCAAGACCACAAAATTCAAAGGACTGGTTATGACGTGTTATATACCACTTTCTTTCAGCGTTGGCATTTCCACCGACGCTCTTCCAAAGAAACAACCACTCAACCATTTCATCATTGAAGCAAACAGCCGATGGTGCGACAGTTTCAAGATTTCTGGAAGGACACACTTGAACTGGTGTGTTTTCGTTGTTTTGGTCGTAAATTTTGAAAACGTTTTTCGATATGTCGCCTACCGCTATAGAGGTATCGATAGCATAAATGAAAGGCCCATACCAAGCACTAGATAATGAGCGGAAGAGGAAACATGAGCTTTTGTCATCTACCAGGAAGATGTTCCATGGTTGATAAGTTAGGATAAAGTATTGTGTCAGCTGTTGTCCCCAGCATAAGGCTTGGACAGGCTTTTGCAATGTTGTACTAACAATAGTTGGATCTGACCCAGAACACCAATCAAAGCTTGCTCTAATAACCTCTTTTCCAATAGCAATCAATATGCTCTCTCCATCAACGCCGACGGTGCTGCAGACATGAATCGCACGTCCAGGCCTTCTTTCAATCTTCCCTGGGTAAGAATGTACGACAATATTTTCCTTTTCATATGAAACAATTTTGAAGGTAATGCATCGGTCCGATGACATTGAATCAATTACTGCTACACACTTCATATCATCAAGCCAAATTATACCTATGCAAAACTTGTGTAGGAATACATCTTGTTTCTTTTTTGCATGGAATGTTTTCAAAACGTCGTTAGCAGTTTGTCCCTGTGTTTCATAGACACTAGCTGTTTTGTTAAGTTTTCCCAGAAGATCCCTCTCATGAGATCGTTTGTGGTATCTTAAATTGCACTTTCGCCTCTCAATTTGCGACTCGAGACTCTTCATCTTAGCAATCAGCTCATTTAAAGACGTCTCCATGGTCCTCAAGGATATTGATTTGGATTTATTTTCTTTCTCTGTTTTGCTCCTTTTCCATTCGTTTACTTTATCCAAAAGTTCATATTCTTTGACGAGGAAATCATCATATTCATCATATAAGGTCATGTAGTATTTACATGAGTCGGACGCTATCTCACCTAGTTGTTGCAATAGTGCACTTTCTTCCTTATCAAGTTTCTCGTGAAAGGTCCGAGCAGCATATTTAATCTCCTCTCTTACATTGTTCATCACTTTTGTGAAAGCCTCACGTGATTCCTGTATCTTTGCAGGGATACTCTGCTCCTGATCTTTGAGGTCCTTTAATCTCTCAGAAAAGTTTTTAGTTTGAGGACGGGCACCCTCAGTTGCACAGTCTTTGTCATCTAACTTCAGAAGAGAATTTCCTTCACATTTATAACAAGCACCTTTGCAAAATATACGAACGGATACCTTCCGGCACTGGCACTTTTGATTTTCTCCTGTTGATGGCGTTGGTGTGCAATAACGCCCGTCATCTTCAGGAAGAGAAGGCGGCACCGGTGCGATTCGTCGAGGCATTGAACCAGTAGAACCTTCATTGTTAGTTGTCACATATCGAACGATGGAATTTTGAGGACACGTGGAAGTACATAACGGGCACTTTGGATTAGATGGGTTGTACAACGGCTGGAAGCCTTCTAGACAGGGTGTTTGGCAAATATTGTGTCCACATGGGAAACATTTCGTTCTGGATGGCCTTTCTTTACAAACACAACAAACTTTAACTTTATTAAGAATCTCCTCACTGTCTTTTTCCATCCTTTACATTGGTAGTTCATCTTCGAAATCTGAAAGATTAAAGAAACATCTTTCAGGGTTGAAATCACTTCTTGTAAGGGATAATTTCATTCATACTGTTAATACTCCTCAAGTCCTATCAGTCCATTGTGGTCAGGTGACCGTGCGTTATCCTCCGTTAAGACCCTAAATTTTAGCATGACATTTTAGGTTTCGGCTCGTTATATAGAAGTTTATACCTGAGTACCAGCTTCAGATTTATCATCGCCAGCTGAACCTATCCTGATCACGGGACGTACATGTGAAAGGCACTTCTTTTATTTTGAAAGCTTAACAAGTTCCCAACTGCGTAAATTATCAGTTGAAATAGTACTTTCTTGGCCAATGGCTCAATTTACCATATAATGGCAATCTATACAGTATTTGTTTCAACTAAAGGTTCTAACTATGGGTATTTAAAGGATAGTGATTTGATGGGGGGGGGGGGATGAGACGTGCAATGCGTGAGGGATCCCCCACTCTTAGGAGGAGTCGTATTTCGGACAGATTTCACTCTCCCAAATGATTATTGCAACCAGTTGTTCTAAGATGCAATCGGGTTCAATATATATTCCATCTTTTGAAGTCATATTTCCTCGGGAATTCCTACTTTTCAGCTAGGTAAATCCATAATATTTTAATCTTATAAATATTTTTTTAAGTTATTGTTAGGATTGTCAACAAACGAAAAAAAAACGAGCTATGTTTTGTATCAATTAATAATTTACGAAGCCATTATGCTGAGGAGGCGTCAAACCATGCAATCTAGTGCAATATTTTCATGGGCCTAGACATGAAAAACCATCCTGGAAAGACAGGGAAACCCCGTCTCCACATTTTGGACATACACAAATTGACTGTAGCTATTTACACAATGAATATTTGACCAAATTGGTCACATGTCCGCAACATTCAAGTAAAGATGGATGCCACTGGGAAAGGAGCCCTGGTTTAATTAGAGGGCTGTAACAATTTCACGAAAGATGGAAAAAAATTTAGAGCACATCTCAAGTAGATGTTTTGAAGAGACGGTTTAAGCAACAATATAAAGTCGTGTTTAAGTAACTGACTTTAAAAGGAAAACAAAACAGCCACAAGTCTCTTGTTATTCCTTCCACATTGGTCACGTTTGTCGGAGGAAGAAGTAACAGCATTCACAGATGCATATCTTTTTGTGCTGTTGGGCTAGTGATGAGAAGGTGGATATCGCATATGCACAAATTCCGATTAGAGAATCTTGCGACTTACGAATGATATCTGTCTTTGAAACAAAAATTAATTGAATTGTACTTAGATTTTATTTCCCTGGTAGCACAAAACGTTTTTAAAACATGTAATGCAATGATACAAAACGTTTAATGACACCACATAATACTTTTTAAAAACGTTTTCTGTTACCTGGGTTAAAAGTGGTCAATAGATGAAGTGGGTAGAAAAATGGATGCAAGCAAAGATTTCTAAAATTTTACATTATATGTCCCTTTCAATGACAGAACTTCAGGGTTCAGATTTTACCTTGCTGTTGTTCTTCCCAAGAGTAATTATTAGAAGCTATTAATAGTAAAGACAGCACCTTAGTAGTGAAAGCTTTAAGTGCTTGGATTCCGCGAAACATCTAGTAGTTTGACAACCATTTGTGATATAACAGGTTAAAATATGCTCATTACTCCGGTCGATTAGTTAAGTAGTTTTGTAAAGTTGACGGTCCGGTTCCTAACCGATTGGTTTAAGAGGGACGGGTCACCACAGTTTTTCCAGTTGTGGCTTAATGGCTTGTTACTTACTCCACTGCTTACGCTGAGCACCACCTTGTAATACAATAGCACTGGGTTTCATTTTTAAAGTGTTCCATATGCTATGGAGTGGGACGCTGTCTTTCATGACACGGTCGAAACACAAAACGTGTTGATACCCTTACTAAATATTTGTTGTTAAACGTGTTGTGAAGATCTGCAAATGGATAAGCGACGCACAAATCCACCACGCTGTGCTGCTGGTGGTGTAAACCGTGGGAATTGCGGACGGGATTTACTGAAATATTGCATGGTATGGTTTTACATGCGGGACCGTTAAACAATCTGAAGCAACTGTGACGGCATTAAAGTATAGAATAATTATCGAAGGTTGAAAAAATTTGGAAACATTTATTTTTTCGAAAAAAGGCCATTAAAGTGGACCTACTATTCGCTCGAGTGAAACCTTGCCAGACCTTCGAATGCAAACGATGGAGGAATTTCAGTGTAGTTTAGCTTTCTACAGTTACACAAAATCAAAAGTGCAAACCGTTTCAGAGGAGTGGCGAAATGCGTGTCGAAGTGCTGATTTCTTAATCACCTTTTTCCATGACAAAAGTTACTTAAAGACTTTGAACCCGGTCATCTAAAAATCACGAAAATGCATTTGCCAACTGCACGGAAAATCTGCTACCTAGTCATCCAATAAACATTTCAATTTTCCTGACGAATTTCCTTCTTGAGGAGAATAGTGGAAATATGTATTACCTAAAATCGTTACTTAAGTTTGGGGTTAAAAACCCTAAGGGTAAATGCCTACCCGGGTTTCCTGTCAGATATAAACCTCTTGGTTGAGACATCGTTCCCAGTATTTTGCCGATAACTTAAAAGATGAAAGCGAGTTTGGATTTCTAGAGAACGTTTCTAAGTGCCATTTGTTTCGGATTGGTTTCAATTTCATTGACAAGTTTCATCAGGATCGGCTCCTCATATTTGGGGAAGGGCATCTAATCACATTTTGTTTTATCACAGAGAGCTGGCAACAGTTTTGTGACCGTTATTTACCGTATCACTCAAACGTGGCAGTCGAAAAAATCTCATTATTGGCTGTTTTAATTCGCAATCGTTGAGTTAAAGCCTACAATGTTTGGTAGACACTTGGGTGACGGTACTTCCATTCTAGATATCACTTATGAAAACTAAGATTTATGAGCTTGGTGTAACAGCTTAGGGTTTCTCAGGAAATTCTGGGTAGTTTTTGCCCCTATCACACTGAAAAGCATAAAAAAGAAGGAAAAATAAAAGGAAAAATGACTCATTATGCACCTTCAATTAATCAACACCTACTTATTTTTCAAAGCCACATAATGTTAAACAACGTCTTATTTTTAGCTTTCAAAACAATTGATTAAACCTTGAACGGTGTTGTAATGCCCTTCCTTAAAATACTTATGTGGGTCATATATGTTGCTGAATCGTACATATCCCTGATCAGTTGATCCAATAAAAGATAGTCTTGTAGTACTAAAGGCCAGTATAAGTCTTGCATAGTCATGAATGTAGTCCAACAGTCCTTGAAATGTAAAGTTAGTTTGATCTCCCCATCATATCTTCCATTTTAAAAATTTTTGGACCTTAACCTGGACAGCATTAAAAATTTCATAAAATAAATTAGCAATGAACCTCAACTTTCTCAACTAATTCATCGCTAACTTTGTTGTCAACTCCAACGACCATCAGCTCTGTACTTGCTAGTGTATCTGGGCCAGATATGCGATGGTGCTATAATAAATGAAAGGCATGCAAAAAATATCTAGAACAAAACACTTTGAATATAAAGTTCACACTGTGGAAATATTTACGGAGTAACATCATTTTATCTGTTCTTTTTCCTATTATTTTCCTACATTTTTCAAACTGCTGCCCTTTTGCGTTGTCAGCAATCTTGCGTGACCTGATTTCTAACAGTATGTTGTAAACCATATTTTGTGATTGTTTGGCATAAAGCCAAAAAGTGTGAAAAAGACAATTGTGGAAAATATAGTTTTAGGAAACATTTTTGACCTCAAAATATGCTGATATCGTTGTATAAATTCGGCGGCCAAAAAGTAGCCTAGATTAGACAATTTTGATTAATTTTGATTTAAAATATTGTGCACGCAAATTGCCAGAGGTAAAAAGCTTTGAGTCTTGTGACTCCGATTCGACTCGGACCATACGAGACATGTTGTTGACCGGAGATTTTAAGTGCGCCGGTATGAATGTATGAACATTTAGAGCATTGGATATACTGTATATACTGAGGCTTGACAGGCTTTCCCCGAACTTGCTCAGTATGTCTTTTTGACTTGATTGAATAAGACTTGCTCCACCGACTACCTATACGTTGCGAGAGCATACAACACGGTACATTGTCGCTACCGTACGTGTTGGAAGCAAGAAGCAAGATGGCCGCCTGCTATGGTTTTGTGTTAAATTTTTTGGCTTTTTCAAATAAATTCCAGATTTTGCAAGAAGGCTGAAATATTTTTGAATTAATACAAGTAAAGGTCATAGTAAGCACACGTATTGCAGGAACATGGCATTGCTTCCCCCCCCCCCTTCAAGTTTAAGTTTTGTTTAAAATATTACAGAGTCGTCGTCAAATCATACAACTTATAGCCGCACGGCGGCCATCTTGATGCGCCTTTTTTGTCGGTGGCGACAATTACAGTAGGACGTACGCATTACATGCTATGTCCATGTACGTTTATACGAAGTCCGTGCTTGCAAGAAATAGTTTGTTACTAAAGAGTGTCAAAAGGTAAACAACGACTAATAAACCTGGAAAAAAGCGATGAATTAACTCGAAAAACATAAATCGTTATGGTCAAATATCTTGCAAACGACAGACAGCAGTTATAGTACCGATTTTCATATTGCATACCGATTTGGAAACATAGACCAAACACATGAGGTAATACTGGCTTCGGATCAGCTTGGTGTCAGTAGCGTATTTAAAGGGGGAAGCGGGGACACAGGCCCCCAACTCCGAAGTCAGTTTGGGGAAAATCACTCAGTCGGAGGATTTACGGGTAAGAGGAAAAGTTCGAGGAGACACACTGAGCATTCAAACCTTAACCACAAACCAGCACAAGTATGCCGACGTGAGTCGGTCGTCAAGAACTGAAGTGCAGAAAAGCAGAAAAAAGAGTCATCAAAATCCGTTCCAGTCGGGGGAATCACAGGTTGTGCCCCCACCTTCGAAATCTTGTACACCCCACTGCTGGTTGTGTGGTAGATGCTCACATCATGCGAGATACACTCATACTCAGAAATAACTATGGCTGTTGTCAGTTTTCCCAGTTGGACATGTTTAAATATATTTGGCATGTGCTTTACACAAATAACATATAACACGAAACATATATGAAAGGAAAAGCATGTAACGCTGGACACTAGAAAAAATACAAAATCTTTTATCAAAGTAGTGACTCAACTTAACAAAAATAACATAACAGCACAGCAACTCACACAACAACTAGGACAAAGCAAACGTGGACAATTTGTCTTCCTCATTTGGATGTTTCGTACTGAAAAATATTGATGTGCTCGAAAGAAGACTGTGTCGCTTAGTGACTCCCTGCACGGTACCACAAAGGAGATTGTTTCGATTGCGGTAAAAAAAGTTGATTTTCTAACCTCAGTAATCTATTGTTCAACTATCAGGTGTCCAAACCCACTGCTGGAGGTCGATTATTATCACTTCACCGAGCTTCTATTCCACTTGGGTTGCAAAAAATGACACAGTACTATGGGGCTATAGGTTTCTTGACTTGGATAAAATGCCTTTGCATGGAGTATTACTGTCTGTCAACCATCAAATTGTGTAATTGGACAAGGAAGGAAATCAACTGTATATTTTTACCGTGACCAATTCGTCATGCGGAGGAGGGGTGAAGCAAGGGAAGGGGTTCGTAAGCTGCCATATTCCTTTCGGCGGTGTCCGTTCCAAGTGCCTTGCGGCCAAATTGACAATGTCTTCGGGCCAAAGTAATTTATGACATGAGCAGTGACAGTAAGATAAACACCACATGCACCCAGCTAGACTAATCCCGTTTTCAAAAAGGGCAAAAATCTGCCAGAATTAGTGGGTAAGCCCACAGTTTTTCCGGTTATGCGATTGGTTTGATTAAGGTTCAGCCTTAGTCCTGGAGTTAATGCCTACCCTGAAATAGCGTAATCAATAAAGTGTGTCAATAATCATTGCTCCTTAGACGATTGTTCAGTTTTCTTTGGCAATTAGCTATTACCTGTCATTTCGTCACTCTAAGTAGGAAGCGTAACAGCTCCCTGCTCTAAGTATTCTTTGGAGGTGAGCCATGACCTGTCAATTAGTGTCTCTAAGACTCAGCTTTATCATGATTGGGCTTTGGTCATATGAATCACACACACTCTTAAACAGCTGAACAAACGTCTGACCAACACTGGTGTCCAAACAACTGGGGGTTAAGTTAAGACTTCGACATCAGTCGGCATTTTTAACGGCATTTGCGTAGATTATGGGTAAGTTGTGATCAGCAGGTAGCTCAAAACGCTTTTAGAACGTGGCATGTGGTGCTATGAAACGTTTTGTGTTACAAGGGAACAGTTGGTTACATTGTTTTCTAAGTGTCTAAGAGGTCAATTGTTGAGCAGGTTTTGACCGACATTCGACCCATAGTTACTTAGTCCCAGTATGGGTCAAACGTTTGCTAACTTGTTAGGAGTGCAAGTCACACCTTTTACTTGTTTCAGTCCAAGATGTTTCACAGAATTGACGGTCGTCAGATTTGACAACTTTTCCCTTTCTCCTCCTCATGCAATCTAACGCATCTGACTGAGGTACTTGAAATTTGACTTAAAGCTTCGTAAATTTGTTTGAATCTTTACTTAATCAAGAAATGATTTTTCCATACGTCTGGCTAGAGACAATCAAAACATGAAAAATTTGTCCTGGTAGCATTACTATATCGCACACACATTAATGTAACTTGAGGAGTTTTTCAAGTTTCCTTTTATTTTTATTTTTCGCAAATATCGATAACTTCAAAACCGATATTTATGGACAAAGATTGAAGGGATTTTCACTGTAAGGCGTACATATATCGCTTTTACTTCTTTTGAAAGATACGTTTTACAAAGTATTAGATTGTCATTGAAATTCTGCCCAGAGATAATATGTTCAAATGCTAAGCTGTCACAAATTCAAATAATGCAACTCTTTGATGCACATTTCGGATCGTCTTCAATTTTTTAAAACAGATTTGAATCATTTGGAATAACCAATTTAAAAATGTAGCCTTTATGAAAACAGAGCATAATTAAAAATAACTAGTCACAAAATGGAGTACTACAAATTAAGAGATGGTAAGCACTAGATTCAACTAATAAAAATAACAGGCATTTGGATAGGAGGAACACAAATACATACAATACACAATGAAGTGATATAGACCACTGCTCAATGGACAGTAGTATGCTTAAATGTTCAGTGGGTGTAGTGTTAAAGCGAAACATTATCTGATCTCTACCTCTGCGAATGTTCTGTACCGATTTCCTTAGTATGGCTAGGTAACTTCTGCTTTAAATAAAATTAGGTTACGGAAAACCATTAGCAAAGTTTCTTACCGAATCAGTTGAAAGGCTGAAGAAGTTCTCATCACTACACACACATTTCAGTACAGGTGGATGTTAATTCAAATGAAGCTTGCAGCTTACAGCTTACAGCTCAGTAAGGCAATCATTGAGGAATCATGTTCATTTATTTCACTTTCATATTGCTAACTTCAATATCAGTTAACTTTTACTCTCGATCATTCAGATAGATGGCATGTTAGTGTCATAGAGTGATGGAAAGTACGCTGCAACGGACGTGACATGACACTTGGTTGAGTGGTGATTTAATCAGCACCAAAATATAAAATGGTAAATAAATGTATCCAGAAAAGCATGAAAGCTAGCCCCGTTTCTCGATCTTACCATTAAACTAATATTTTGTTTTCCGTTTCTACTTTGCCATATTTTCTGGGTCACTGGAGAAGGGTCATAAGCAAGAAATGAACTAGTAAATTACTCAAAGTCGATGGATTATCCAAATAATATTTTTACTCCATTCATTCAAAACCTTAAGCAGTTTAGTGGTATTCAGTTAATGATATGTATTTGTATGTATCCTACCTCAAAAACTCATAGGAGGAAAAAGGAGCAAGGACGAACCCAGGATTTCATGTTGCACAATGATATGAAGACTGCTTGCCTTCCTGGGGAGGGGCTTACAGAAAAGAGATATCAACTTCCTTATTGGAAATGTTAGCCTTCGTTCAGTTAGGTGGATGGAGTTTATCGGCCTAGTTTCCAACCAATTGGTTCAAGTCAAACCTGTCATGGCCATATTTCTAGCTGTGGGCTCACTGGTTTGATTTCTCTACTCTATCATAGGCGGCGGAAGATGTTTTTACTGGGGGCACAAGTTTTCGGGAGCCGACAAAATGGTGACGCCGTAAGGCGTCCGGTTTTACGCGAAGCACAAAACCTCATCGGCGTGGGGTCCAGGAGACCGCTTAAGGGCCCCTGGTGGGGTTTTCAGGGGGCAAAGCCTTGGTAGAGGTTCATGAGGGGGGGGGGGCTGGATACTTTTGTAGGGGCTGGCTAGAGTTTACTATCTAAGCGTAGCGCCACCATCAGTTGGCGTGGGAGCGTAAAAAGAAAATTGTGGATTTTAAAACCTCCCAGATGGCTGGAAATGGCATTTGCCAGGTATATTTGTTGCTAATTCTGGTGAGAAAAATTTGTGATTTTTCTAAGATTAAAACACTTTTGAGATACTGATTAACTCAGTTCTTTACTCCACTGAACTATGTATCCTAGGATCGCAAATCCGGAATCCTGCTGAATGTTGCAAGCAGCTGTTCCATTGCACGCCTGAGTAAGGTATTTCCAGAGGCGTAGGGGAGCATTTCAGTTTTGGGGTAAAAGATCTTTCCCGAAAAATGTAATTCTGCCCGTAAGACAGTCAAAGCGGAGCGCCACCACTGGTGCACCACTGGTTGGCGCGGAGCGTCCAGAAAATTTGAAAATTGGTACCTCTCAGACAGTCAAAAATGATATTTCCCAGGCTTGTTAATGGGATCCAGCCAGTCGTTTTTTAAGTTTCAATTGCATATAAACGTACGTGCGTTCGAAATTAAATTCAGCCAGTCTAGAAAGACTTGTTTGAAAGATGTTTTGTTCGCTTCGCGCCACCATTGGTTGGCGCGAAGAGTACAAAACATTTTGAAATATCTGATCCCTCAGACAGTTGAAAATGGCATTTCTCGGGCCTATATGGGGATTTAATCAGTCGCTATTTTGAGTTTCCTTTTGTAAAAAATGGTTACTTGAAACTTAAATTCTGCTACGCTTATAGGAGGTCTTAAAAGTCACTAATTCGAAGTTCTGTTTGGACAAAAATGTTCATTTGAAACTAAAATGCTGCTAGGAAGACTATCTGCGCGAAGTTTCACCACTGGTTGGCGCGAAGCGAACAGAAAATTTTTAAAAATAGGACCCATGAGACAGTCGAAAGTGACATTTCTTGGGATTTTATGGGATCTAAGCAGTCGCTATTTGACCAGAAAATTACCAGATAAAATGTATCGCTACCAATCGATGAAATGGTCCCGCATATTTTCGGGGAAACAAACCGGCATTGAAAACATGCTAATGAATTTTACTCTATTGCGACTCTTGGCTATATTCAATATGTATTGAAAAAAATGTGTGTACCCGAACTTCCGACTGCATATGATTTTAGTTTTGAAAAAATCATGCCTATGGGGATCTTAGCAGTCGCTATTTTGATCAGAAGAATCAGATAAAATGTACCACTACCATTGGAAGAATGAAGTAGATGATTTTTTCTCCTATTAGTAACACTTATTGACAGAATTGTCACGTTACAAAGTGTGTTGAAATGAGTTTTCAAGCAGACTCACGGGAAGACATTCTCACCCTGTATCATTAAAGTATCGAAAAACAAATTACCCGATTCTCATAACCATTGTCCATATTTGGCTCTACAGAAGGATTGATGGCAAATTTATGGGCAGCTGAATACCCTCCTGTCTTCCTGTTGAATTAATTTGGCAATTGAAAACATCCTTCCATCATTTCGGGCAAATTGTTGCAGAACTACAGTGTGAAATTGGGATTATGAAAATCTTTTTTCACTTTCTACCGAAATGTGTCGCAGATCTTTTTTATTTCTCATGGAAATTGTACCTTAAATATAACGTCTGCTGTTTTTTTTAAAATATTTAAAGCTTTTAAAATAATCTGCCATTTCGGGTATTGTGTTACACAAGATTTAAAAAGAGTCTCAAGAATAATTGTTTCTTTTTAAGCCACAGGTTTCCTAAATGTGTTGCGATTTTTTATTTTATCTATTACCCTTTCGTAACTATGTTACCCTTACCATGATACTTTTCCATTTTCGGAAAAATGCTTGAAAGAATTTGGATATTCGACAATTTTGGGCATTGTGTTGTGATTATCTGTGAAGTAACGGTCAAAGCTTTTTGAGCTAATAGACCCAAACAGGCTATCCACCATACCAAGTATGATTTTGGAACGATTTTGTGCATCCCCAGGAATTGAAAAAAATCCCTACATCAGGTAAAAACATGCCAGATGCTAGGAGCACACTTTAATTCACACCAAGGTAGCCAATTTTAGCCACTCCAAATCTGTTAGAAAATTATCCATCCTGAAACCCGACGAGTAAAAAGTCGAGAGATTCCGAAGACATGAAGCTTGGCACAGTCTACCTGAGTTTATTCCGAAATTCAGAATGGAGCACAATTGCAGCGTGTCCTGCAACTATTTGAAGGGCGAAAATAACTCTCCTAAATGTTATCGTTGATGTGGAGGTCCAAGAGAAGAAGCCCCCGGAAGCTCTGCAACTTTTGCACTCTGAAAAGTAATATTTGTGCCAAAGAATAGCCGAAATGTAATAAAAGCAACTAAAATTTGTTTAATTACTTTTGAAAAGTTTATTTTTGACATTCAGTTGTTGATGGGCCATGCCCCCCAAATCTGATAAAAGATTATTGGGGGGCCAGGCCCCCTGGCCCCATTCCGGCCCCCGTTTCCGCCGCCTATGTCTATTGCTAATTCCGAGCACCAAGCACATCGGCAGTAGGTTCCGTTTTTAAAGTCTTCGGTATGACCCGGCCAGGACTCGAATTCCCCACCTCTCGACTGCAAATCGAATGCTCTAACCACTTGACCATGCAGTTGGTCTGGCCTACGGAGGGTAACCGGTGCTACATTGAACGCTAGGGGCAGTACCACTGTCCCTCTGTCTTTTACCTCTTCTTTCCACCAGTAGAAAACAAAACCTATGATCAACATTACACAGTGAAAAACGGAAGTATCTATATGCATTGTCACTTGTGAAAATGTAACATCGCTGCATTTTCAGTGTCACATCAATAGGATGCATTACGTATGAAAATATGAAACCTTATATGTTAGGCAGGAAGCGATATAATCTTAATAACCTTAAATTCTAAAGGTCGCATTTAACTTTCTTTCACACAAACGTGAAATCTCAGAATTTTTATCAGTCTTATTTTTCTTATTTCCAAGCACCTGTCAGAATATCTAAGAGCTTTTGCTTTGACGAAAATATGAAAACCATTGAACTGCAGGCTAAAGTAGAAGAAAAAAAAGGCAATTTAGAGATTTTAAAAGTATTTCTTCGCCATGGGAGCAATCATATAATCAACCATTCGAAAGTGCGGTAAAACTCCTGTAAATATTGAATGTGGTAATTTTCTGCTGGGAATTCTTCTTTGACTTCTCCAGGAAATCAAAGATTTTCATCAACGAGAAGGGGCATCATGGTCTAGCGTCATCTCTACTGTAACTGTAGCAGTAACAGCGCAGTGAAAATTATAGAGGGTTCAATGTTTCCATAACCTTCTATCTACGAAGGAAATAAATGTATGACAACCCATTAGGTTTTCCAAACGCCACGTCAGGGGTGGCGCCATGATTTGTGCGAGGGGAGGGGGGGGGGGAGCTCTCCGAAAGAGGGGCCAGCTTTTCAAAGCCCCGACAAAAGAGATGAGTGGGACGTGACTTGACAGAATTTGAGGCGCTCGTAGGCTACGCGTGCCGAAATTTTTGGCTTTCTCTGTAATAAATACGATACTTAAAAATCTGGAGTTTATTTTGAAAGAAAAGTTTTAAATTTTTGAAAGAGGTTTGACTTTTGTAAAGACCATGAAAATGTTGGAGTGTTTGTTGAGAAATCTGTCCTTCATATGGGCAAAATCAAAAGCTTCACATAGGCGACAGTTGAAATTCTTTTGGGGTTACATATTTAATCGTGCAAAGCCTACGTACAAAGACATCAAGACGAGAATAGTTCGCTCTGAAAGATTTTCCCTTTTTTGAACGAAGGTTCGAGAATTAAGAGCTTATTTAATTGCAGAAATTTTGGAATTTAATTAAAGAAAATTTGGTTTTTCGGTAAGATTATAATGAAAACAATTGTTTTTTTAAGGGATGTGCCTTTCTAGAGCAATATTATTGTAGAATGTTAGGGTGATTAACAGAGTTGGCTTTGAATATTTGCTACATCGACTATCCACCGAAACTGGAAAGTTTTGCCACTTTTAACAACCTAAAGCTTATACTGGAAAAAACTGTAATTTTATGACAAATTTTGGGGTGTATGGAAGAATCTAACCTTTTTATGAAAAAAATCAGCTTGGGGTGATCTGTAGATTGTTGGGGTTTACCGAATATCATCATGCCGATTAAGGTCCTCGGACCATATTGGGAAATTTTCCCGAGGAAAAAGTTTGGCTTCCCATATGTTTGAAGCTTTTTGTCCGAAAAAATGTAATCCTGCTCGAAAGTCTAATGGAGCGCACAGAATTTTTTGGAAAATTGAGAACCTCAGACAGCAGAAAATGAAATTTCCCGGGCTCGTAACCAGAAACAAAGCACTCATTATTTCTTTCCCAATAAAATTTTCACTTCATAGCACTGTCCCAAATCGAAGAACATTGTGCAGTCATGCGTTGTTCTGTTCGGTAATCTGTTCGACCGAAACCCCTTTCTAAGCGGAGCGCCACCACCAGTTGGCGCGGAGCGTACAGAAAATTGTTAAAAAATGTGACCCCTCAGAAAGCAAGAAATGGCATTTCCCATACTTGTAACTAGAAATGAAGCAGTCGTTATTTTGAGCTTCCCTTTGAAATGAGCGTTTCACTTCAACAGAAATAAACCAAACTTGCTAAGTGATCAGAAAGTTACCAGATAAAAAGTACTGCTACAGTTGAATTGGTCTTACCTCTCTTTGGGGGAGCTATGCAACGGCATTGGAAACATTCTAATGTTTTTGACTCTGTTAAGAATCTAATTCGTTGTATGCAATTACAAGGTCTACTGAATAGATGCAATTTCCTACGTGACTACTTGAACTACAGACAATGATTTTACTTCCAACGTACTGAAAATATGTCATGTTACAAGGTGGCTTTAAACAGTGTCGGAGCTGCCATATGGTCAGGAGGGGTCGCCTCCGTCAGGGAGGGGGTCGCCTCCCCCCTGACGGACCAAAATCGTCTGTCTGCGCCCTTCTTAGTTTTTTTTAACATACTTGACTCATGCACCAGTTTTGGTAAAAGACATATTGTAATAGCGTTTTTTTTAGCCCACATTACGAAATGTTCGAACAGCTACCAGCAAATGTACTATCTGCACTTCATTCTGATGAAAAGCTTCATCTTGTGCAATCTAGAGATAGGTTTTGAGCAAACGTATCTTCATGTTTTATACGCACTAATGAATGTTGTCGCTGTGCTAAGTTAATTGTTTTAACACCAAGCGTGATTATAAGCTTACAAAATACACAGACTGACATTAAATTCACCCTCCCGGCCAATAAAAGATGTTGCAAAGGGCACAACAATATTTGTAATGCAAATAGCCCACTTGTTGAAGGATAATTGTCAACATAGACAATAAGAAGAGCTTATAAAAATACAAAATAGCTTTAACAGCATCTTTCAAAATCATTTGAAGAAAAAATTTAGGCTAAAATAAAATAAAAACTGTTATCATCGTGGATATGGTTTAAAAGTTTTAAATTAGCAGTTTCCATTTTGCTTTTCGTCAAGTGAGCATTCTCTTGATAAATGGCTTTTTCTGACACTGCACGATAATCCCATGAAAATGCTTATTTCTGTACTTTCGTGGTCTCAAAAGCCAGAAAATTGCATCTAATAAGCCTAGGTTGACGGTACTTTTATTTATTATGAATTCGGTATCTAGGGAGCCAAGCAGACCTTTTGTCTTGGCTATTTCTTGCAATGTACTTAATTAATAGCTATTCTAAAGTGGTCCCATGATGTAAAACACGTCAATTAATGTTTATTCGTGTACCTATCTTCATTTCCAGATACCAAAAATGTACACCGAACGGTCATTAATTCCACAACTCCCCCTGTAAGATTGCTTGCTATTTGGCACAAAGTATCCAATTGTTACATTAAAATCTTAAATCGAGACATGAAAATAACACAAATATAATGACCGCCCTCAAACAAAAATGTGAAAGAGAGTGATAGAAACATGGGTGTCCGCAAGAAGGAAAAGGGGGGAACTTGCTCCCCCTGGAAAATAAAAACCTGAAAAAACTAAGAACACATAAAGAAAAAGACGAAGAAAAATTAACATCAGCATTTCTTAACAGTTCACGCAGTGTTTTCCTTATTTATATGCAGTAAATAGGCTTTATAAGAAATACCATTTCCAACGATCTGAGAGGAATTTTGGGCCAAAATTTTCTTGCGCTGCGCGCCAACTCATGATGGCTCGGAGGTTTTCCCCTAAAAGAATTTTTTCTCCTTCCCGAATTTCCTTCCCGGAGGCCAATGGATGGAAAATTTAAACGTCTTTTAATAGAAAAACTTTCTGAGAAGAAATGGCAAAGTAGTCTTCTACCAGGTGTGGAAAATCAAATGGAAAGTCTGAAAAGCCGTGGTTTCGATCGTGCTGAGGTTAAGGGTATTTAATCCTTCGAAGCGCCCCTGCAGACCATTTTCGCCCCCTGTGATCGAAATCCCTAGCCCCGCCACTGGCTTCAAATGAACTTTCAGTCAGACTTGTGGAGAGACGTTCTCAAACTACTGTTTATCATTATGTTTAGCTAAAAACATGGCTGATTTGCATTACCGTTGCTAGAATTCGGCTGTCGAGGGAGGCCAGATGGCAGACCATTGGGCACTGTATGCACATGAGCAACCTCATGTCCGATTTTGTAAGGAAGTTCAGAATTGTGAATTCTTGAAGAAGCTGGTCTTCTAGAAACCAAAATAAAGAAGATCGTCTAGGTGACTTTATCATGTCCACATCTGTTATCGTGATGGTGTAGATGGAGGCTCCCCGACGAAACTGGATTTTCTCATCAACGGGGAGGGCAGCCTTCGCCGACGGGGGCATGACCTGGCGCGCACGGATTGAAGATGGAATGAGGCGGTGTAAATCACTTCTTCATGGCAGAGCTAGTAAGAAGTGATTAACACCGATTCAGATACGTATTAAAATAGCGTCACAAAAGAGAAAAGTTCATAAAGAAGAAGAAAATAACAACAGTTCATGATCATCCATTCAGTAACCTCAGTCCTTCACGTTTTTCATTTTTAGGCCTCCCCGAAAAATTGCATTCCTTCCCCGATGGAAGGAGATAGGAAAATGTACATGGAAATAAGGTACGACAGAGCTACAAAGATGTGATTAAAAATGAATTCCGATGTGCATTGAAATGGCATTACAAAACAAAACATATAGTCAAGATCGCCCATCCAGCAACTTCAGTCCTTGTAGATTTTTTTTTATTTTTTTATTTGTTACCGTAGGCCTCACCAACGAAAGCGGGGACCTTCCCCGACGGGGGGGGGGGGGGGAGGGCAGTGTTCCCCGACGGGGGGGGGATGGCCCGGGCCCCCCTCCCCGTTGGCAACACCTCTGCTCCATGTTGTCTAACTCGCTTTGACTTCGTCTACACAATTGCATTTGAGTGTGATTGTAAACTCAGGTTAGAAGGACCTTTGTTGTTGTATGCAAGTTTCTTTTAGTTTTGTGGTTTAATTCGCAAGACTAACTTCACATACATTTTTCATATACAATGCACTGTCCTTCGTGTCTACCGGTGCCAAATGCAACTTCCATAAGGAGTATGCAACCGTTATTGAACATTTTAATGAAGGTCCTAACTTGTTCACATGTTAGCAGTTCAATCTGGACTTAAAATAAAAATCGAAAATGAAAACTCATTTTATATTGTTCACGTTGTTTATATTTTCAGTCACACTGTTCCAACCCTTACTTTCATTATTATTTTATCATTTAACCTTGTTCAAAAATTCCAAAACAAACTTTAAAAGGTCAGCTTTCAAGGAACAGTTCTAAGGAAGAGTATGGATCTTTGTCATCTGATCTCCCCAAATACAATCTTCTAGGTAAACGAGACATGTGTTGTAAAAGCCAAGTACGAAACACGGAGAGAGTTGAGAATGTTGTCATTGTCCGTTATCTTGCTGCACTGGCTGAAAATACAGCTTTGGCTACCTGAATAAGCTGTCTCAGTTGAAATGTGCTACTGTGAACCATAGGTTACCTTTTGTTTTTATCTTCCCCTTAATTCTTCCGGCCCTCAAAGCAGGGAGCTGCTATTCTAATAGCAGCTCCCTGCTCAAAGTATGGCAAAGAACCGTTCGGCGAAACCAGAACATAAACTATCAAAGGACTTGTGCTACCAAGGAAGCTAACTCCACCAAAAGAAAACTTGCAACTGACCTGCCTCAAGACCCTTATACCATTTATATCATGTCTCTGCCATGTATGGCTCCATTCTAGACTGGATGAAAAGAACAGATACTACACATCATCATAGCCAAAGCAGACTCAACTCTAACATTTTCTAACCGTCCTTTTGTTTTATTTTTCTTTTGTAGAGTGTTTCATAGGAGGAATCCAAAATTATTTTTGAATGCTGCCACACCTTATGTTATAAGGTTGGCTATTGAGAGTCGAGGTCAATCCAGCTACTGATTAGTATAAGGGTGTACAATGTGTGCTCTATTAGACACATATTATTAATTTTTTATTAGTCTAACACATCAACCCTCTCGTCTACTCATTGGAGTTGATCCTGGGGACAGGGGACATTTGCACCACCAATGAAAATATTGGGGGCAAACACATCCTTTTGCCCACCGGTTTAAAAAAAAGTGTACAAACACCTTTTCTAAAGTCGTCCCGACCCTCTGGTAAAGGGCCGTTCGGCGAAACCAAACTTAAAACTGCTTCCCGACGAAGCCGTTACGTTCATTCAGCGACATTGTTAAGCAACTGACAAAAAGCGACATTGTTAGAGATTACATGGTTTAGTGAGCACCAATTGGTGTTTGCGGATTTCTATTGTTCAAAAATAGGCCAAGTGATGACATCAAGGGGAAGAATTCTATTATGATTCTAGACTGGACGAAAAGAACAGATAATAATCATAATCTTAGCCAATTAAGGGCAGAAAGAAGAAGAAAAGACACAATAAAATGTTGTGGTATACAGACAGAACGTTTCGATAAAGAGTCAATGTGAACACACTATAAACATGGAAGTACTACCTCGGAGGTAGTACTTCCATGCTATAAAGTAGTAATACCGTATTTTAAATGCGCCATCTGTAATTGTGTATATGCGTGTGAATGCAGGTGTGTGTGTGTGTGTGTTTGAATCATGCAGTGGCGTAGCTACTGGGGGAGCACGGGGACAGGGGGCAGGGGGGGAAG
The DNA here is from genome assembly GCA_037179385.1 of Holothuria scabra. Classification (NCBI taxonomy): domain Eukaryota; kingdom Metazoa; phylum Echinodermata; class Holothuroidea; order Aspidochirotida; family Holothuriidae; genus Holothuria; species Holothuria scabra. The sequence continues at coordinate 46,843,484 of CM074190.1, forward strand.
TTGCCCCCCTGGAAAATAATTTGGGGAAATTTGATGAGTTTCCTTATTATAACAGAAATTTCTCAGAGTTTTTTTATAACAAGAAATTAAGAGACATCTCTCATATATAATTCGTATTTTCATGCAACAAATTAACCCAGATCTCGTCAGTGTCGCATGAACCGGCCCCACTCACCTTCCACAGAAATGTCCTCGCCGAGCAGCAGATTGGATGTTCTCTATCTTGTCTACGTGCGGCTGTTATGATCACTGCATTCTAGTGCACGAGAAACTGTTATTCAGGAATTTAACGACAGTTGATTCACTACCACTAACACTGAAAGGCTTTAAAGGGGAACTTATCCCCTTGTACACAGTCTCTGCGCTGAACACTTCGGGAATTTAGTAAAAGGATATGAAAAATGAGTAGTCACCAACGTAGACCCCCGACGTTATTGTATTCTCTTACAAGCTAGTAGTAGCTTTAGGCCCTACCGATTTTACTCTGTGTACATTACAATGGACGGAGCTGAAACAATCTATGGCCAACGATAAACCTAAAGTTAGTTCCAGCAGGGAGCTGCTCATTAGAATGAACGGGATCCATTGGCATACTTAGATTTTGTTACTTAGCCTAATCCTTGGAGGCTTACAGCTAGTTCGGTAAAATAGCTTTCTGCTTACTTGGGGTGTAACAATAAACGGATCCATGAGTACCTTGAGCCTTCTACACTTAACAGACTGCTATTCTAACAGGATATCCTGTGTGATCGAACCACTATCAGGCCTCCTTTTAGTGGCGTACGAAGGGGAGACCATTAGGCCGTGCCCCCCTCACAGATGCAATTCTTACTTTGTTCTTAAAAATACGTAGTCAAACTTTTAGTAACACAGATTTTACTTCAAAAGATAGCATTTGTGGCTCCAGATTGCATATAAGGACACCCAACTTTTCAAGAATTTTCAAAGAGGAAGGATTGTCTTTGCAAGGTCCATCAGTGATGCAATTTTTTTAATTAATACAAACCGGCAATTTCTGTCAAATTCCGATTTTTAGTTAAAAAGGTAGACTCTGTATCCCACTGGTGGCATCCATTAAAATAAAGACTACATGTTTAGATTCTCTTTACAAGCATGAATACGCCATTTTTGACCATCATAGGAGTCTGATTTTTCGAAATATTCTTTACGCTCTGCGCCAACCAATGTTGGCGCTTCGCTCAGTCTTTTGAGCAAAATTACATTTTTGGTGTCACTAGCTCTTAACTATCTGATCATTTTGCAGTTTGCGAACTTACCTTGAAGGGAGCATTTCATTGCAAACGACAAAGGAATATATAGCGACTGGTTAGATTCTTTGTGTAAGTCTGGAAAATGCTATTTCCGGCCACTTCTGAAGGGTCTGATTTTTCGAAATTTTCTCTACGCTCCGCGCACACCAATGGTGGCGCTCCGCTTAGAAAATCTTTGTGACAAAATAACGTTTTGTGGCCAAGAAAAACCACAAATCCTATACCGATCGATGCTCTTTTATTTTGACTCCTAAAAGTGTGCAAATTTAATGACAAGTTTTACTTCGTAAGGTAGCATAAATGGTATGAGAATGCATATAAAAATTTCAGTTTTATCCTCATAAACCACCAAGATTCAACTTTTAACACTGTTCCTGTCAAAGTCGAAAATCTTGCACCATTTTGCATCTTGGTTCCTTGAAAACGTCAAAAAATTTCCGGACACCCATCCCCTTACACCATACAGCATGCCCCCCGCCCTTCAGAGAAATCCTGGGTACCCCACTGCGTTAGTAGGCCTACATAAAAATAAACCAGATATTAACCAAAATAATATACTACGAGCTGTTATTTCCAATTGCTCCATATTATACTTTAGGATTAAAATGCAGGTAATATTACATAATGACGTGGTAATCTTGTTATACTCGTAAACAGTGGCGTAGCTCGGATATTTTTCAGACGGGGAAAAGGTATGAAGTTTCCCCAAAACTTTTCCCGATCAATGTGTATGTATTTCATGTATATGCAAATTTTCAAGTATAACATAATTATCAAGTAATTATGTAATATTACCTGTATTTTAATCTTAAGTATAACATAGAACGATTAAAAATAACAACTCTTAGAATATATATTTTGGTCAAGAATATCTGGTTTGTTTGTATGTACCAAAGCAGTGGCATACCCAGGATTTCTCTGAAGGGGGGGGGGGTGCAGTATGTTGAGTGATCGCCAGCCTGGGGATGGGATAAGGGGAACTAAATTTTTGGCGTTTTCAAGGAGCCTAGATGCAAAATGGTGCGACATTTTCGACTTTGACAAGAACAGTGTTGAAAGTTGAATGGTGGTGGTTCATGAGGATAAAACTGAAACTTTTGTGTCTTAACATGTATGCTTATGCCATTTACGAAGTAAAACTTTTCATGATTAAACTTGCATACTTTTAGGGGTCAAAATAAAAGAGCATAGATCGGTTTAGGCGAAAAGGAGCATTTTAATTTTCGGTTTTTCTTGGCCACAGAACGTTATTTTGCCACAAAGATTATGTAAGCGGAGCGCCACCATTAGTTGACGCGGAGCGCACAGAAAATTTCGGAAAATCATAGCCTCAGATGGCCGGAAATAACATTTTCCAGACTTGTACGAAGAATTTAACGGGTCGCTATCTTCTTTTGTCGTTTGCAACGAAATGCTTACTTCAAAATATGTTCTCAAACTGCAAAGTGATCAGAGAGTTAAGAGCTACTTTGACCTCAAAATTGTAATTTTGCCCAAAAGACTGAGCGAAGCGCCAACATTAGTTGGCGCAGAGCGTGAAGGATATTTCGAAAACCCAGACTCCTATGATGGTCAAAAATGGCGTATTCATGCTCGATTCTTTTCTGGGAAACTACACAACGAATTGAAAATATGCTAATTAATACTTCTCTATTGTGACTCTTGGCTACACTGGAAACTGGGGAAAAGGCCGTGGCCAGCTAGGTTGGAACCCGGGCCATAAAACTCTATCTAACTAACTTGGTTAAATTAAAGATCCGCTGAATTGATGAAATTGCCTGTGACTGATCGAACTCCCATTTGTTCATGGTTTTAGCCCTAACATCTCTCGCGTGATAAATGACAAACTATCTCTCACCGCAGTTGAACACCCTCCGCTTTCCTGTCCCTGTCTTGTAGGTCTATGACGGCCGGGGAAGGAGTCTATGGGAAGGGCCTCTCCCGTTTAAAAATTCTTAAATTAGGGGAAACCGGTGCCTCAAGTGGGATACAGAGGCTACCTAAGTAAATATTGGAAATTGACAGAATTTGCCTATTTGTAGGAATAAAAAAACTGGCTTTTACTGAGGGGCCTTGCAGAGACAACTCCCATTTGTTCATGGTTTTAGCCCTAACATCTCTCGCGTGATAAATGATAAACTATTTCTCACCGCACCTGAACACCCTCCGCTTTCCTGTCCCTGTCTTGTAGGTCTATGCCGGCCGGGGAAGGAGTCTATGGGAAGCCCCCCCCCCCTCCGTTTAAAAATTCTTAACTTAGGGGAAATCGGTGCCACAAGTGGGATACAGAGGCTACCTAAGTAAAAATTGGAAATTGACAGAATTTGCCTCTTTGTAGGAATAAAAAAACTGGCTTTTAACTGAGGGGCCTTGCAGAGACAACGCTTCCCCCTGTGGAAATTTTTGAAAAATTGGGTGTCCTTTACATGCAAGCTGGTGCAACATGTGCTATCTTTTGAAGTAAAATCTGTGTTACTAAAGTATGGCTACGTATTTTTAAGAATAAAAAAATGTCATCCGTGAGGGACATGGCTCAATGCCCCCCCCCCTTCGTTCGCCACTGGAAGGAGGCCTAATAGAGTGGCAGCTCCACATTCAATCTGCTGCGCGGTGAAGACATTTCTGTGGAACGCGAGTCGGGCCGGTTCATGCCACACTGGGTGTGGGTTTTGTTTTTGTTTTATTTGTTGAAAAAAATAATGTATGAGAAATGTCTCACAATTTCTTATTTTAACAAAAATTTTGAGAAATGGAAAAAGAGCTTATCATTATTTTTTAAATTTCCGCAATTTCATAAAATTTCCCCAATTTTTTTTTTCGGGGGGGGGGGCGGGCAAGTTGCCCCCCTGGCCCCCAGTAGCTACGCCACTGCTCGTAAATTTGCATATTTTGTATGAAATACATACACATTGACAGGGAAAAGTTTTGGAATTTCATACCTTTGCCCCCTGGAAAAAATCCTAGCTACGCCACTGTTTGTATGGATGTCTAGAGGTAACAGTGGGCGCTCGTGTTCGTGTGAGCGGATTTCTTATAGACGATTCCGGTCACAAATGAGATGAGGTTCTGGCTTTTGGAAAATTTTCTGCCTACGCAATCCGCAAAGCAGATCTATGTCGATGCATCCACTTTGTAAAGGGCAAAGATGTCTCTTCAGGAATGTCTGACATGTACATGTCAAATCAAAACTTCCGCTTTCTCTGATACTCGTAAAGCAATTCGCTCTTTTGAGATAGTCAACTGAGGGCGATTTTGTTAGGAAATGTTTGAAAATTTGAATTCACACTTTCCTACAGTCCATCGTGATTAGTAAATTCACGTTTCATGAACAGATGATGGGCCACTGGGTGGGTAGGTAATATATAGAACAGTCTATAGTTTCTACATTTAACTTTTCGAAAATTAATTTTTTAGAGAGTATGTTTCGATGTTTTTCTAATATCGTGTAGGTTTTACAACTGGTATCCTTTATGTAGCCCCCGTGAAAGAATTTCAAAAGCTAGCTGCCACAAAAGATTAGTTCAATTAGAAAAAAAACCTTGAGAGTGACATAACTTTCACCTCAGAGTTGGAGGCAGGTTAGCCAACGCTTTTCCATAACATGAGGTTGTTTCATGCGTTCATATTTCGTCAGTTCCAATTGATTGAGCCTTCATATTTTGCCTGCTCGTTGCTGCTGGCGGTAGTTAGTTAGTTACTTAGATAAGATTTAGAAACGACACACCAACACGAATGTATTATATAGTATCATACTGTTCCAATATTGTTCAAGTCCTCTCATTTAGTCTCCTCTTACTACAGGCAGGGAATACCGTGGGTATATTCTTCAAACCCCAGCCCACAGGGGGTGCTTGCTTGCGATGAAACCACTTGCTACTATAATGATGGTCCAAAAATGATTCCTCTTTTCCCTTCTTTACATGCCTTAGGCACTAAACCTTTGAAGGTTTGAAGGAGTACTCCTGAGCATTAACCAGGTGAATTTTGTTCCAGGAGCCGTCTGCCTTGTTTGATATAGATACCTGAGTACCGTACTATTTATATATACAGTAAGGTAACTAGATCTGGCCTGCCAGTTCCTCAGTAAAGGATGAACTGTTTCAGTTATGAAGTATTGAATAGCGCCATCTTTTTCAAACTTTTAGGCCTAACTTGAACGTTGCATGAATGTAATAATAAAATTTCAAGGCGGAATTTCTTTCGTTTCGTCTCATTTATTTCAAAAACATCCAAAGGCACTGGGAAGTAAATGTTAGTAGTAATGTAATTGTCATTCATCTTTATGTATATCTGTTTTTTGTTCAGTCATAATGAACAACATTTTTTATCAGTGTGCAATAATTTGTCATCGGTGGTCAATCGTGTCAAACACGGCAATTGCGACACCATGCATACAAAATAACTTAGTGTGGTCTGACAGACGACACTCATGAATCCGTCTGGATCGCGGAAGAAATGACCTCATTCAGCTATTGTAATATCTTGCAGTATGTATGGATTCTTCCGATTTTGAAAGACGCCCTCTGTCCGTTACGTACCGAAAATTTCCGTGGCGGTGAGCACAGATTACCTCCGCGATACACAAAGTAGCAAAGTTATGTTTATATTATTAAGCCAATCACGATCAAAAGATAACGTATACCAGGGACAGCTCCCTCCATAGACTGCTTACATAACAACACTTGACTTAGTCTTACGTAAGTAACGCGGATGCCAATTTCTCTTGCTATTTGTATCACCGCATACATGTTGCGAGAAAGGAGATAACAGCTAGCTGCGCAGGTTACTATCGTCTGTTGACTAGCATTGTTCGCACCAACGTAAACCAAACGCTCGCAGAAAAGTTTTCGTAGTAATCTTAACCCTTTCGAAATGAGATTAACTGATGGCTGCTATTTAAGGTTCAAGTTGACCCTCACACGTGCCTAATGGAGTCTTTTGAGGGTTGCAATAATACTAAATATGTCAAAGTATTCCAGGTGTGCTCCCTTAATTGGGAGTTTTCGTGTGTTGAGTGGCCGACCTTGTTAGTATTATATTTATTGTACAGTATACGCTTCGAACGCCTGTGGTCCTACATACGTACTGATCATTCAAACGTACTAGGCCTATACTAGCCATGGAGTAGCGAGGAAATTCTGATTCCTGCTCCATGACTATATAGCCCGGCCACAATCACGCAGGCCTATTATTGTTATACGTTAGGCTAAGCCACAGTCATTCTAACCAGACTGCACTGTATTTGCAAGCAAATACGATGTTCTAGTTGTCAATGGATCTTCTTAACATATTACATACTTCAAGAATGCACAGAAGTAGCCTAAAAAGCACAGTTACATCGTTATGACAAGAACAATCAAAGCTCAATGGATAAAACTGAAACACAACTAGATTCTGGCATACCTGTTTGAACCGGTGAGAGCATCTGCCTCTCACGCGGAAGGTCAAGTCAAACCAAAGACTCCAAAAATGGAACCTACTGCCGTTGTTCGTGAAGCTCCGCATTGGCCATTGGGTAGGGAAAACCAGCCAGTGACCCACAACTGGAAAAAAGGCCCTTTCCCGGCTAGACTTGAGCCAATGGGTTGGAAACTGGACCGTATAACTCTAACCAACCAACCAACCAACCAACCAACCAACCAACCAACCAACCAACCAACCAACCAACCAACCAACCAACCAACCAACCAGCCAGCCAGCCAGCCAGCCAGCCAGCCAGCCAGCCAGCCAGCCAGCCAGCCAGCCAGCCAGCCAGCGAACTAACTCATACCTGTTTGCAGATCGTGATCGAGTCCATCATGAAACTTGCTGTTTTGTATAGTTGTCTTGGCTGTTTGCTGTACGCAACCTTTCCATTTCCCTGCTGGGCAGATATTGTACTTTTTGTATTGAAACTGCGTAAGGATAACTTAAAAAGAAAAAAATCATCAAGGATCCAACAGATGGTTGCGCCCCTCTTGGTCTTTCGGACAAAATTAGATATCCCATAGGCGTAAGCCTGGGGGAGACAGCCCCCAGTAAAAAATGAGGGGCGGAAACATGCTTCCGACCCCCACTTTCCAGGTCAGGAGACCCCCTTCATTCCCCCACCCCCCAAATTAAAAATTTCAGGCGCGCTTGGTGCGCCGCAAAATGCAATGTAGAATGCATTTTTCCTCGCTCATAACTCATTTTGGTAAACTTTTCCGAGCTCTGTAAATGACAAAATCGGATATTACCATATGTGACACCACATCATCAAGAGACACCGGCAGCTATTTTGCTAATTTTGTAAACTGTCTTTCGTAGAATTCCAAATTTTCTTCAATAAAAGCTCTTGATTTTGAAATATTTTGTCTGAAATGTACAACAAAGTTTGAGATACTTGAAGTGTCATCTGAGAGTGTTAAGTTCGTAGGTCTAGTTAGATAATATTATGTAGCAACAATAATTCAGTCGTCGTGCAACCATTCTTAGATTTGCCACCAATATATGAAGGAAGTGCAGATTCTTCAGTAATCAGAAAACCCAGAATCCAAAGTTTTCTGCAGTACAAGCTCCGTATCTACATATATTTATTTAGAAGGGGCAAAAATATAGGCACGATTCGGGCGCCGCAATGCGTCCCTAATACAGTGGTACTCACACAAAAGAAAATTCGGAAAACTTAGCTACTACTTACAAGTCCGATTGCCCCTGGCTCGAAAAAGTGACAACTCGGAAATTTGCCGTTTGAGACACCAGTCAAATACAGTGCGGTTTTCCCAACTTCTCTTTCATAAAATTCCGAATTCTTCCCAATAACTGCTTTATATTTGTTTTATTTTAATTATTAGCTTTAAAAAGGCAAATTTTTCCGCGCGCTCCACAGTGCCCTAATCCTGAACCCTTTATGCAGTAAGCGGTCGCTCATAAAGCAGTCAGGGGTAAACTTTCTTAATGTCGCTGAGGATTATCAGATATATGCAAACAGAAAACGCAGATTCTTCGATGGTCCCCTAATATGCAAATATCCATACAGGAAACCCTGCATCTAAACTATATCTTGCAATACAGGCTCCATATTTACAAATGTGTTAAAGGACCCAAATTTTCGACGTGTGCAGTACACTAGTGTTCAAACTTAAGAAAAAGTCAGGTGTTTTTAACTTAAAAAAATGTTCTTGCTCTTTGAAAAAAAGCGAAAAACTTCAGCCCCCTTTTTTTGAAATGTCCGGATCCGCGCCTGTCATCTGAATGAAAGAAACAAATAAAAAAAAAACAGTCAAGAACCTAAAACAAATGGTTAGACCCAACTACTATCTGGCTCAATTTCTCTTCTTCAATGCTTTTGCTCAGTGAGCACCAACCAAAATGGAAGTAGGTTCCGTTTTTTAAAGTCGTTTGTATGGCCCGGCCCAGCTGCATGACTCGAACTTCCAACCTCCCGACTGCAAGTCTGGTGCTCTAACCACTTGACCACGAATATTGGATAACGCTAGTTCATTGATAAAGTCACCTTTTGGCGTAAATGTTCGTAGAAAATATGGCATATTTATCACTTTAAAGGGACAAACAAAATTTGACAGAGAGTAGTAGCCTCTTGTTTCAGGGCCCCTTTAAAGGGGGTCTTGGAACAAAAGACTGCTACTCTCTGTCAAACTTTGTTTTTCTGAACTGATTGTCTCCCAGAATATACAAATATTGAAGAGTTCTTCCAGGTTAAAAGAAACGTCAATTGAATTGGTGTAACTCAATGATTAATGAAAATTTCTGAACATTTTTGTCGGGTAACAAAATTCCACGCAGATGCAAAACTAGACAGGTAATGAAAAAATTCTTTTCTGGTGAATGATGAACAGGTGATTTTATTTTTCTGTTTCAAAACTTATTTACTTTCGATTCCTTTTTGCCCAAACCACATTATGCCTCCAATTAGCTGCAGGTCGCTTTGAATCAAATCGAGTGCACCCTAATTTTTGATAAAATAAAATCGAAACTATTCATCATCTACCCTCTAAAAGTGGAAGGTGAAATTTTACCAGGTGGAAGAATCTTAATAACGGAAATTTACACCTACAAGAGCGAAGTTTCAATCATAATGGAGTGCTTTAAGGGACCACTTTTCAGAAAGACCTATCCCTGGAGGAGCGCGGTAAAGTTTGAATTTTCACTTATTTTGGAATCAATTTCACTCTTCTGAGAGTGAATGTTAGTAAGTGAATATGAACACTCTAATGGATTAAAATCACTTTTTACTCTATTTGAGAGTGCCTACGTTCATTCTTTTGATTTTAGAGCGTGTGTTGAAATTCGTTAGATTACGATCTCTTTCCTTTTGGAGACAGAACATTTTTAGAACAAAATTAAAAATATCTTTCCTTAATTAACATAAAAGACCTTTGGTACCATCGGTACAATTGAATTTAAGTTAGCCTATTTTGCAAAGTTACCTTTTGCAGTTGTAAACATTGATTCAGGAATCCCTTAATATTTTTTTCAAGAAAGGTTTATAATAATCTGTGCTATTTCCCTTCTCAATAGAGATAGATAAATATTAATCAGCCAATCGTAAAAATACAATGGGAATGAGTTGAAAACAAGAGCTCATAGAACAGATACAAACAATAAAACAATGACTAAGACCTAAAACTGGTACAGCGGGCAAAGAAAACAGAAAGTTGCCAAATTAAAACATAAAATGAAACAACGGCTATGATGAGTATTAAATATTTTAATAGCAGAAGGATAAAACTCTCGATCAACCTCTTGGAGCCTATAAAACATCGAAATCTTTCCTCAGAAGGCAATAACTCGAGCTGGATGAGAAGAATCTTTCACAATGTTTGAAATGCGTTTCAGAGTCCGTTCTTGGTACAAAGAATGAAGGGATGGCAGGCCCATACCAATGATGCCCTCAGCAGTTCTTATAACAGATTGTAGTTTATTAATATCAGTTTTACACGTACTGCCAAACCATACTAAAATGTTCGTTGTTAAAACACTTTCAATTATACAACGATAAAAATTAAGTGAAACACTGTCATTTACACCATAAGAAGTTTAAGAGCTCGCAAAAAGAATAGTCTCTGAGGCTTTTGATGTGACGTCATACAACAATCCCTCGGCCGATTGGTAGACCACACGTTTGCGTGATGAATTTGTACACACCCCGTAGTATTATTTATTACAAACTTTGCAATGCGTTTAGCACAAAGCCATATTTACTGGCATGGGTGCTTCCATCATGGCGGATACGTGACGAAATAACTCATTTTCTTCAGAGAAGACGAACTTGAAACAAGTTGCTCTCATCATGAATGTGCTGTCCCAACTACCTATTGCAATTAACGACTATAGTGTTTTCCCATTTCCTACTTCTTGCTGTTTAAACAGTAGGGCGGTACTTTGGAAGGGGGATTGCTAAAAATACAATTTGCAGTCAACATTCATGAAGCTATGTTGTGCCATTAATTTTCATTTTGCTTTTTGCGCATTATTTGTAGCTGTAAATTAATCAGCCACCTGTAAGACTGTTGGTATAAAACAAATGTGTATATTGTCTTGTGGCGCTCTCCAAGATTAAGTTAACAACGTGAACGTTTGCCTTACAACTTTTATCTTTGCTAATCCCATATTTTGAAGATTATGGCAAATTTAGTTACTTAGTTAGATGGGGTTTAGCGACACACAAACACGAATGTGTTATATAGTGTCACCGAGAAAGAAAAAGTTGCATTGTACAGGTAAAAGTACCTAAAAAAATTAAAACTTAGGTCAATTTTCATATAAAAAATAGCAAAGGCCGGAGTCACGTCACAAATTTCTATAAAAATTGCTTTCCTTGAGAAAGCCAAGAGTAAGGGATTCCGAAAAACCTGTTTGTTCAAACAACGTTTTCATGTCGGACACGGTGTAGTATTTCTGGCAGATATGAGAGTATCCATTGCAGTCAAATGTAGCGGAACAACCCGTACTCACGTTCAAAGAAGTGTGACAGTTGTATTAAAATACTGTAGCACCTTGCTGGGTGTAAGCACTAAACGCTTCTCTTAGAGATGCCAGCGCAGTGTGCTTTGTAATTGATTTACGGTTTCATTTTTTGTTTTGTTTTTAAAACCACACACCTCAAAGTATCAAACATTTGAGGGTATTAATAGAAATAGTTTATGGGACGATTATTTCACTTTTCATTACATCTTCAATCAGAACTAATTGCAAAATTCAAAATGATTGAACTAATTTGCTCCATTCTTCATTCGCATATTTCCCCAACGTGTGGGTTTATATCAATGAAATTTATGTTAAGGAAGACACCCCCCTTCAAAAAGAGCCTACAGTGCTAATGAGTATGCGTTTCCGTGTTTCTATTTCTTTAACCTTTGGCATACATTCTCCTGTATAAAAATACCATGAACTGTTTACAATGGCCTAGCCTAACTTAAACAATAGTCTCTCTGACGGAAAAGTTTCGTAGACGCCCAAGTCTAATTTCCCAAGTGACTGATAAACAGAAGAGAGTCAATGTTCTTTCTGTGAAAGTTTGCAATATTTCTTTAGAATTACAGGATCATTATAATAAGCGTTGCCTCTGTACCGCAATGATTCGGAGGCGGGGGTTGTTTAATAGCCAGCTTTCAGGGTTAGGAGGAACTTACATGGGGACTAAGCTGAAATTTGGATGGAGGGAAAGGGACAGTTCAGGAGAAGGTAAGTCTTCTTCAGCAATCCCAATCACCCAGACGGCATTTCCCCCTTAAATACTTCGTATATAGTGGGTCAGTTTACACCTTCAAAATCAAAATGGTCGAGGGGTGAGAGCACATCATTCATATTCATGTCATACACATTTTTTTTGTAGCCATTATGTTTTCTTGTGAGTTTCGTGCACCTGAAAACTTCATATAATTCTTAGAAAAAAGGGATCTTTTGTTAAGTGTCATGTGGTTGTACAAACATAATAGCTTCCTGAAGCGGATTTCCGCTGTACCAAGCTAAACAGCTGGGAAAGACATTGATGTTTAAATCAGAAAAATCGTACTTGAGTTTCACCACGCACCTAAAAACAGTCAACATTTTACATAACACTCTTAAGAAGGCTCAAATCATCAAACGCTGTACATTTATTTTCGATACGAATGCATTCTTTGCATTATCATTTTGGGCATAAAACTCTCTATTTGAATTAATTTGACGTTTGGGATAACTTATTTTAAACGAGTAAGTTAGAGGCAAACACTGAAAAGAGTCATTTTAGATATGAAATAACTGAAATTATATTTTTTCTCAGAAATGGACGTAAAAGTTTTTACATCTGCGAATTTATATGAAATAACCATACATGACTGATACCGTTTTCTCACATTCCCATTCAATAATGTTAGTTTCCCTTTGTTTCTCAATCGTTTAAACCTATATACAGAATGAAAAAATACGAAAATAACCGAGTTGATTAACAAGCAGAATGGCTATACTGTGCTAACTCCTAGAACTCATATGCATGCTTACCTGTTCACTGCAAGACAAAATGGTAATAAGGAGAAGAACATTCAATCATTCTAATAAATTCATTTTCATGAAAACAACGAAAATTATTTGTAGCATTTCACATAGCTTTGCTTCAATGTTAAGCATAAGAAGTTTCGCTCAACGAAAAAACAAAAAACTTTCAATTTGTGGAGAAGAAATTTGCACAAGAAAATTTTGGGTATTATTGGCTCACAAGGGGGGGGGGGAGAATAAGGCCATGCACCCCTTTTTTAGGTACAAAAAATAAGTTATTTAGTAACACAAATTTTACTTCAAAAGGCATCATATATGACACCAGATTGTATGTAAAGACACCAATCTTTCACAAATTCCTAAAGGAGGAGGAGGAGGACTAGGAGGAGGAAGAGGAGGAGAATACCTCTCTCTTAGACCCTCCCCCAGGCCGGCTTTCACTGATACCATTTTGTTTTACGTCCTAAAATACGAAAATTTTGAAACAAAATTTAATGTAAAAATGGCAGACGTAGAACTAGGTCGCATGTAAATACAGCTCATTTTCGAAAAATTCCAAAGGAGATGGGGACCCCCTACCTTTAGACCCCCCACGTCGGCGGTCACTTAAAATACTGCATGCCCCTTTCAGATAAATCCTACGTACGCTACTGGCCGACATGTAAATAATATACTTACTTTTACATTTTCGAGGGTGGCTTTCATGAGAGGTTGCGCATTGTTGAACAAAAGATCTACGAGTATAGGCTTAAGTGGTTGCAAAGGGACCTGAAAAAGGACGTCCCGCTCATCTGCCGGAATGATGATCCCTCACAAAATTGGCTTTGCACGTCAAAGGTTGCCGAGTTTATGGCAATGAAGGGAATCAAGACAGCTTTTCTCACATCTTAGTTTGTGTGTACAGAGAGTTACTGCAAAAATCCGTCCATTGCATTATGTTTTACCTTTTGCGTCAGGTTTGGTATTACCGGAATGAGAATAAAAAGAAAACACACCGAATGCACATTTTTTGTTTTCCAAATTATTTATAATAGTTCTGATGCACAGTGTGGAAATATTATTCTGAAAGACATTTCACAAAATTATAAGGGGAATCTGCTAAATGTTTCATATGTCACATTTCTGTAGGGAACTGCAATGATGAAACTTGACTTCTTACTTTTTGAAATATCGTTCCTCCCTGCCTTATTTCATCTTATCGCCTCAGGACGGAAATGAAGCACACCAAATGAACACTTGATATAGTCAGGTTTCACATCTGATTTTCTGCGTTACAATGCCAGATATACCAAGCATCAAGTATGTGTTAATTGTTTTTTACCGTCGTTAACACAATAAAAGCATTGAAAGCATAGATTAGCTGCAGGGCACAGATCATGTAACAAACTCAGATATCACTTACACACCACACCGCCTTTGATCTAGTGGGTGTCTTTATTGTATTTTCAAGGAGAAACGTCACGGAACGCTGAAGGTGGGGCAAAGGTGGAAGGTGGAAAGATGGGACTACAGCTCACAATGCCTTTCGCGCCATAGGTCACACTCCATTCAAAGATCTGTTGATCACTAAGGACAGTAGCATGAGCAATCCATGGAGGTAGGGTCTATGGTCCCAAAAGACAAGGGAACACAATTATTAGACCCCATTACAGGACAACAGATGTCCAAATCGTAATAATCATCTAGTTAAGCTTCCTATATGTGATTTCATTTCTAATTGGTATCAAGAACTTCTAGGTGCACCATCTACCTTTATATTTGCTACTTTAATCAGTTCGGAGGACGAAACCTTCCGGTGCCAGAATAGACTTTATGCATCTGATGTCACAGGGTGAACAATACGCCCTCTTTTGGGGCAAAACAAAAACAACACAGTCAAATACAGACATCTGATTTGTCAACGAGTCGAATACGGGCATAGTCTGCTACAGGGCCATTTCTTGTGTGTCCACGTGTTTCATTATTCTGTCCGAAGGATTACGTAAGGGTGTCGTCAATGCATAAGGTCTCCACACATTAATGACAATATTAAAGATGAGATATGAAACAATAGCAACTAGCACCTATATCTTTGTATGTTCAGTTGTAATTCTCTGTAAGTAGGTCTTGTGAAGATCCATTACGCAGTAATCGTAGAAATATCGTATGAGACGCAACTTGAAACTTAGGAATACGTTGTTAAGAAAGGCGAAGTTCCGAACGAATTTCTAGAAGTAAGCATATATCAAACGTTTGTTGCTGTTCGTTTTGTTAGTATAACTCCAATTTCACGCAAACAGGAAGATTAATGGATTATGTTACTCTCGCAATACATTGAAGCTGTAACAATGTACGAACATGCCTAAGCACGAATTGTCGCCACCTCAACTTTGTGTACGTGGCTTCAACTTGTATAAAGTTTAAACTTGCCCAATGCCCAATAGTTGAATGATTGTAACCCAGTGAGACATAACTATATTATCTCGTGCACTCGACATACTGACCATACTGAATTTGGGAAGGCACAAGAAATTTATGTGGGCGAATAAGAATAAATTGCCAACTTGTATTTTGTATCCAGTAAAAACCGATAAAATATTTTGTAGCCATCTTACTAACCAAGTGTACGGGAAGTGAGAGTAACTACGACCTTATAATAATAGATGAAAAACATAAGATCTGCTGGATCAAATTATCGGTGAATCTCAAAGAACGTATCACAAAACTGTGACATACATGAGCCGTGATTAAATAGTCCATTTTAAAGCTGCCGTGTTACATGAAAATGAGAAAATTGGGTGTTTGATGTAGAAAGCGTTAAAAGCAAGTAATAACCTAAATCACGATTCAAAATCAGTCAAAAATTAGCAATTTTAAAGAGCACTTTCTCTTTTGTACTTTATCATTAAAAAAAAACATGAGCCTAATATGCAAACCTTGTGATGTAATGAGGGGGACATGCCATACATGCTAATGTTATCCTTTGTTTTTACAATGTTTTTCAAGGCCAATTTTAACATTAGCTTATCCCTAGGGTTCCATTTGGGAAGTTTGAAATGTGTCCTTGGAAATCATAGATATCAACCAAACCATATATTATTTAATGAGTGATATGGGCATAATTAATAAATTAAATCTACACCAATATTTTTGCATCAGCAACAAGTTGCTTCAGAAATATTTAAACTTTGAGGAGGTATATCTTGAAAATCGTAAAAGCTATTGACAAATTCAACGGATTTTTCCTTAGGAGAGTTTACTCCCTAACTTCCAAGTGCGGTCAGGGCATTTGGCTGACATGTCACACTGCCTTTAAGTATTTAAATTAAAATTACAGCGAGGAACAAATTATAGATGAAGTTATCTGAAGTGACAGAGTTTTTTTTTACAAAATGTTTCACAACTTTAATTCTGCACCATATTAATTTTGTGAACTGACTCAAAACTAACAAAATGACTCCTGATCGCGGGCTCGTGTTGTGATTGATTACAGTGTAGAGGAGGCTAATCTGAATCTGTGATGAATTTTTTTACCCGACAAATATTCAAAAATTTTAATCCAACAGCAATTTCCACAAAATTCACGTATCTTAAATCTTAAAGACCTCTGAAATGTTTCTGTATTCTGGTAATCAGTCAGATCAGAAGGCAAAATCTAGGTACTGGGACAAAAGGTGACAATTCTCTGTCAAACTCTGATTGTTTCTTTAAAGTCACAATATTTCTCACAATCAAATCTTGACGGCTCATGGCGGTTTGACATATAACGCTTACCTTTCCTTTCCATGTATTGGTGTATTGAAATCGTACAGCAGAGGGAAAGTGAAAACTATTGTCCAAGCTCGTCTTTTATTATCAGACTTATGCGCCAAACCGTCACGATAATATTTCTGCAACTCTCAATAAATAGAGTGTTTCATGCTAATTTTCATTTACTTTCAAAAAGAGTGTTTTAATAATTTTATATAATTTTCTCGAAACTCCAATATGGCAAAAAGATGTAGCAAATGCAAATGAAAACATATTAGGTCGATTTTAATATGAACTGTCCCTTGAAATATGGAAGTACTACCTCGAAGGTAGTATTTTCATGCTTGGAAGTACAATACAAGCTTTGCCGGAATTTGGATGACGTCACAGATTACCCTTGTCGTAGCTTTGACTGCAAACCGATTCGATACACTAGCGATGATGTTACATGATCGACAGTGTATTGAGTTGCTCGCAATATCGGCGGTGCTTCTAATCAGTTCGCCATCCAAGTTAAGACAAGGGTATTTCGTTACGTCATCCACAATCCAGCATAATTTGTATGGCATTTCACGAGACGACAGGAGTTCTGCAACAGAAATCAGAGGCCGCAATGCAAACTCTTTTCTCGACTATAGGCCCCAAACCGTCTCTGGTATTACACCTTCCTGTTTAACCTCAAACCAGTCATGAGAGCTTCCAACATTCCATGATTGTTTTGTATAATATTTAGGGGGGCGTAAAAAGGAATCCTTTAAATGTTATAGTTGACCTTCAAGGCAGACTATTACCTTTTTAAAAGTAGGAAATGAAATCAATTTTTTCACTCTAGATTTCTTCACGTTTTAGACCCCTTCTCAGCCATAACAAACCATAAGAGATTGATCCAACAAAACGCAAACTCGTACAGCCATAACACCTTGGCATAAATATAATTTAACAGTTGCACAGTTTTGCTGATGTTTTCCCCACTTTCCCCTTCCATTTCCAGTTTGTTATTTGACTTGAATTTGACAAAATTTACATCAACAAAGGTGTAAATTTTTTTAGAACCTGCATTAATTAGTAAAAGTACTGAAAAGGCATGGTTTTGATCCTGTATAGTCTATAAAACAGTGCAGCATTGAAAGAAAAATCTTTCATTTGATGGCCAGCCTTTCCCAATTCATTGCCAGCTCTGACTACCATCAGTTCGGTGGAATCATTTTGGCATGAACCAAGCCAAACCAAACCACGGAAGCAGTCAATGAATTCGCAGAGGGGAATGTAAGCTAACACATTCATGGACATTAACAGCCCAACAAACCCACAAAAATCATGATATTATGTTGTCATATGACTAACTGCATCAAATTCTACAGCTCCAGGTGGATACGTGTATTATGTAGTTGGTAGATCTTGCTGCGAAAATTGTTAAAATTAATGCATCTGAAAATAGAAATAATTGACTTACAGGTAACAAGGATACTAGTTTACTAGTTTCAGGTGTTGGGACAAAAACTGACTTCACCAACCTTTTGTATGATCGTAACCGTTTGTAAAACCGCTTTACCCATCGAAAAAAACATAATTTTTACAATTTTGAAATGGATTTTGAAAACTAATCGCATGCTCCTCTAAAAGTTTAGGAACCTCCGATGGGTCGCCATCTTTCTTAGCAATGATAACAACTCCTCGTTAAAGGCTTAGTGACCATTCCTGAAGTTGATGTAACACAAGTGCAGGCCTACTTTGCTCTGGGAAATATAGATGACATTTTTCCAAAGTACTGAATCGTGTTTTTATTACATCATAGTAAATACAAATTATCCAAAGTGATGCCTGAACTGACTAACCACAATAGTCACTCATATTTGACTAATTTGGCATACGTACCTGACTGATTTCGTAGGAATAGACTAACAAATATCATTCAAAATTCAGTCAAGGAGGCTTAATATTTGTTAGAGACTTACTCAATTGTGTGAAATATTAATCAAATATTTGTAAGTATTGTTGACTAAATTGACTAGTAAGTTCGGGCCTTGTTTTGACTAAATTACTGTTAATTGTATCTGATATTAACGTGCATGTTGAGTTAAAGTGAAATATTTCCACGGTGTGTGTTATAAATAGTAACGATACCACCATGGAAAAGAATTGCAAGCTTGTCTTTGTAACTTGACACAGATCTAGGATCACGTTCGGACATAGCACCACTCACTATTATACCCCGGTATTCGAACGTGGACGTGTGCCTTGTCAGTGCCCAATCCACTCGTTGCATCACGTTGCTGCATACACTTTTCCAAAGGAGAAACCAGTCTCCTGATTCCTGATTAAAACTGATCCCAGCAGGCCAGGCCTTTTCAATACTCAAAGGGCCCCTCACTTGTCTGGATGGAAAAACCTTTGTCGCGTCATTCACTATAAATATATTCTGGTAAATATCTGCTACAACAAAGCTGTAGTTGACTGTAAGAATGAAAGGGCCATAGCAAGGACTGTTTAACGTTGAAAGATGTGTACAGGTGCCACAATTGTCGACCTTTACGACCTGCCACGGTTGAGAAGTAAGAATAACATATTCTTCACTAGTAATAGCCCATGAAATGGCTTCGATATTAAAATTCACGTTAATTCGTGTGGTTTTGGGACGGTCTTTGTATTCCTTTTCAAACTTCATCACGATTACGTCATGACCAATTGCCAGCAAGATACCCCGTCCATTTAATCCGACTTTATTGCAGACACGCACTGTATCATGAGTGGATTCAACGAATTGCTTTGTTTTACATTCAACTCGTCCTCTTTCATATAAATGATAAACACTCAACTCAACACAACCCTTTTTAGGTGTATGATCAATGATGGCTACATATGTGTCCTCTTCCAACCATATAATGCTAATACATGAGCGGTCCGTTTGCGTCTCTTTACTCCTCTTTGCATGCAATGTCGTTAAGTCACCTTCTACCTTACCCCACACCTTTTTATCTGCCTCTTGACATACTTTCTGCAGATTACCAATGAGGGAACCGCCCAAGGGTCTCTGAAAAAACCGAAGTCGGGGATGTCTACATTCGCAAAATTGCTCAAGTGTTTCCATTTGGTTCTCAATGTCACCTAAAACTATTTCAACATTCTCAATATCTTTTAGCCCAAGAAAGTTGCCTTCACCTTCAGTGGATTGTACAAGGGTGTCGACCATTTTTACAACCGTATTTTCTTTGGTTGAGACGTTTTCATGGGCCACTTTTAAGTCGTTGAAGTAATCCCGTCTAGACTTTTTCAGTTGATCCAATTCTTCTAAAAGCGACTTTTCTTCTGTAATCAACTTTTCTTTGATCTGCTGAGCTGTTTTCTGAATTTCGTCTTTGGTTTTACTGGAAGCTTTAAGGTAATCATCAACCGTTTGATCTAATTTGTTGGATATCCTCTTTAGAGTCCTTTCCTGTCCCACAATTCTTTTCGCGAAGTTAGCTAAATATGCCCCATCATCATCTGCTGGATCTTTTTCATGAAACTCATGTTCACCATGCGACTTCAGTATACACGTGAAACACACATCTAATCCATCACAATACACACAAGAAAAACGCAAAAGCCTTTCATGTGTCTTACAGAGATCATTTTTTTGAAAAGGGTCTACAATGCCGCATCGTTTTGATGCAGGCTTCCGAATAATTTCTAATCCATCTTTGGCCTCTTCAGTGCTCAAAACGGGAGTTGGTCCAGCCCTAAGGAAATTCCTATAAGATTTAAGAACTGATCCGAGGCCAAAGTTGGTGGGAAGATCCGATGTGAGTCCGGACGGGGGTAATTGAACGTCTTTATTGCATATCGGACACTTCGGATTCCTTGTGTTGAGAAGTGTTTTTAGACATGGCTCATTACAGAGGCTATGTCCGCAATAAAGCGTCTTTGTTTCGGATATCTTTTCATAACAAACACAACACGTTAAAGACGATATCTTGGATACGATGTCCACATCTTTTGCTACTCTTGAAGAGTCTCTGTACATGAAAAAGAAAGAAGAAAAGAAATAAAACCCAAAATTAACACACATTAATCAAGTGGTGTCTGAATTGACTAACCAATTTAGTCACTATTTGACTAGTTTATGATGACCTATGAATAATTTCGTAGTAATGAATCAAATAATATCAGTCAAAACTTAGCCATGGAGGCTTAATATTTACAAACTAATAAAACTGGGTCAAATCTTAGTCAGTGTTATTAACTCACTTGACTCTGTAAGTTCAAGTACTGTCTGATTAATTTGTGTTTAAGGTGGTTGCTTTAAAGCAATTCTTTTAAGCAAAGATACGGTGACCCTGCTTTTCCGCCCAAGAAAGTTGCCGCAATTTTAATTAAAATCGGTCAAAAATTGACCATTTAACAAGGCAAGTTCTCATTTGAACTTATTCATGGATAAACATGAACTCAAATTCTGTGTTTTCTAACGAGGGACGTGCCACATATAGATAATTTTACCCTTTGGTTTTGCAATTTTCATTTCTCAGATAATTGTAGTACTACATCGACAGAAGGGTTATATGATAAAATTGTCCTTGAAAGACATCACCATCAAGTACAAAACCATTTACTATCTGCTTAGTAATTAAGAAATAAGTAATACTGGGTTAACAAAGGAATTGTCAACACCGTGCAACACTCCACATTATTATTTAAGCATTAAACAGCAAGTTGCCTCAAAATCGTAAATTTGGTACATAGATCTCTCATATTGAGAGGAAGAACCCTATTGGTTTTGGTGGAGATCAAAGGTCGTCTGGGGTCTCCAGGGAAGAGGCATGTCTTGAAAACTGTAAAAAATACTGACATACCGTAACTCCAAACTCATTTACTGAGAAGTTTAGTCACAGGTCTTTGCGGATATGTCCCTCTACCTTAAAACATAGTGTCCTCGATACACCTCCAACATGATGGTTACATGTATGTAGCCTTAATGCATATAGCAATTCAAAGAATACGTCGCCCTCTTGAAGAATATCAGGAACAGTGTATCATTAAAAATTTTACCAAGAAATGCATGAGGTCCAATGCAATAACATCTATGAATTCTATCTATGTGTTTATAGCACTTTCTGAAACAGATCTAGAGAAATTTGAGTCGAATTTGATCAGGCAGTCAGGGGGATAAGAAACAGAAATTTGAACAATCATTTGATTAGATTTGGTTAACTAATGCTTGGAATTGGGTCACCATTATCAAATCTGGTGAATGTATTGACCAATTTGGTGCCCTCACCATGATACATTTTCAGAGTAAATAAATGAACTATTTATCTTTCGGTAGCGGATCCAAGCGGCGAGCAACAGGCATGCGCAACATCTGTTGTAGGCAAGCGTGTTTAGTATGCATAATCCAAAGGGACCGTCATTACTTTGATAAATCAATCCTTACTCCTTCTGAATTGAAACTTAGTGGATACGCCGTTGTTCTTTCATATCTTGCTTGTCAGCTTGCCACATGGTTATTACTCATTTTTTGTTTAAGCACGTGATTTCGCAAGAACGTTTTAAATGCAATATTTGAAAAACGTTGTGCGCGAAAAAGTTGTATAAATATATGTGCAGATGTTGAAAGTTTCAAAAACACACCCCTACGGAAATAAAAAAAAATTCTTGTAATAGAACAAAAATGAGCGCTTATATACTTGATTCTGCACCAGATTGCACATATAAAAGGTAATAAAACATTCAAATCCATTAGAAGTGGTCACCAATTTTGGTAACATCGCGACTTGGTTATTGTAATGGTGTCCTAATAGGTATGTCGAATCGTCTCTTCACTCAACTTCAAAATATCCAGCGGACTTATGCTAGACTGATAACAAACGGGCGAAAATTTGATTCCATCTAAACTCATCCAACTTCAATGGCTTCCCGTTAAACAAGGTACTGACGTTAAAATTCTTTTGCATTTGTACAAAGCTCTTCATAACAAGACTCATGGAGAAATAATCAACATGCTTCAATTGAACATTATTCGACAGCAACGTCCCCGTTCCTCATGCTCCACTTCCCATATTCTGGTTGAGCCCCATACCCGCTGTGTTCTATTTGCTGAGAGATCAATTTCAGTGTACGCTCCTAAAATATGGCACAAAGTTCCTGAAGATATAAAGGACAGCAGTTATGAAATTTTCAAACCTCGTCTCAAGACCCATTTGTTTCATGAGGCTTAGCAGCAACTATATTTGTGTTTAAGCGTCTTAGAGCATATTTATGATTTTGGCGCTCTACAAATTTGATTGATTGATGATTAATTGATTGACCAATCTCCTTAGACCTGAGGATGGCGATTGGCAACTGTACTTAGCAGTCCACAAAAAATAAAGAAAAAAATGTTTGGCTAACGTGGATTATTCCGAGTACCCTGCAAGAATTGAATATGATCCTGCTGCACTTGACAAAGCACTCTGAGTCTACACCCCCTCCCTATTTGCAAACGTATTTAGATAACAAACATACCTGTAAATTGGCTGTTCATGCCGAGACAATTCGACAAATTACTTAATATGTAATTGCTGTCATTTCAAGAAACGTGCGCCAAGATTCACATCTGTTCAAATTCGAACAAAACGTTTCCTGCACGTCTTTGAGAGTTAAAGGGGCAATTTTGTTTTTTCACAATTTTTGAACTTCCTTATTCTGCATAACAATCGTACATGGCGTTAAAAACTAGCAAAAATGATTTGTAATGGAGAACTAATGTTGCGATGGGTCTTCACGTGGAGGAGGCTACTGTCTTGTTTCTCAGATGCCTGGATTGTTTTAAAATATTACCCAATTCCCATTCAATTTACACAAAGCTAACGTTTTGTAAGGTTTAAGACAGAAACGAACGACGTGCTTGAACAAAAGGTTACTCTTCTTTGTCAATCTCCGATTGCCCCCTTTAATTAGCCTTTCACAATAGCGTAATTACTTCAGGTATATGAATGATATTTAAACAAACAGTTTTTAATAAGTTACTGAATAAGTATAATTTTGTCTTTCTTTGTATCTTTCACACAATTGTCTGAACTTGTATCCATGGCAATGTAATGTGACCTTTGTATAAAAGAACAACTGCTTATCAAGTTAGTTTTAGTTTCGTCATCCTTTATTTTAAAGCAACAATCGATCTTGGCATTGTATTTGTCCGAAAAGTGAAAGACAAGTTTGGCAAATTTAATGAATACGAATATAAATTGTATGTCATTACACACTTAAGTGATCTTATTTATGGTACAATTCCATTAGTGATAACGCAATTACCCCGTTTAACTTACATCGAACGCGCGTCAGGATTGTGTAATGGGGGTTGGGGGGAGGGGTGGTGCCATGGGGTCTTAGGGGGTTTTGATCAACAACACACCCCCTCCCCCCGGGGCTACGCCACTGATCGAACAATACCCTTAAACATAATAAATATTACATAGGCCTATTTAAAACAAAGAAACAAATCTTTCTCAAAATGTGATAATTCCGGCAATTGAACAGGAATTGCGCTGTTTTTAATATGCTTTCTGTAATCAGTGCTTTTTTACACTTTCAACAAAGTGCAACGACCTGAAAAGTTACTTTTTTAATAGAAAATGAGTTCTGGCTCCCAATTGAAATGAGACTGCTTTAAGATTAAACATCGTGATAACAATGATTGAAAACGAGGTTCCATGAAAAGTAAAAGTTCCCTCTGACATCCTTAAAAACTCTATATGGGCGATATATATATATATATTTGCGCCCTTGGCAAAAGGTAATATAAGGGTGAAATATAAGCGCAAGAGTTCCGTAAAGGCATGATATGTTACATTTATGTAGCGTGCCCATAGCCATATGGGATCCAGATATAAAAAAAACCAGGGCCCCTTGGGAATCTGGATTCCATATGAGTTACCTAATGACGCCAATGTAGGGTTTTCAATCTAGGAAATGAATGTAAGGTGACCTACTTCAATATGGTTTTCTGTGAGAATAAAGGTCAAGGCTCTTTAACAAACGCATTTAGAGTAAAGCCAATAATGAGAAACGTTAAACAAGTATTTATAGCAATGCTATGACGTATTCCTAATAGCCTCATATACCCTTTCACTAATTTCCGATCGGGGAAATATCTAGCACAAGCATGCCAGCTATGCTTTATACTTGTATATTACTAACAAGTAAGGTTATTCTCTATCTTCAGTGCAGGACCCATCTTTAGTTTCCTGTTTCCCTACTAGATACCACAACATGTATACATTATCTGTATTTGTTTTATCCTGAGATGTGATCGCTTTAAAGACTTCACTGAGTCCTGGAGAGTAGACCATTCCATTCCAAGGTACAGTCACTAGCCAAAGATTTTTGATATATTAAAGAGGAACATATTCAAAATATTCTCTGTGTGTCAGTGGTGAAACATTCATCCATTTCCCATGTTTGGTTCTCGAGATATTAACAATTCAAGTCGACACAGTTTCTAAAAAAAATGAACTTCAATCAAGTAGGCGTGGTTTCGCGGATTCACATTGTTTGGCAATGTTTTGTTCTTATCTGTAATAAGCTACATTTTTTTGCAACTAAACTCTGATATTGATACTACAGCATTTTCAGCAGTGAAATTTAAAACTTTATACCCACAGGGGGAAGACATTATCTCTAAACAATTCTAGGTTACACTAAAAGGATGAAAAATAGGAAAAAAACTTCGGCAAACAATGTCGATCTACGATATCACACCTGGTTTCCTTTAGAAGGGCTAAGCAAAAATCAAGTTTTGATAAACTAAGATTCTTAATCCTGAGCAATCTGATGAAATTTACATTGAAATGCGATTTGTGCTTCTCAAGATATCAGCGGTTGAAGTTGTCGCACTTTCAACACAATGTGAACTTGGAGCACGCACATATGATGTCACATCCTCACATTGATGAGCAGTCTTTTGTTTTTCTTTAATCTGAGCAACAAATTTTCTCCTCAACAATCATATGTTATTAGAATGTGATGGCATGAGAGGCATGGAAAAATTACAAATTTTACATTCTCCACAGGGAGGTCCTATCCCCATTAACATCAAGGTCAACACAACAACCTGAAAAAAGGAAGGAAACAAAGCATTCCTTTTCGATGTGAGGAAGTGATTCAGGGAGCTGCCAAGTGATATAGCTCCCATTTGCCTCATGTTCACTTTGGGTAACAACTTCTTTTGCTGATATCTCAAGGAATACTTGTCCGATTTTAATCAAAATCTCACCAAAATGCATAGATTTGGTTCCTCTTTCACACATAAAAAGAAATGTTTTGCTTATACCCTCCTTTTAAGTTCACTTTTTATAAAACTTATGTAAACCTCAATTGCAAATATATCGAAAACCCAACACTCACAAATTTTACTTCAAAACATAGCACATTTGGCTCCAGATTTCATGTAAGGACACCTAGTTTATTAAAATTTTCAAAGGGGAAGCATCGTCTCTGCAAAATCCCTCAGTGATGCCAATTTCTTTAAAATCCTAAAAACAGGCAAATTTTGTCAAATTCCAAATTTGCCTGGTGGCACCGGTTGCCTCTAAGGACACATTCCTTTTTAAGAATTTTGAAAAAGAGATGGGCCATCCCTTAGACTCCTTCCCCGGCCGGCATAGACGCACGAAACGGGGACAGGGGAGCGGATGGTATTCAGATGCGGTGAAAAATAGTTTGCCATTTATTAGGCAATAGTAGGGGTAAAATAATTAACAGACGGGAATTCGAGCAGTAACAGACAATTTCATCAATTCGGAGAATTTTTAGTTTGGCCACAAGTTTAGTCACAATAGAGAAGCATTAGCATATTTTCAATTTCGTTCTGTATAATTTCCCGAAAAGCAACAAGACCACTTAATTAAAATGTGGTAGCATATTTTACGTGGTAGTTTTCTGATCACTTAGCATGCTCATGTTTCTTTCTTATTGAGAACAAAAGCTTAACCAAGAGACTGCGTGTTTAGATTCTCTTCACAGGCATGAAAACGCAATTTTCGGCCACCTGAGGGGTCACGATCATTTTTAAAATTTTCCCTACGCTCCACACCAACTAATGGTGGCTCTGCGCTTAGATAATCATTCTGGCAAAAATACATTTTTCGGTTCAAAGTTTCGGAAAGTTTTTTAAAAAATTTTCTGATAACTTTGCATCCGAGAACTTATTTTGAAGTGAACACTTTATTACAAGTGACAAATGAAAATAGCGACTGCTAAGGTTCTTTGTATAAGAGTGAACAATGCTGTATCTGATCATCTGAGAGGGTCTGATTTATCTGTGAGTCTGATTTTTAAAAATATTCTCTACGCCCCGGGACAACCAGTAGTGGTGCTCCCCTGAGATAGTCTTTCGGGCAAAATTACAACATAGGGGGTCAAAATAGCTCTTCGTATAAATTCTCTGATCACTTTTCAGTTTGCGAACATTTGTTGAAAGTGAACATTTTATTGCAAACGATAAAAAGGAGATAGGTACTAGTTAGATTCTTCGTATAAGTCTGGAAAATGCTATTTCGGTCATGTGAGGCGTCTGATTTTTCGAATTTTCTCTGCACCCCGCGTAACTAATGGTTGCGCTCCGCTTAGATAATCTTTATTGCAGAATAACGTTGTGGTCAAGGAAAAAACGCAAACTAAAATGCTCATGTCTGCATCTACCGATCGATGCTCTTTTATTTTGACTCTTACATGTATGCAAATTAATGACAAAAAAAGTCGAAAAGTAACAAGTAACATAAATGGCATAAGGTAGCATGCATGGACACGAACGTTTCAGTTTTATCCTCATGAACCACTACAATTCAACCTTTAACACTATTTCTGTCAAATTCGAAAATCTTGCACCACTTTGCATCTAGGGTCCTTGAAAACGCCAAAAATTTTCAAAGGGTAGGGAGACCTCCCCTTAGACCCCTGCCTGGAGCGGGAGATCACTCAACATACTGCATACCCCCTCACCTTCAGAGATATCCTAAACGTCACTGTTCCAGTGGCACAATAAATTGAATTTGAGAAACGCAGGAAAAATTCTCTTACAGAATGTGAAAAAATGCATGTCAATAGCCTGAGCTCCTAAAATACTAGCTTTCAAAGTAATGCGATTTTTCTTGAGATTTGGTGCATTATGGGAAATATGTGATGTCATCGCCGCAAATTTGTTTGACACTTTATTCACCGCATTTATAATTTTGATCTTACTGCAGGGAATACTCAGAGAATTGCTTTTTAAACCCCTCGCATAATGTAGGTTAAGACAGATTCACAATGAAAGATATTTAAACGTTCCAACAGTATCAAATTTCAAGGAAAAACAGGACATTCAATAATAAAGAAAAAGAAAAGGAATTTGACACACTGTGCCCTAATTACGTAACTTTATGTGGCTTTGCTGTAAAGTACAGTAGTAATTTTCAACAAAAGTAACCAATCTTTTAAGTGAGACATCTTCATTTAGGAAAATGGTATGGCAGCTGGATTTGGAAGGCATGGTGTGAAAACGTTTGGTATTTCTTATGATACCAGAGTTTAAAGCCACTGGAATATGCTATTAATATATGAAACATAAATTTGGCTCTGGGCTATCCTTTTTACTCTGGTACTCTTATATAAACAAACTATTTTAGTCGTCCACCTGATATCAACTCATTATCCTTACATACCAGGTCTAACCATGTACACTTTCCACCATATATGACATGTGACACATTTTTCATTACAAAAGGCCTACTCAGTGAAACTTAGAGGCATTAAATATACTAAGTTGGATATGTACCAAGGTTACTAGTTGATTGTGATATGTGATATTTATTCGGCACCAATCCTTCTTGTATCCTCCAGTAACTCTAGATGAACTTTGAACCGTCGGAAAGGTTTTGTGATATTTATTGGAGAGTAACAAGTTACCTTTCTCGAAACATCTTTCTTTCTGAAAAGATTGGAATTAGTGACCGGATCGGAAGTTCGATTGGTCTCTGAGGCTATTCCATTCTTTTAGATTTATTTTAACTCTATTGGACTAATTTTGATTCTATTGATAGTAACTCTAAAAGTAACGCGTAACACTTAACTAACCCTTGGACGTGCTGATGGCTAATCTTTGTACAGTTAAGTTATAGGCTGGGCTTGTTGCTTTGTTAACACATTAACGCGTTATCGGTTAGGCAATTCACACGATGAGGTGTTACTAATGTGAACACATGAATTTGTAAATCCCTTGTATTTACACTACCTGACGTTGCAAACATTTCTACTTCAACATGTTAACTGCTTCACAGATCGATAACGCGTTACTGTGAAAAGAAATTAACACACCCCGATTTTCACCGTACAAAATCAGCTATGTACACGTTGAAATGGTAATTAAGTGTTACGTGTTATTTTTTAGAGTTTGTTTGCAAAAAGGATATAAGATTTCAAATTTTAACGCTGATGGAATGACACGGAAAGTATATCTAATCGCGTTCCAGCCTAGGATTGAAATAGTCCTATTACTTAATCTGAGATATGGTGTTTACGAAGTTTTTGGTGGTATTAAGGATCATTCACCTCCAACAAATACAATATAAGTTTTCCGTTCAATATAAAATAATTTATATAACAAAAAGTAAAAAAAAGAAGAAGAAGAAGAAGAAGAAGAAGGAACAGTTATAAATAAATAAAACGTTTTTAACATCAATTGACCGTCGAATTCTATTCGCTAAATGGTTCAAATCTTGGTGGTGGTGGTCGGTGAGTGTGTGTGTGGTTAGGGGACAATGGTTGTAAAGGTGTAAAAGGGATTTGGTGTAGCCTATGCGTAAACCAGTTTTGTAAATACCTTTGTAATAGGTCCAACTTTAAACACTTACTTAAAGCCAAACCAGGAGGTCACATTCAAAATGAAGTCACAATGTCCATTTCCTGCATCAAAATGGTGAGCTTCCACTTGGAATCACAAGGGATTGTAAAAACCATTACAGTCCAACTATGTAGAGTAAAGATGTAGTGTTAAGATGGATTTCAATCACAGAAAACTTAGGTTTGTCAACTGTACTTTGAACTTCAGGGCTATGAAAGATATTTGGGCAGAGTCAACATCGAATATTTGGTTTATGGGAAATTCCACATTCCCCCAGAGATGGGAAAATGTGAACACATGATCGTAAGACCAAATTGTCCCTTTTAGACAATAAGTTTTGAAAAAAAAACATGTTTCGCTGAATCAGCGGGTAATGCGAACATCGTTTAACCTACTCAAGAACTTTTTCTCCCCGATTGAAAGTATACCCTTTTTCCGAAATCATGCTCGAATACAAACTTGTAGCTTTGGAGGGTCAGTAAATCATATCAGGGTGAGATGTTGAGATTTTGTTGGATTGAGAAATGGATCGTTATGTTGTTGATATGGCAGTGACTTAGAAGTTTAAATCGGGTCATCTTAATAGTGTTGATTTCACAACCTCACTTTTCTCTTGTCTGTATGGGAAATATCGAAAATCCAACCCAACATACATTCATTACGCAAGACTTTGTTTCCACTTAAATGACCGTTAAACAATCACACATGGGTTTATAAGGATTCGTAATAGACTTCCCCCCTGCTTGATAAGGCTAGGGCGTTATGAACTGGATTAAATGACCAAGCCTACCCACAGTAGAAATTGTCTTCCTGTCATCAAATTACGTCAATGAGACAATGAAGGAAGGAAAATGACTGAATTGTTTCAAAGAGACTTATCTGTCATGATTTCCGGTTGTTTCAAAGAGACTTATCTGTCATGATTTCCGGCTATGGTATCAATACCAAGCCATAGTTAGGTGCAATGTCTTTACCGCAACCGTACTGTGTTGCAAAATTGAAATATCAGATCAAAGACTGACGAATCTGTAAACATTTCCAAGGTCACATACCATGTAACAGACACCATTTGAAACCTTTCCGGTTCCAAATGGTTTGGACTGTGTTTTGAGCACTTTCCACTCAAAACCTTTAGTAGTATTTAATACCAGTTACAAAAACCAGTTCAGACTACCATTTGCATGTTCATGACCAATTCTTACCATTCGTGAACCACCATTCAAGACCAATCGAGTTTCCTGTGTTTTCCCACATGGCCCTAAATGAAATTTACCCGCGGTTCTGTAGAATGGACGGAAAGTCGCCTACTGTCTATGAATGGTACATTTTGGCTTCATTGGGGCGGTACAGCGGGAAAGCAGTTTCCATTCCTCGGCAAAAAAGGGAACCCTCCTCGTAGACCCCTTCTTATGTCACGTTCGAGAAGAACCTTTCCATGACTCAATCCTGGCTTGACGCTTTACCTTCTTACAGAAACCTGGCCCCGCAGTTGACGAAACTTTTGATCGAAGGTTTATACTGTTACATACTAGCTTAAATACAGTCATACCTGTGTTAAACCTATATGCTGTTCAATAAAGTGCCACTGTAAACAAAACAATGCTCTCTGCAAACTGTGTTTCAAAAACATGACCTCGATGAGAAAGAGCTATACAAATACACAATGCTTTAAGCACTACACGTTTAAACGAGGTCAACCTACACTTACGGCAGCTTACATGGACGTAACCGCGATTTAAAGTTATTACGCTAATGAAATAATGTGATAATAATAAAACAGAGGTTAATTATAAAGACAAACAATAGAAATACTTACTTTGAACGTGGCTGTTCTTCGGATTTGGTCGACATTGTATCTTCCTTAACAGATCATGTGTTGGGCAACAAAAACCCGGCACTCAGGATTTCATTGTTTATTCCCACTTCACCCAACACTTTGCAACCATTACATTGAAGTATGCCTATATATTGAGACGAATGCGTCACGGTAACCGTATTACGACTGCA
Organism: Holothuria scabra; assembly: GCA_037179385.1. Classification (NCBI taxonomy): domain Eukaryota; kingdom Metazoa; phylum Echinodermata; class Holothuroidea; order Aspidochirotida; family Holothuriidae; genus Holothuria; species Holothuria scabra. The sequence continues at coordinate 46,874,786 of CM074190.1, forward strand.
ATACTATGAAGTGAACACGGAAGTTTTGATAGCTCGCTCTTGTATAGTTTCTCGTTTGAATTGACAATAGTCTGCTGTATTCTTCGAAAACACGAATACCTTTAATGGCAAAATATGTTCTACCTCGATGAAAAAAGAGGGCAGCTCCCTCTGAAATATAATGCTATATCAGCATTGCTCAGGAAATAATCAACGCAAACTTATTGTTATTACTTTCAGTACTGATTACTTATATCGAATAATTATGGTATCAGATAGGAATTAACTTCCTTGTGAATTTTCCAAACATCTTGCCATGCTGAGCCTCGGTTTCATTTCTTTCTTTTGCATCTATTCACCTCCAAGATCGTTTTTTATTAAAAACGTGATTTACCTGGGAAAATGTTTTGCAGATTTCTAGTGATATCAGATTCCCTCTGTTCAATGTTTTGAACATGAAAGCAATCCATGCACGCTAGCATCTACTTGGCTGTGTTTCATTTTACAGAATGTGTGTGATCAATGTATTCGTAACGCTTAATTTGCTTTAAGTACCGGTAGATGTTTTTTTTTTTTCTTTGAAAAGGAAAATGACAATTTTTCAAACCTATGGTATGGATTTGGCATTATTTTGTGTGTAACTTATGCCTAATTTTTTGCTCGGAGGTGAAGGCCAGAGTCCTTATTAAGTCAACAGCAGTTACAACCGAATCCGAGGAGCTAAACAAAGATGTTATTCATATATTGAAAATGGAAACGTAAAGGCCGTTATTTTTGTCTCTGTACTCTTTGTTGGAGATGAAGACTTATTGAAAACAACGATGTCAAACTTAGGAAACTTGAAAATTTCCCGTAAACACACTATCTGAAATTACAAGTAATGGATCCAACATAGGTTTACGGGGGTAATTTTCTATGAGGAGGCAAGAGCATTTTCTGCCGGAATAATGTCACCGTTTTGTCCATGTTTTGCCCGAAAATACCAATTGCTTTTGCCTGAATAGGAAGGGTGAGTTGCACCCTGCACTCCGCCTCGTACGCCTATATGATTCAATTATATTTGTCACTTCTTATTGTAATGCCCCTGACGTAATGAACAGTATCATTGGCCCCCTTTTTAACGCTGAGAATGCAGTTCTTCCGTTCAATATTTATTAATTCTTACTGAGTTTTTTTTTAGGAAGTTAGGAAAGCAGGAACAGTAATTTTGGAATATGGGTAAAAATAACCGGTTGCTATTCTAGGAGTTATGCTTTTTAATTATTTAAGAAGTTACTGAGGTCTATATAGGTCATGTCCAACCTTTCGAAGCGGTGGGCCACATGTTATGCTTATAATGGACGAAATGCCACATTCTATACTCGTTTTTTCAATTTATCCCAGCGTCCAAGGCAACAAAATGCCAACATTGCGAGTAGGGAACACTGGTTCATTTTCGTTTTTGATTAAACAAATAAATAAATTTTAGCAAAAATTGATGGTGTTGGACAGAATATTCGGACAAAGTTTCTTTTCATGTACCTCCTGAATCGTTCTCAAACCACCCCTGTGGACAACGCTCCAACGTAGCTACATGTAGCAGACATTTTTAAATGAATTATTTCATTCAAAAGTAAGCATGCCATAGCGGACGGCGAAGCCTAAAGCTGTCATCAATTAATCTGCTTATTGAATAATTTTGCAATATAGAGTATTTCTGACGGGCCGGACGCAACCTTTTCGCGGGCCGGACCGTGGCCCGCGGGCCGTAGGGTAGACAACCTTGGTGTAGGTCAAAGTAGTATAGAATTGATGTCATGACTTGGCCACTTCAAATTTCTTGTATTTATTGTGTTTCCCGTGCCTGTTTAACCGACCAATTCAAAGAACACTCATTTCATAACGCTAATAACAACAGCTGAATATACTTCAGTATTTGTCGCAATGTTGTACATCGCAAGCACTGATACTAAGCTACTCCTACCTAATATCCTGCGGTGGTATTCACAAAGACTTCTTACGAACAAAACCTTTCGCAAGTCTGACTTACGCAGAATATCTTTCTTAAGTGGTATTCACAAAGAGAAAAATTTGTGACTTTTTTGCGTAACTTAACGAATACTTTTTAGCTGTCGTAAGTTAAGGAACGGTTTAAGGTGACAATAGGATTTGGTATGTTAGAGTGGTAATTATTCTGAGCATTTTGGTGAAATTACCATTGAAATTCGATGTGTGGTTCTCAAGAAATAAATACTTAAAGTTTTCACATTTTCAACAAAAAGTGAACTTAAAGCAGGCACATATGACTTCACATCCCCACATTGATGGGCATTCTTTTGTTTTTCTTTAAACTTTATCCTCTTAGGACATTCTTGAGCCGAGATATAAAATGTAGAAGTTTATTCACTAAAATAAAAATGTTTAATTGCGCAATAATTGGTGATGTCATTGTTATACTCGAAAAGTGAAGATAAATTTAGCGTGTACCTTGCGATAAAAATTAAAAAGTATATATTGAACAGTTTAGCCCAGCTTTATATACCTTAGTACAAGGTGCAATAACTTTCAGAAAAGAGAAATACATAGATTGTTATTTGAACAAATTGTTATTAAAAAAATGGCGCCTGTGTTATGTTTCTCAACAGTTACTATATTTTGGTCATTTATTCTTGGAGTGCATGAGAACGAAATAGTGACTCCGAACTGGGTTTTAAATTTAGCTGGCTTTTAAAAGAAAATATACCACAAGATTCACGAATGACATTTTCTCTCTCTGAGAACAAAACGTGCAAGTGTTGATATATTGGTTAAAACTGAGTTGGTGCACTTTTTCCCCCTATCATGCGATAAATATAGCCAAAGTCTAGCCCAGGTAGCGATATCAATCTCAGTAACAGCGTATTTTAGGAAAAAACGACATCGTACATATTTAAGATAAGATTATACTTCCATTGGATTTCTGTTCCATCTTTTTGTCTACATTAGCTTTTGTCACATAATGCCGAGATCCATGGTTATTACAAATGATGTGGAGGTAATCTTCTTTCTAGTTATGTCACTCTTCTATTATTTTAATATCGTCATTGGTTCACGTAAAAATAACAAAGGATGATCCGTTACCCATTGGAGGAACATCGTATATGTCGAGAAGGAGCATCATTAATTGGCGGATGGATTGGAGGAGTATCTCGATCCTCACAAACTGTTACAACATGTTTGGTGAATCCGCCGTTAAAATGGATTTTCTTTTCGTACGCGGCACGGTTCCTCTTAGAAAGTGGATTGTCATTCAAGTGGTCATCTCTTTCTGGAAGGTCAGTCCTCCTCTGATACTTTTTAAAATAAAAACAGAACCAAGTGGTAGATATGAGGCTTATTACGAAAACAAACACAATGATAGAAACAATAACGGCTATGGTGCCTCATTTGGGTCATCGAGAATTACAGCAGTTGTCGACAAAGTTGTTTCTGTTACATTTTGGAAAACTGTGGTAGTCTTAGTAAATCTTAAAAATGGCACGGTGCAATTGGCAAGACCAAACTTAATTTTTTGTGCCGTAGATCCCGAAGTGGGATTGTTTAAAGCAGTTATATTATTTGCAATAATACAGAAAGACGTTGGATCATGTTTCAAAGTACACTTATAACTTGTTATACTCGGACCATAGGATTGCAGTAATTGAGTTGATATTTTTTTAGTACCAAACGATCTATTTGATATACCTGTCGTTAACTCGACGATGAAAGTCTTATTGTTTTGAAAAGCCTCCAAGGACCAAACAACCTCTTGCCCACGGAGATGAATGCAATTTAACTGTATGTTGAAGTTCATACTGCCATTGTTCCGGCATTGAGGGGATTGCTGAATACCTAAATGTAAGGACGAATTTACCTGGTCGCTTCTGACAAATGAAACGTCCGTAACCAGACAAGTATATTCAACAGACACGGATAATTCTAGACGCTCCATTTTCAGTGCACACACGGCCCCTCTACACTAACAGTAATGTCGTTTTGGGTCTTTACGTCATATCCGTCGAAAATCATTTCTTCTTGAAATTTCCAGGCAAATGGTGGATTAAGAAATCATCTGCCCTTACACATCAAAGTATCGTCTTCGTCACCAAAGAACAGGAAACGAGCATCCTCTTGAGAGCCAAACAAATAGAAATCAACAGATGGGTTTGCTTCCATTATTTGTAGGAAATTAATTACGTTTAGAATGAAAGGGGTAACATTCGTCGAAGAGAGAAACACTCTCATTTTGAATACTGAAGTGTTTTCTATGAGAAAGAGGAAGATATGATACAAACTGGTTAGGGAAGCATATCATTTACAGAACTGATTGAGTACTAAGAATACACAACTGTCCCAAACCGATAGTAGCAAACACGAAAAGTGCAGCCGTCCTGGCAAATAATACTTTAGTTTAGATATTACGCAGTGCCTTCGTCAGTGGCGTAACATGCGCGGGGTGCAGGGGGGCAAACTGCCCCCGACGCCAAAAAAATGGAAAGGGAAGAAAAAACGGGAAGGGAAGGAAAGAAGGGAAAAAGGAAGGGAAGAAAAGGAAAAGAAAAAGAGAAAAAGGAGGGGAAGGAAAGGAAAGAAAGGTAGAAGAAAAAGGGAAACGGAAAAGAAAGGGAAAGGAAAGAAAGGGGAAAGGAAAAAAGAGAACAATGAGAAAAGAAAGAAAGTGGGCCGACTATAACATCAAAAGCAAGATTGATCTGCATTCATGGAACTGTTTTGGTCAATATCTGAACGTTCATTTAGTCGCCTAAAGTTAACAAAATAATATCTGAGGTCCACTTTATCGAAGGAAAGACTTTCCTCTCTTGCTCTTTGCCAGACAGTCGGGAGGACTTTAGAAAAGCAATCATTCTCAGATTTGCCACCAATATTTGAAGGAAGTGCAGATTCTTCAGTAATTCCCCCAACTATTTAAACTTCCTCACAGGAAACCCAGAATCCAAAGCTTTCTGCAATATAAGCTCCATATCAACAAATTTTTGTTTCAAAAGAGCAAAAATTTCGGCGCGCTCCGTGCGCCGCAATATATCATTTTTCTGCACCGATAAGTTATTTCATTCCTGTGTGGTCCGTTACGTAATTTCTTGGCCGGGTTTCAGTTTTCCTTTGTTTTAGCGTGGAAAGAATGCACGCAGATGTTTTAGTTGAGAGTGGTCTCGCGAGGCTCGCTTTAGGCTGTCACCCTTTTTCCTGTTTTCGTTAACCTAGCCTCGCATCCTCTCGTCAACCGTTTCACTTCAATTTTGTTAGTATTTTTCATGTATTTTATTCTCGTGTCAAATTAGGCGACATTGTCAGTTTATGCACCTCTGTGCAGTGACGATTAATTCATGCAAGCCAAGTCCTTCTGGGTGTGGTGTGACAACCGCATTCGGGGTTATACTAATTTAGCTATTATCTGTTATTTACACTGTTCCCTTAATTTCCTACCTTACAGTTCCACCCCTGTAAACCGCTGTGACCCCAGTTTAACGCCGTTAACCCAGTTGACGCAGAAGGCCGCTGTTAAGCACTGTGTGTGTTCTACCCCGTAACGATTTGTAAATGAGGGGTTTTTCAGTGTTCTGTCAAGCCACTTGTTATGTCACCTTTTCAGGGTTTCGTTAGTCCAAGTCCGAGTGTGTGTATGTCTGTGAGTTTGTGACGGTGTGTTGGCGTGTGTGTGTCGTAATGTTTAAATGTCTCTATTCACCTTGAAATGTCTTTCTTTCCAGCCTCAATGCTGTAATGTTTCCTGTAATGTATTGCTTGAAACAGATTTTATGTTTTTTTCTTCTTTTTTCAAGCAGTTTTACCGTGTTTTGTGGCACGCGTACAAATAAATCGGGTAAAACTTCATCGATGTCTCATTTCGTCATTTTGTTGCACGCACAGTGACACATGACTAATATAGTGGTGTTCACTTTTCAAAAAAATAAAAAAAAAACTTAGCTACTACTTACCAGCCCGAGACATGCCATTTCCCGCTGTCTGAGGGATCGCGATTTTTCAAAATTTTCTGTTCGCTCCTCGCCAACTGAAGATAGTCTTTCTAGTCAGGGGAACCATTGACCTACCGTGCTCAAATGCTCTCATACACACCGGTCATCAGGTACCTTTCAACCCTGTCAGTTGTGTAGTCTTTGTAGACGGATTCTTTAGTTAGTGAAGTGTCAAATATTTATCAATGTTCAATGTTGCAGAGCAGTGGCGTAGCTACAGGGCACGACGATTGTGACCTTGCTCAAAAAAGTGAAAAAAATCGAAAATTTACCATTTGAGACACCCGTCAAATACAGCGCGGTTTTTCCAAGTTTTCCTTCATAAAATTCTGACTTCTTCCTTATAAAAGTTCCACATTCAAAATAATTATTTTTAACAAAAGCAAAATTTCTCCCGCCCATCGCGCGCCTTAAATTGCAACCCTTAAAGCTGTAAGTGATCGCTCCTAAAGGAGCTTATTGCGTTTGTAAATCCTCTTATTTCAATGCTAGAAACCCTTTGATGCTTCTGCTACACTGTTACAATTCTAAAACCAACTTACTTTGGAAGGAAAAGTTCTTAATGTCGTCAAATTTTTAGCAAAAAGAAGTACAGTTTTCCTGAAATAAATGCTCATTATGAAACGATAAGCCGCGCCCACATTATTGTATTGAATATGCATACTATGTCAAAGGTCACGTTGAGCCGGTATGGTAGGTCCCGTGTGTTTGTTGAACGTAATTCAAAAATTGTATATGCAGTGTGATATTGTACATTGTCTAATAGCTGACTTTTGCCCATGCACGAAGCTTCGTAAATCATTTTAGCCTTGTGCACAGTGTTTAACTTCATGGAAAATTTAAACTCAAACGCTAGACGGTTATGCCCACGGAATGGAGTCGGCATCATCACAGGTTTGTAACGCTACTTTCCTTTGCTCTGCTGTTAGTTTTAGGCTAATGTTAGATCTTTTTCCCGAGATTGGAATTTATTATTTAGAGGCAGGCAACAGCTGATTGCTACATGCAGGATACATCATTCTGTAACGTTAGTTGTTCGGTTTACAGTAACGTTAATAGGTCTTATGCTACACTGGCTTACCACAGGGAGGCCCAGCTGTTACAGTACTGTTAGACCTAACGTTACAGTACATGTTGTCTGGGACAAACCCGATCAGACTCGATGTTTCTCATTTGCCTACAGACACTTTAGATTCCCACAATCCATATACTAAGCATTTTCTCAGACAGTCAGCTCATTTACTGAGCATTTTCAAAGGTTCGATAAAAAGTGTAGTTCACAGTGTGCAGAAGCAGTACACATGTTCACGTAGTATGGTGTATTCAGTGACCAATTACCAAAACAAGTTGACAGTTTGTTATTGTGTGACGTCATTAGTATGTACCAATTTGATTGGATAACCGGAGAAAATGAAATAAGAAAGGAGAGGTTTGCATGCATAATTGTTTGGGTGAACAAATTTTTCGATTCTATTTTTAACGTTAATTACTGGGTAATTAGAGCTTGTTGGTTAAAAGTTGAATCGTCAGAGATACTATGTAATCTTCAGCAAGGTACCGAGGTGCTTAGATACCTGAAATGCGGAAAATACCAAACAAACGCAATAAGCTCCTTTAAAGCAGTCAGTGGCCAATTTGCCCTAGCCGCTACAGTGCCGTTTCCCTAAATTTTTGTACAATGTAGGCTTTCATTTTTGTCCAAAAAAGGCAAGTTGAACAAAGTTTCGAGACTTTTCTTAATGTCGTCGAGGAGCCTTAATCCGCTCTCCTGAGATAACACGATCTTCAGGCGATATGCTATCTCAGATTCATGCTAATAGGAAACGCAGATTCTTCGATAGTCCTCCAATATGCAAATTTCCTTACAGGAAACCCTGAATCTAATCTATTTTATGCCATACAAGCTCCATATTTACAAATGTGTAATAGGACCCAAATTTTCGGTACGTACCTTATACAGTAGTGTTCACGCTTAAGAAAAAAAATCAGATTTATTTGAAAAAAAAAAAATTGTTTTTGCTCGTAGAAAAGGCAAAAAAAAAATGAACATCAACATGTACCTTTTGGTCAGTGGGGTAGGGTGAGTTGCATGGTCCAAAACTGTTGCCCCCCGCCCAACACTTCTCTTAAGGCCCTAAGACATCCACAAACTAACACAGCTCAACTAGTACAAAATCGGGAAACCTGTATGCTATTGCCCGCCGGGCAGTCAGGTCTGGTTGCGCCGCTGGCCTTTGTGGTATCCTAAGAGGATGATAAGATAAGCAATGTCAAACATGACAAGTAACATATTCAGACAATGCAAATTAAAAGGATTCAGAGATTCTGGATGTACAAAGACAAGAAATCCCCCAACCCTCTCACACGGTTTCAAACACCGTGAGCGTCTATTCACCTCATCTTTTCCTGTATTCAGCCTTAACCGGGTCCTCTTGCAGTTGTTAGAAATTTACTCCATGAACAAAGTCTGAATCTTTCAAAATTTCCATTTTAACCTGATTTTGAAACATTTACAACTTTAAATTCGACCCTTTTGATGTCTATAGAAAATGCTGGTTGTTCAAGCAGCCCTGATAGATGGAGCTTAAGTTTCCAATTCCCAGCATGCAATTGCTCTTTATTACAGATCCCACTTCAATTAGACCATTACCTCAAGCATTGCGTACGTATGTTTTCGGTCCACGAATTAGCGCTAATGTATACTTTTTCGCTGTAGATAGTCTTTTCAAATCTTTTCATATACAATGTAGCATCGTATGTGATGAATACAAAATATTTTTAGGTTGCAATTCTTCACTGGCTAATAGACACCTTTGTCTTTGCCCTGATTGTCATGTTTCACTGACCTATAGATTACTTTCACCTAAGTCACTGCTATATACAAAGTACTTAGCATCATAAGTGAGGAATATAAATATTTAGATTGTCATGCTTCACTGACTAATGGACACCATTGTCTTCTTTGGTTGCTACATTTCATTGACCTGTCGTGTGTTTTGTCACAAGCCCAGTCACTTTTGGAGAGAAAAAACCTAGTGCAATAGCTGTTGTGACAACCGACCTGCCACTGTTGCACTGAAGCACTGCTGATTTTTAACCAACAGGTCGGCGTACCAACTGTGACGTAAAGTGAAAGCACTTAACAGTGTTAAACCTCATGCCTTTCATTACAAGTTTAGAGTTTACAGCAAAGGTGTACTTTATTGAAACAGCTGAAACGCGCAAAAGTTTGGCAGCCACTAGGAGCTGTTAACTTAGTAAACTTGCATATGAGCATTTGCAAATTGCAGCGACTTACCAAGCAAAAGGGCGACAATTGTTACTCCGATCCAAATTAGCCAGGTAGTAGTCTTATATTTAACTAGTGATACCGTTGAAATAAAAATTTGTTGAGGTACCAAATGGGATCATTGTTCCACTTATATATTAGAAGCATTCTTCGTATCACGTTATTAAAGAACACCTGTTATTGCAAATTTTCCAAGCTCTGGACCTTGTGAGGGAAAAAACCAAAATTTGCTATATGTGACACCAGATCATCATGTGACATCAGTACTACAGTGCTATTTTCAAGAATTTTCTTTCATTAAATTAAAATCTTTCTTAGATGTAAGCTCTTGAAACAACAAATTCCGTCAGAGAGCTTCAGTTTGTAGGGGTGGGATTACATTTTAAGCAACAACGATCTTTGGTCGACGTTCAATCTCAGATTTGCCAATACGAAATGCAATTTTTTCAGCAATCCCCCAACTTCTCAAATATTCTAACAGGAAACCCAGAATCCAGATTTTGTTTGAAGTACAAACTCCAGATTTTCAGATATTTAAAATACGGCCAAAATTTCAGCACAGTTCAGGGCCGCAAATTAACGCCCTAGTACAGTGGTGTTCACCCCCCACCCCCCCAAAAAAAGTCGTAAAATCTCGATGCTTGCCAACTAGCCCCCCCCCCTCCCCCACTTACCAAAAAAATCTGTAGCTAAACCGCTGTACACACCTTACCAGGACAGGAAAAAACCTAGGACAAATAATCCCCCCCCCCCTACTTTGAAAACCAAATCGACGACCCTTGTGTTGTATAATTTTCTACATATCCCTGCCAGAATTTTTCTCTCATTTCAGCTCGAATGATAGATTTTGCGGAAATGAAGGGAAGCAAAATATCGGTTGCGGTGCAGGTATTAGCCTCATACTTAATGTCAGTTATCGTTGAACTAAAAATAACGTGTGTAATTAAAATGGGTTCATTGTTCTATTAATAAAACGCATTCTTCTTTTCGAATTATTAACAAGCACAGGTGTTGAATATGCATAAAAAAACTAGTGAAAAGAAGAAAACGAAAAGTCAACAGGACATTATAGATGAATCTGGACAGCGAGTGATGGTCTGAATTCAGTCGGCCATCAGGCCATAACTGGGGTCTATCACCTTTTAATCTTTCAATTACCTTCCTTACCTGTATCATGAATGGTTGTACACTAAATTGTATTTTATTCCTTCAATTTCACTGCATGTAAGGGTTTGAAATTCAAATCCTTACATCTTATATGCAGCGCACCTCCGGCGTCGTCCATTCCCCCAGTTTTCAGAGGAAAGTTCTGCCTCTGGATTTGCGCATGTGCATTGCTCTACCAATGGAAATATTGGGGGTCAAACACATCATTTTGTTCATGTAGATTACAAAAGTAACAGGCATATTACTTATTAGACAAAATTTAACATTTGACAAACAGATGACATCAATGTTTTGATAAAACGTCAATTTGAGCCTGTTAAATTTAAAGTGCACTACAAGTTAGAAAATTAAAAACATATATACCAAAGAACATGGAAAATGAATTCTAACAGTCTAACTCCCATCTTTATAAGATACTTGTTAGCTGAGATATTAAATGTTGAAAGTTTATTCAGTCCACTGAAAATGCTACATTACGCAAAAATTTGTGATGACATTGTTGTACTAATCAAATTAGAGTCTTTGTATTTGTATGTTTTTCTAAAAGTTACTGCACCTTGTACCGAGGTGTGATACCCCTTTTGACGTAATGAGGCGATGTAATTAATTAGTTAATCCCTCTCCGTGCAACATGACATTCAAGCAAACAGGAAGTGTCCAAAAGTCGTAAGGACATGTTCAATTATAAGGGAAAACAAAACAGGTTATGTGGGTTGTAGAACAAGAAAGTCACAAATTATTGCGCAATGGACAAATTTGTTTTAGGTGAGTGAACTTCAACATTTCATATATCAGCTCAGGAATGTGTTATGAAGATGGGAGTTGGATGGTTAGAATTTCCTTTTCCTACTCTTTAATATATATTTTTTAAATTTGATGACTTCAATTACACTTTTAAACAATAAAATATACTGCCATTGTTATGCCCCGTCTATCTTTTGGGTAAAAACCCATCAATGTGTGTGTGAGTGCTTGTTTGAGTGTGTGTATACGTGTGCGCTCTTGCTCGTGTTGGTTGAATTTTTATAGATAAGCCCGATCCGGGACGCGATAGTCTATAAGGTTCAGGTTGTTGTAACCCCCCATCCAAAAACCCAATTTACCCCCCCCCCCCCCAAAAAAAAACGCGCCTGAAGTTACTTCACGGAAGTTAAAAGGGGTCAATTCGCACAGTGTTGTTTTCATATGGCTAGAAAACAGTCCATGCCAATCCATCCATAATCAATCGTGACATTAGCAACGGTCACAACATCTACAGCTGCGATAGTTACCGACTGGAAGATGTCGATAGTTGCTAAGGCAAGGCTAGTCTATTTAGAGGGTGCAACCACTTTTCCGATGAGAGGGAGTTAACTTAAAGAAAAAAAAACAGTTTCCCCGAACTTTATAAGAAGCTACAGCCAAGTCCCTAAAATTTCTTGTTTTTTGTTTTGCCCAAAAGTATAGCTCTTGTAAAATTATAGGACTTCAGCATAGCATATTCAAGATAAATCGATATTGTTACGTTCCTAAGTTTCATTTGTAGTGAAAATATGAGTCACAAAACTCTCCAGAGCCAATCACGAAATACTGCTGTCTACTTCACTTATCCAAATTGGGGTACGACTTTAAAATAAGTCTTCATCTGGGATGTAACGACACAAGCTGGACTTCTTGGAAAGTTTACATGTTGCCGAAATTTGGTGGATTAATTATGAATTAAACAGTTTAGCTTGCTTACGAGTAAATGTCTGACAGTTCAATTATTACAAACTTTCACCTAACCAAGTAAAGATAACATTACAAAATATGTTAATGTCGTAAAACTTACGTTAGTTTTAGTCCTAATGGCCTAACAGAAACAAGATTGAGGAAAATCAAAATCGATCAGAAACCTCCATGTTTTCCTCACAAATGGCGCTGTGAACAACTAACCAGGAGGCGTTTTTGGTAGTTATGAGAATAAAACTACCGGAAATTCATGTCATTCCGTTACATAAAGTATTAAAAGTTTGCCAAGGGTCTATTCACTGTTCCTCATTGATGATATACGAAAAAAGACCCTTGACGCTTCAAGGCGTTTGAATGGCGAATCCCCAAAGCAGTTTTATTTACGTCTAAGGAAAGGAATTTCTCTCCTTTGAGAGAATCTCAAAGGAAGTTAAATATCAAAAGTTATTTGATGTAAAGATGTACCACGGAACGAACAGATCTATTCCAAAGAGCTTGACTAACTGCCGACTTAGACGTAGTCGTGGCTGTCTCATTCAAAGAGGGGTTAGTCTGCAAACTCCTCTCGGTGACAAAGCTCGGTATGATCCTAAGAGGGGACGTTTATAGTAACGTCAAGCTAGGGAAAGTTCCAGGATTCGTGAAACAGACTATCAAGCTAGGACGAAAGTTACGGAATACGTTAATAATCACAGGCCATGCCACTAGAATTCAGTTGGAACATTTTTTGATGGTCTAAAGGGTAATAATTCAAACTGGACTAAGTTTTAGCAACGATGGTATTGATGAGGGGGTAGCGGAAGTTAGACGAGGCAAAGATGGATTCCAGTTCTGGATTGGGGCTGAGATCAGTGTAATTGGCCCAACAAAAGTCGCATGATTGACCACCACGTTATTTCCCTACCAGAAATAAAAAGACCCGTCACCTTAAAGCTTTTCTTACATGCACTCAATGCATAATCAGGGAATTCTATGCTACACTAATATTTGATGTTTAAAGCACAGAAATAAACTGTTAATAGTGCTTTTAATTTAAATGGTAGATAATCAATGAAAACGTCTGTGGAAACAATTTTTTCGTAGTCCTTACTATGTCCAGTCTAAATCATGTGGATGTCTTTATTCTGTTCCTTAATGGAGTGGGAGGGATACACAAAATGCGTTTGCAGCCTACTAAGTTTACGTTTTGCCGTTACCATCGAAAACGAAGAGAAAAATGCAAATCAGGATTTTAATTAAATTGCTGGATCACATTAAAGTTTAATTGCTCGCCTATTTCTGGATAGCGTCATTGGGCGTAGTTGGCTTAGATAACATAAACTACCTCAACGAGGTACAATATATCTTTCGTAGACTTGTTTTCTATAAAGAAGTGGGACTTGAGTAATCACCAACTGAGCTCATCGTTAGAGTAGATACCCGACGTGAATACATTTCCGAAGCTTTGCATTGCCAATCGTTCTTTAATTAACATGCTGATAGTAGTTGTTTTGGTCGGCATATTAACTCTTTTAAACAAACATTCTGAGTGACGTTTATTCATAGTCTGGTAACAGTATCATCTCCCATTCCAGTTTTATCATGGTAATGACAAATATGATCCCCTGTAGGACTGGAATTTTGTACGTCTGTCTGTTTGTCCAGATTTGTGGTTTTAATTTTATAACTTTTTGTTTTAGTTTTTCCGTCTACGTTAGTATTAACGAAAGGTATAGGACATACATGGTCGCTATGATGTCCTTGTCTATAGCTAAGTTTCCTCGTTTCATTACCAATTGCTGTGTTTCCACTTTTTTCTTTTGAAGTTGTTGTTTTTGGAGGAGCACGCGGTGCTTTTTCATCAACAGGATCTGATGGCTTAGAAATATTTGGAACAAGATCCTGCAAGACATAAGAGGATATCTCTTTAATTGGGGAAGCGGTGTAAACAGGGTTCGGTTGCGGAATCTCAGTTCTGACTTCAGGTACATGTCGGTTGTATTCGGCGAATGGTTTGTTCTTATGCATTTTGTGTGAAACTGAATTATATGCAGACGTCTTTGAGTCTGAACTTTCGCTGCTTCCAGTGTAGTCCTGTTGGGAAGCATGGTGATTTATTTGAAATTTGCTACCAAACAATTGGTTTATCCTCTCATGACGTTCTTCTCGCTTCCTTTGGTTACGATGTTTGAAATTAACACACAAAACTATAGTAATTAGTATGGATACGAGGACGACTGTAACAATTGGTACGATTATTTTTTCTAATGAATTCAAAACTGAACGTCCATCAGTTGCAGTTGATGTCGGTACAGACGTTTCCGTAATGTTTTGAGCAAATGTTGTAGATGGATCCTGCGTTCCTTCCAACGTCAAAACAGTTGTCCGCAAGGTTTCGTCCGCTACATTTTGAAATATGGCTGTGGCCAATCCGTTAAATGACGAACTGCAATTTGTTAAACCAACTTTGACATTTTTTGAGGGCGATATCGCAGTGGCCTTGAATAAAGCAGTAAAGTTGTTGGCAATAATACAGAAAGACATTGGATCATGCTTCAAAGAACATTTATAACTTTTTATAGTCGGGCCATAGGATTGGGATAATTGAGACAATATTTTGTTAGTTCCAAACAATCTATTGAATACACCTATCGTTAAATCGACAGTGATGGTATTATTGTTTTGAAAAGCTTCCAAGGACCAAACCACTTCCTCTCCGCGAAGATGAATACAATCTAGCTGCATCGTGAAGTTCATACTACCAGTGTTCCGACATTGCGGGGATTGCTGAATACCTAAATTTAAGGATGAACTTAGAATTTTGCTTTTGTCTGTCGACACGTTCGTAACCAAGCAAGTATATTCACCAGCCATGGATAATTCCAGACGCCTAACTGTCAGTTGTAAACATGACTCCTTTACATAAACAGTGTAGTGGTTTCGATGTTGGTTCACTAAACTGCTTCCGTCGAAAAGCATTTCTCCTTGAAATTCCAATTTAAACGTCGGATATAAAATTTCCTTCGTTTCACAGATCAAAATGACGTTCTCTTCACCAACGAACAGGAAACGAGCATCGTCTTGTGAACCAAACAAATAAAAATCAACAGAACGGTTTGCTTCTAAAATGGATACGAAACTGATCAAAGTTAGAATGACTGAGGTAATATTCGCCGAAAAGAGTAACTGTTTCATTTTGGGTCTAAATGAGTTTGGTATGAGAGCTAGATGAGACGAGGAAATTTCAGCAATGTGACCAAGAATAGAAAACAACTATTCAAAATTATTAAAAACACATCTACTCAAGACATATGCAGTTCTCCTTGTTATTAAAATTTCCTTTAAAGCATCATGACTATTTTAGTCACTTCCAAAACCGTGATACTCCCATTCTAGCATTGGAAGATGTTTCAGCTAATCATATCACAAAGGAACTGTGACATATATTTATGGTTATGCCGATTGAACCAAGATGAACAAAATCTGTGCATGTGCGAATTCATCAGGTCCGCGAATGCTTTCGCATGGTTGCAAACACTCTAAGCGGCTTTATTCAATGTCTTTTTCACAACAAAACGTTATCGTAGGTAACTTTCACGTGTATGATATGTACCTCAAATACATTTTTCTATGGTCACAAAGGTCTATAATAGCTTGCGATTGATGTCGAAATAAGACGTTTTCAAATCCGACCATTGTGCATGTCTACAAAAAAAAAAAACAGAAAAAAAAAAAAAAAAAAAAACTCGACGTTTGGCTCTCTCTCCGCTGTTCCCTTAGCCGTCTAATTCCCAGCATGCATTTCACATTTCATTTCTTTATAACAAAATTTGCTACGTCGGTTCACAACCTGAACAATGCACTGAGCCTTAGAGACCCCCAAACCAATGGCCATGTACTTCCAACTCTCATACGAGGCTACACCAAAATGAACCTAAAAGCCCTTACCTTCTTCTTATGCTTAAGGACAGACTGGAAAGAATACATTATTGGCACATCTGTGTCTCAGAAGTGGAAAGCTTTGCATGCACTCGGCAGGTATAAGGTTTGAACAGGAACATTTTATTGACTGAACAATAAAAGAATTTGTTTTATTCAAATAATGAAGTTGAATGACAGCACATGTTCCATTCATATGAAAAAAGCCTCTGTTCGAGCTTCTAATTACCACAGGTATTGTAATCGACAGGAAAAGACCCTTAAGAAATAGGTAGTCACAGTGTACAGTTTAGCGAGGGCGTGGACTAAATTACTTACTTTTTCGTGTTTTTTTTGTAACCATTTGTTGTCTTTCACATCTATGTTGGATTGTTTTATGAATTTCAAAAGATAATGCACAGATTGGTTGTCGACTTTATTAGATGTAGGTTAAACTACCTTTGGCATCAGAGTCCAGACCATGAACTACTGACGGAATATGTGTATTACAAAGGGAACAAAGTGTCAGTGAGTTTATTACGTACACTGGCGACTTGTAACTAAATTATCTCGACATTAAATATTTTCAATCACATTTATGTAGTATTTACATACTGTGTATTTAACAGCCCAGTACTAAAGCATAAATGGAAAGATATAGGAGGAAAAATGCGGTTCTGGTGTTTAGATTGACCACTACCCAAAAGATTATTTGTTGGACTGTTTTCAATAAGCGAGTTCGGCAATTGTGGAATTGCGTTGCAACGATCGGGATAAACAAACCTAGGTCAATTAACACATATTTCACTTCGTTCCCCGAGGTACGTGCATACATCAGTTAGTGTATCTAAGTGACTAGCCAACATTAAGAAACGATGGTTGCACCAAATATGCACGGAAACTCAAACTTCGGAATGTGTCGTAGGTGGAGAAGAATCCTTTGTAAGTTGTTCCTCTATCACTACAAGCCAAGAACTTGGTGTTAACTACATTCATTTAATCATTTTCGACACTTTGAAATGGAACCAATGCCAAAGATTTGCTGTTTGTAATAATTTCTAATACTGAAACAAATCTATTTTTAAGAAAAGGCCTCTGAGAAAATTTTCACACTTGTTTCCAATAGTAAAGCTATTCTTACGGCATAATTGCCTCAACTAGTACCATTCCTTAAAAGTTCTCTTTAATTTCATTTCTCGGACCAATTGCAACTGTCAGAATTATGCAAACAACTAATTTACTTGTTCTGTGGATGGGGTGATGTGATACATTGATCTTTCAAGTTCACAGACGCGAAACCACATATGAATGTTACTTAAGAGCCTTTCAATCCTCTTTGCATCCATAGGAAATCGGACCACGCGAAAAAAATGTCCTCTTCAACTACGATTAAAGGTAAAACTCTGAGATAACACAAGATTGCAATTGTGGCTTCATACCAATAATGCTGGAACCTCGTTGAGAGATCATCTTAAAGCATATCTACTAGAAATCTAAGCTTCAAATGTAAGTGAAGCATAAATGCATATACCGGTTTAAAGGCCTGAAAACCGTTCACTTTAATACCGTTTCTGTTGCTTATACAGCCGACACCCCAATTATACTTAAAAGTGTGTGGGAACAGAAAAGTCTGACAAATCAGAAGAGCGAATCATTAAAGAAAGAAACGGACAGTAGTCAATAGGACTGGAAAAGTGCGAATCGAGCTGACATGTTTGGGTACATATAAAAAGATATCGGACTTTCTAGTGTAATCAGCAATAATGCTCTAGTGCTGTAAATGGCTTCTTTTCCTTTGATATACACGGCCTGACTAACCTATACTTCTGGCATTTTCATTTACAGTCTTGTAGAAGCATCTTCTCCCATTCCAGTAGCATGGTATGACTAAACATGACCGTCCGTAGAATTGGAATCTGCTATTTTTGTGTTTTCATCCACACTTGAAGCTTTGGATTCAAAATCATTCCTTTTACTTTTTCTATCTACTGTTGCATAGATGGCAGATGTAGGGCGTTTCTCGTCATGAAGATTAACTCGTTCACAGCTCAATTTCTTTGGTTCATCAGTCTTTTTTGTGCCTTCACTTCCTTCATCTAAGTTTTCTATTTTCATAGAGAAATTTGGTGCTCCGTCATAGATAGGATCTGATGACAGAGCCTTATGTGGCGCATCGTTTTGTGAGCCGTTAGAAGATGTTTCGTTGCTTGGGGAAGCTTCATAAATAGGATTAGACTGCGGAATCTCAGTATTGAATTCAGCCTCATGAGCATTGCCATTGTCGGATGCTTCGTTCTGATTTGTTGTTTGTGGTATTGAACCATACACAGACGTTTTATCCCCTGGATTTTCTCTGGTTTTCGTGTAGTCGTACTTGGAATAAATGTGATTTATTTGAACACTTCCACCAAACAAATGGTTTACCGCCTCTTGGCGGTCTTCCTGCTGCTTCTTCTTCCGATTCTTCAAATAAACACATCCAACAGTTGTAATTAGTAGACAAACGACAACAACTAAAACAATTGATATGATTATTGCCTCAAAGGGAATCATTTTTGGGCTACCATCGGTCCCCGACGGAGACGAGGATATCATTGGGGCAGATTGTGTAACTTTTTCAATAGAGTTTGTGGATAGAACTTGCGTATCATTCAATGGCGTACTGCAATTTGTAGAACTGACTTGTAATCTGTCTAAGGGAGACAGCGTGGTACCCTTGAATAGAGGAGTGAAGTTATTTGTTATTATACAAGAAGACATTGGGTTATCTTTCAACCTACATTTATAGCTTGTTACATCGGGGCCATTTGATTGAGACAGTTGAGATGACATTTTGTTAGTTCCAACAGATGTGTTGAACAAACCTGACGTTTCTGTGATGACACTCTTGTTGTTAATAATACTCTCCACAGACCAAATTACTTCTTCTCCACGAAAATGAATACAATCTATCCGCACCATGAAGATCTCCCCACCAATATTCCGACATTGCGGAGATTCCCGAACATCTAAATCTATCGAAGAATTTATCCAGCCATCTGTTGTATCTACCGACGTATCCGCAACCGAACATATGTATTTACCATTCAGAGATAACTCCAGCCTATTTATTGTCAGTTGCAAACAAGACCCCTTAACATTAACTGAAAGTGTACTTTGATTTTGAGCCACTACTGTGTTTTCGTCAAAAAACTCTTTTCCATTAAAAGTCAGTTTAAACGTTGGATTTTGGAACCCCCTAGCTTCACACATAAGCACAACATCTTCGTCACCGACAAACAAAAAATTAGCATCATCTATTAAACCGAAGAAGTAAAACTCAACCGAAGAGTTTGCCTCGAAAACAAATATTGCAACCATAAGACTTAAAATGACAGAAATGGCATTCTTCCGGAAGATTGTCTTTTCCATTTTAGGTCAAGACTTTCGGTTAGATCTGAAATGAGTCCACCTATGTTGACGAGAAAGATAACGTGGTTAGTGGAGATTGAGTCGATTCTTAAAGAAAGTTATCACTGTCAGGAAAACATTGAGGAGAATAGAGCATCAGATTTGTGACCCTCCGTGTTGTTGAGACAGATCTCGTGGCACATTCAAATCAAATATTTAGAATTCCAAAGTTAGCATTGAAAGCGAACTTGCGTTTGGTATATGTAATGTAGCCATTTAGATTACATTCGCTCTTGAAAACCCGATAAACTAAAAGTATGTTCTACTTCGGTACCTAATCAGAAGTAGTTGCTATATGGACACACTCTACACGGATAGTTATTCCGTATTATTCTGCTTTTAAACGTCACACTAAAGGGGAAATATTGTGGCTTTTATGAGGACGACATGCTTCGATGCGTTATAAAAGCTCGTCTGTCCCTCTTGCCAGTGAAGGAAATACTGGACGGCTTCACCATATATGTGAACATTACTTAGCGCACAACTCACTTGGAAATTTGAACTTCCTACAGCGTAAACTCTAAGGAAGCAACCAAGCGAGACAAATGTATTCGGTAAAGGACATCCTTATAAATATTGTTGTGATCGGTAGCTGAACTGGGTTGCAAAAAGTGAGGAGGCGGAGGTGAAAAAGGTATATTTTTGGACGGCAGATATTCAATGTACCACTACTTGTCAAAATGCTATCACTTCACAAGACACGCGGACTTCCCTGTTCCAGTAACCCGGCCCATGCCCCAGCCCCTCCATCCATCGAACTTCTCGAATGTCCAAGAAACTTAAGTTTCTTTATAAGTGCGTGCACAGTGCCTGTAAGCTTCAATTCCTGTCCATTCATATTAAGGATGAAAAACAAGAATTAAATATCATGGGTATATTTATAACGAAGACCTCGAAAACGAAGACAGAAGACCTCGAAGAGAAAGACCTCGAAAAGGAAGACCTCTACAACGAAAGCTGATTGTAGCTCATGAACTTTGTCGTGTGTTCGGAACATGAGGTCTCAGTGGCTTCCGTAGGCGCATCGCGTAACGCTAATACTGTTTCATATTCGGGCAATTGCAGATAAAAATAAAAACGATAAGGATAAAGTGGGAATTTCTACTCGATTTAAGACTAAACCACTTCTTCTACATCGTTCGTGAATGCCTATAACCGTTTCATTACTCAATCCAGCGATTAGAACAGTGAAATATTTCCTTTTATTCAAGTTTTCGTTTTCCAGTCTTCGTTTTCGAGATTTGCAGAATAGGTCAAACGAAGACCGAAAAGCAAAGAAAAATTGCGATGTGCGTATACTCATAGTGACTTGGATGTACCTCAGTGGTTTCCGTAGGCTAATCTCGTAAGATTTTTTTGCTGGAAATAGGACAAAATGAGTCTTGTTTTAGTATTCAAGGGTGAAGTGGAAATTTCTGGACATCCTCACTGGAATATTTCTTCTAAACGGGCAATTCAGAGTTTATAGTGTTACAAGTATTCCTTGACTTAAGCGGAACGCCGCTATTGGTTTGCGTTGAGTGAACAGAACATATTTTAAATTCGTGACCCACAGATATCCAGAAATGGCATTTCCCATGGTTGACTGCCTTTTTAGCAGGGGTGGAGCAAATCTACCTGACTGAGCAATTTAAATCTAAAGCTTGGGGAAATAAACATTGAAAACCCGGCCAACGACTTAGCGGAGCGCCACCAATAGTTTGGGCGGAGAGTACCGAAAAATTTGAAAACTCGCAACCTACAATAAGCCTGAAATATAAGCATGGCTTATACAGGCATTTTAGAAGGGGGAACAAACATGAAACCTAAATTCTAAGAGGACGATGACAACGGCTATCTAAGAGGAGCGCCACCATAAGTTGGCACGGAGTGCACAGAATTTTCAATTTAAAAACTGTCCTCAGATAGGCGGTAATGGAATTTCCCGGGCTTGTATAAGCCCCCTACCCTGACGAAAACTTTTATGATAAATCGCAGGTGGTGAAATATTGATATCAGCTTGAACTAAAGACGAAAAGTAATAAGGAAAATACTGGCGCCTACTCCAGGGAGGCGTTAACTATAACCACTCGTTTCTTGGAACTTTCATTTGCAGTAAAAATTTTCTCTTCAATAAGAAATGAACAAGTTGCAATACGATCAGAAAATTACCAGATAAAATGTGGTGCTTCAATTTTTTCTGCCAAAACGTTGGGTCCTTTCTACACCTGAGTGCTCTCTTGTTTGACTGTGTAATTCCAAACAGGCAGTTGTAACACCTCCACTGTTAAAATTATCCCACAACACGTTACAGCCACACCCCCCCCCCCCCGAACGATTTGCTACCATATCAGATATAGGGCAAAATCATGTCCAAACCAAGCATAAAGTAACAATGAGGTAGCCTACATATGACTGATTTGTAAAGGCTACCACATCTTGCGGCCAAGCTTCATTTAGGCTTTGAAAATTCATAAAACTTTTTCAGTGACTTCGATGGTTTATTTCCCGAGCGAATTCTGGAAAAAAAAATCTGGCAATATTACCAATTTTAAGTGATTAAAAGCATGCCAGATTGCTCACGACTTAATTGTCTTCCAAATGTTTTTAAAACATAAAAGTATGTTTGATATACTACTGTTCATTACTAAATCAATGAAACTGAAGCCGGCGGAGCGTGTGTCAATTTATGAATTTGTGCAAATTGTTACGGCTTGGTCGCAATTCAAACCAATAACAGCGAAAGACCAAAGAAGAGCGAGATTAAAATCAATTAATTAATTACTAGAACCAGAATTTGTGTTCGCTTAATCAGGATTTGCGTTCAAATATAACCAATAATCAAATTAAGTAAACAGAACACCGATCCTGATTGAATTTAACCCCGGTGTTTTAAGAGTGCAAGTATAACTGTAGCTCTAAAAGTTTCGACGGATACCCTCCATTATCGACATATTACATAATATAATTTCATATTTTGCTGTACTTACCTATTAAAGTGACAAGACGACTTGGTGGACGAAACCTGGGGTAAGTACTTCAGGGTCCCGACCAGTTGGAACTGAAGGAGACGAGATTTTTTTTCAGGCGAAACGGTAAATTGTTTAAGTTTCCAAAGGTTAATAGCGCCACCAATCTTGTGTTATTGGATCCAATATGGCGAGATCGTTATTCGCGTTACAGTGTTTTAAGGAAGCGATATAATGTCAAAAATAAGGGTTGTTTGACAAAGTTGTCGTTAAATATGTACAAAACTGTAAATGGATTGATGAAAGCTGATTCAGACAGGAACTAGTCTTTAGCTGTCAGATGTTCATTGTTTCATCCGGTCACAGCAAATTGAATGTGAAGATTAAATAAACATACATCAAAGATCGGATGTGACAGCTTATTCTTATTTTTCGTCGTCTCGCCACAAAAATTCAATTTGCTACGATTTGCGGAACGATGGAAGATAAGAAAATAAAGAGAAGAACGCACAAGGCTAGATTTACTCGTCAAAAGAGAGTAGTTGAAAGCCTCCTTGAACAAGAAGAACCATTGAAAGACATTTTAGAAGCTTTTGAGAAACTAGAGCTGGCATATACAGAGCTTCAAGACAGACATGACGAATACTGCGAAACGATCCAAGAGGCGGATCAGTACGACAAGGAGGAAGAATATATACAAGGCTGTCAAGACGAATTTTTAGCAGTCACGACTAAAGTAAAATCAGTAGTGAGAAAAGGTGATGGTAAAAGACCTCAATCATTGAATCAAAAGGAGCAATCTTCAGTCAAGTCAACTGAAAATACCAGTAACCAAACGTCACCAGGACCAAGTCAAAAGGCTCAGGATGATAGGCAATCCACAGAAAGTCTGCAGCCGCCACCTGCTTCCCAACCAAGCTGAAACCAAGGGTTGAAAGACCAAAGCTCCCTACATTTTCAGGTGACGTCAGAGAATACTGGACTTTCAAAGATGACTTCAGGAACATGATAGATCAGATATTTGAACCCAGAGATGCAGTATCTATACTGAGGACGAATTTGACTGGGCTTTCTCTTGAGATGTTAAAAGGTATTGACGCAGACTAAAATGCCTTCTGGGAGTACCTAGATATGATTTATGGGGATCCTAGAGTGGTTTCTGATGCCGTTATACAAGATATCACCAAATTTAGAGTTGAAAGAGGGGGATGATTCAAAGCACTCTGAGCTCGTCCATCTTGTCCAGAGATCTTAAAATATTCCAAAGCAAGTGGGAAAAGAAGCAAACTTTAATAACAATCATATGCTAGCCGTAATAGAACAAAAAATGATTCCAGATGACAGAAAAGTGTGGGCCAGATATCTTCAGCAAAAATCTGAGGAGGCTTCCTTAAAGAACCTTCTTAATTTTTTGAAATATGAAATGAAAGGAAGATTAAGAGCCACAGCATCTTTCAGAAGTAGTGCCGATAGGCAAGGCAAAGTTAACTTGAGTCAACAGGTGAAAAGTAATCAAATAAATCGTGAAAGGGTAAACCATTGGAAAAAATGCTGGGGATGCGACTCGAATGACCATTGGCCAGATCAGTGTGGCAAAATACAGAACCTAACAGCTGCAGAAAGATTAAAGCTGGCCAAGGACTGCCACGTTTGTTTCAGTTGCATGAAAATAGCTGGACGAAGGCATTCTATGAAAACATGCAAGAAACGTGAAGAATTTACCATGGATGGGTGCAAGCTTTTCCATCATCCCTTGCTACACCAGCCGCCCCAACCCAGTCCCAGTACACCTGCCATCGATGTTCCTTCTGGAAGAAACTTCTCAGGGGTAGTGTCTGAGCGTGACGAAGTCAGTGTTGCGTTACCAGTTCTTACAGTAAGTCTGGGTAACCAGGAAAATGAAAGGAAAGGACTTGTTATGTTAGATTCAGGTGCAACTGTTTCCGTAATCCGAGAGTCTGTAGCAGAACAATTGAACCTCAAAAGCAAACCGATCAGCATTGACATAGGGATCCTTGGAGGAGAGATCCAAGTTTACCAGACAAAGATATACAAGTTACGAGTGTGGACAAAACATGGAAGTTGTATGTTATCAGCGATTGGTGTGCCAGAAATTACAGATGTGCCACCAGTCAAGTATGACATTATACAAAGGATGGAAAACATTGTAGGCATACCACTTAACAGAGGAGATGGTACTGTAGATATGTTGATAGGGGTAAATTATCCTCACATGCATGTTGGTGAAACCAGAGAAGTTGATGGTTTTGTTATGAGAAAATCGCCTCTTGGTTGGGTTATGTTCGGAGTTACAGAAGGCAAAGGCCCCCACGCAGTGATGAATACTAATGTTACACAACAGAAAGACCTGACAAAGTTTTGGGCGACTGAAGAGATGGGGGTGAAGTTGCAGAGCTGTGATTGCAGGCCCACGGACAAATTAAAGTTGAGTCCAGTTGAGAGGGAAGAGAACATGAAAATGTGGCAATCATGTGAAAGGTAGGAAATAGATGGTTGGTACCGTATCCATGGAAAAGGAACCCAGCCGAACTTCCTGACAACAAAGGACAGTGTGTAGCAAAGTTGCAGTCAATAGAAAAGAGGTTGATGAAAGATGAAAGAAATGCAAAGTTGTACGATGGCCAAATGAGGGAAATTGTGGAGAAAGGGTTTTCCAGAAAACTTACACAGAAGGTAATGGACGAACTGAGGGTCCAGTTCATTATCTCTCCCATCATCCAATTATACGATCAGAGAAGAAAAGTACACCAATCAGGGTGGTTTTTAATTCCTCAGCACTTTTCAAGGGTCATTGCCTTAACGAGTATTGGGAGAAGGGCCCGGGCCTCCTCAACAACCTTTTCGGTGTACTACTTCGTTTCCGTCAGTACCCTGTTGCAGTGTCAGGTGATATCGAGAAGATGTACCACCAAGTGCTTATACGAGAAAGAGATAAGCATGTGCACCGTTTCCTGTGGAGAGGTTTTGACACCACAAAAGAACCTGATGTGTATGTTAAAGAAGTAGTAACTTTCAGGGATAAGCCGGCACTGGCCATGGCATTGACGGCCCTGAGGAGAACGGCTAAGGAAGGCGAAACAAAGTACCCAGAAGCAGCCAGGGTATTAAATGAGAACACCTACATGGATGACATATGCACGTCTGTCCATAGTCGAGATGAAGCCAAGAGATTGACTGATGACATAGACCAAATTCTACAAACAGGTAGTTTCAAGGTCAAGGAATGGGTGTCTAATGTTACTCCGGGAGAGAAGGACATTCATTCACAGTCTGACAACCGACCTGTCTTTGGAGATGTATCAGAGCAGAAGGTCCTAGGGGTCGTATGGGAGCCTGTGAAAGATTTATTACAGTACAAAGTGAGCACAGCAGAGATTCAGAAGGACATTGTACTCACCAAGAGAATGGTGCTTATTGAAATAGCAAAGGTGTTTGACCCCATTAGTCTTGCCGCTGCCCTTCTGATTAGAGGCAAGATATTGATGCAGAAGCCTGATGGTGATGACGATAAAATGAACTCAAGGAGTTCTGTGCTGAGAAAGAAGTAACCTGGAAGTTCATAAGAGCTGTAAACATGCTCTAAAGAAAGCTGTTGGTGATGTAAGACTCACACCATTTGAACTGCATACATGTTTTCAAGAGGTTGCTAACTTGGTTAACGAAAGGCCAATTGGGAGAATACCAAATGACCCGGATGATGGTAGCTACATTTGTCCGAATGACGTCATTCTGGGGAGAGCATCAGGCAGAGTGCCTCAAGGTCCCTTTCGTGGAAGTAGAAACCCAAAGGAAAGGGTAGAGTTTGTGCAAAAAATTGTGACCGCATTTTGGAAAATATGGATTCGGGATGTTTTCCCACTATTGTTTCCGAGACGTAAGTGGAACGTTGACAGAAGAAACGTGAGAGTTGATGACGTAGTAGTTGCAGCAGACCCAAAGGCAATGCAAGGGAAGTGGAATCTGGGAAGGGTGATAAAGGTCTACCCTGGGCAAGACGGACGAGTGAGAAATGTGGAAGTTAAAACTGCTAAGGGATTCTTTAGTCGACCAGTGACTAAGATTGTTGTAATTTACCCTGTTGAAGGATATGAGTAGTTGTAATCAGGGTTCATGTCAAAAGGTATTAAAGATGCGACCGTATCGCATCGTGTGGGGAGGATGTCTCAGGCGAAACGGTAAATTGTTTAAGTTTCCAAAGGTTAATAGCACCACCAATCTTGTGTTATTGGATCCAATATGGCGAGATCGTTCCTCTCGTTACAGTGTTTTAAGAAGCGATATAATGTCAAAAATAAGGGTTGTTTGACAAAGTTGTCGTTTAATATGTACAAAACTGTAAATGGATCGATGAAAGCGGATTCAGACAGGAACTAGCATTTATCATTCAGATGTTCATTGTTTCATCCGGTCACAGCAAATTGAATGTGAAGATTAAATTTTTGTCGTCTCGCCAAAAATCGCGAACCCTTGAATAAAATGCACGTAAATTTACACATTTCCCATATTGCTCTAGATCTTTGGGTACCTAGTATAGTCTGCCCCCTTAAAATATACATCAACAAGTTCCATTTTTAAAATTAAATTTTAACCCCTTTCTGTAGATCAATTTGCATTACTTCTTGCAGAACCTTTGACGAAGCGATTGACAAATATGACATTCTCTGGAGCGTTATTAGTTTGCCACGGGCTTTTTCGGCTGTGTCTTAAGACCAAGCATGACGAAAAAATTTTGAATTAGAAATTCCTTTTTTTTTTAAACTGGAACTTTTCAAATTGTATATGCTGATAGTACGGAAAGGACGCTGTGGAAGTTTGTGGAAGAGTAGGTTAGTACTCCAGAGAACATACCTGGAAAATGTTGGGAAAAGACCGTCTGTACTACACTTATGAAACACGTTTTTCGTATTAAGATCATGTACTGTCCCGGTGTAGTCCATCCTACTCCCCTGTGGTCATTCATTCCTAACCGCCCGCACAACAGTATAGTCAAACCATTTTGAAACCTCGGCCATGCTGCTATATAGCAATGGGTCTCTGTAATGTTGTCATTTTTAGGTACCGTATATAGCCGATAAGAGTTCAGAATACATATTTCAAGACGAAAACAATTTTAGTTCTTCATCCTGCCCGTTTGATTTGTGATTCGCTATTGTAGAACGTTTCCCTTGCATTTATTTGTGTTTGCACATTAATGCGTGTCATTCGTTCAGAAATTGCACATAGAAATACCATGCAAGTATTTCCATGGACATAACAGGCAGAGTTTTTTTTATAACAGCCACCTTGCTCGGATCTTGGCCATCATTGTCCGTTGTAGGGAGGGACGAGTTTGCGACATCATGGTTACAATTTTGCTGTGCAATACTATCAATTCTGATATTTTTATCTTTTTGTATAAAACATTGAATTCAAAGGTAGGAACAAACCCATAGTTCGGTCTGATGTTGCGATAGACTTAGTGGAAACGTAAGTGAGTTACTTCTTAATATGTTTTCCCATTCAAAAATTTTCTATAGAAAAAATTCTACAGGAACTTTATAAGATTTTCTACAGAAATTCCTATAATCCTTCCAAAAGAAAAGCCTATAGAATCTCTATAGAATCCTATAGGCCTAAAGTTTCTTTAGAACGGCTCTTTGGAAATTTTATTAACTCTTTAGAAGCCCTAAAGAAACCACGTAGAGGATTTTTTTTTTTTTAGAAAAATGGACCTCTTTTCTACTGAAGAAACGCTTTAGATTTCTAAAGAAAATATATAAGTTTCTTAGGAGAATTAGTGGGTTTCTATAGAAGCTGTACAGAGCAAAAACTTCGTGGCAGCAAACGTTTTCGAGTTCCGTAGGCTTGACTTTGTAGCACTTGCACTTTAAATAATTTCATTCGAGTGCAAAATATACATATTCATAGGTTGTCCCAGTGCAACTTGTTGTTTACATAAGCTACGTGTGCAGTGGACCGGACTGACCAATCACGCGTACGACTTTCGTACAGAGCAGGCATGTAACGGTCAGGAGGTCCCCAATAGCATCAAGTCCGCGACGAAGGAAAGACGTGGATACCAACTCCGCTGAAGTTTCCGAATTAACCGTCCTCGACTTTGACACCACTGTACTGACTGCACTTGGAATTACCTACTAAAATCTCTGAGGTACCAACAAGAAATTATTCGTCTCACCAACACATCAGTCCTGGGCAGTCGGGCAGCAGCTGGCAGATCGACAATTTTTACCTGGGACTGAGGTGTTGCGTGCGGCGAAAATACCAGTTCCGCTACGTCGCCCAGAACAAGGTGCTTACAGCGACCCATTTTGTTGCGGCCCTGTCTTTAGAGTTTTTCGTAAATGGAGGTGTAGCCTGCGGAGCAGACTCTGTAGTAGCTGAAAGAAATATAATCATAATACATCCAAGTCGCTAAACAGTATAATATACAGCGTCTGCAAACTTTCGCCTAGTTTCCATATACAGGAATCCCGCATTTTGAGGGACGAATTAGTAAACATGAGATGGTCACGTGGTGCACGGAAGAAGTATGAATACTGTATTTTCGTACATACAACTGATACAACGAACGGCGAACAACCTGATTAGCTTTTGTACGTGAAAAATGTGTACCAGGTCGTACGTTCGATGCATATATATTACCTATTACGCGAAATATAATTTAGTATTTTAATTTTCGTCGTGACGTCATTTTTGGTGGTCGCAAATGAGATTCGATAGAAAGTTGACAGGCTATTGTATACCGTAGATATGCCATGTAACTTGGTAACGTGGACTGCTGAGCAGTGACTGAAGCCGTTGAAAGACTCATATAGTATTATTTATAGTAGCGAAAAGTAAGTTTTTTTTTATATTTGAATGTATTAGCGTTAGTTGAAACGCAAACACAGCAGCGTGCTTACAGCAGGCCAATGGAGGTGAGACTGTTTCACTTTGCATCTCTATAACTGTACAATGACCTCGTGAACACCATTCTTCGCTATCTGTCGCGGAACTAGTACTTGAGGCAGTGTCGCTGTCATCGGTGTCATCAGTCTCATTCTAGGTCTGTCGTACTTGTTCTATTCTTAGCTTCTACTTCGCGAATTCTCAGTTCTTCTTGGGAGTCATTTGGTTCAAAGAGATATGGTTTAAGACCGAATGCATCTATATTAAAAAGATCGTTTCTTTTTCATGAAATTCTGAATAAACGAGTGGGCTTTGAGACTGTTTACAAGTGTGTAATTTTAATTAAACGCGATGTGTAAAGTGATAACTTAGGCCTTTATTTATAACCAGACTTTTTCGAATTTTAACCAAACGAATCTCTTGTAATCTATATGAAACGGATTACATATTTGGGTGGAAATACGTTCCTCTTGTGCTTCAGAGATTTTGAATATGTTTGAATGAAAACACAAAATATTTAAGATAGTGTGACAAATTTATTATAAATTTAGATTGGCAACGGAAAAAACGAGTAGCGGCTCAGTGACGTCATTGATCTGTCGGAATGTGAAGAATTTTTTCAAAGATGTCTGCGTTCAACAGTATCCAAGGGTTTCTGTCTCCTTTACGTAACAAGGGAAAGAACCTGCTTCTTCACTTCCAAAGTCGTGTTCAGTCCTTGACAAAACAAATGAAACAAAGTCTTTGTTACAGTGACAACTTGCACTCATGCTATCTCAAACACAACTTGGAACCCCTCTGACCCTTTTTAATGTTGTGTCGTATCTGATAGTTATAAAATTGTAGCCAGCATCGGAAGGGGGAGTGGGCAAGGTGACTTGTTTTTTTTTCCTTTTGTCGAGGAGTGCTATCGTCGACAAAACAAGTAAAACTTAATCCCTGCTACAGTGATAAAATGAACTCATGATACCTCAAAATCAGCATGGAACCCCTTCCCCCTCTCTTCTCCGTTCAAAATCGTGTCCTATCTGGTAGTTACATAATGAAAGGGCAGGGGAGGACTTGACTTGTTTAATTTACTTTGGTCGACTAGTGTAAGACCCAACATCGACATTCATCAGTATTAAGAGCAGCCTGTCGTGATCGATTCGCTGAGTGTGAGTTTAGCCGTTATTTTTTTTTAAATGTGACCATATATCAGTAGTTATAAATACTTTCGAAGATACAAAAAAAATTGTAGAGCCTATACTTTTAATACATGTAAGGTTTTGCAAGAGTGAAGAAGAAAAGTTCGCATTTAATGATCAGGGCTGTTCCAATTACAGTATAGTATTAAATATCAAAGGCGGTCTCAGAATCCAAGCAATACGTAAAATTATGATGTATGCAAAGGGAATGTAGGGAAATCCAGGGTCGTTTCACTGAAGTAGTACCGCCCAACCGTAGCAATATAATTTCTCCCATACAAATTGACAAAAACTCCCTACATGTTCGACACGTTTCACACGTTGTAACTTGTTGAAGGCATGACGTTTCGTGTTAATCGCCCGCCCTGTGAATGGTACCATAAACCGAGGAATAGGTCGGTGGTGAATGTATAATTACCTGTATAACCTATTTAACGACTGTCCATTTGCCGTTTTCCTCTCAGGCATAAATTGTATCCAGTAGCATTTGGTTACATATTTTTCAAATCACAGGATAATTCAAAGAAACCTTCCTGTTTTCAGACGTGTAGAAAATAATGTGTGCGGAAAGTTAACTGCCTTTTAAAAAAATAAAGCCACAGTGCATAGGGTACATAGGATAGTGTCTTAGCTCATTCTGGTTTCCATAAACTCAAGTAGTAGTAAAACTGATAAGCCTTTCACGTAACAGAAATTCTCACTTTGGGTTTCAGAAATAAATTTCAGGATACTGATAAGTAATATGCAAGCTTGTGTTGATTTTCAGACGTCTTGCCCAAGATGGCCGCCACTACTGGTCAAAGCTCTTGCTGACTTTTTCTTCAATTATTTGTCTTTCTATTTCATGTTTATTTTCGAAAAAGACAGGTGGGGTGATTGGTCATTGAACCACAGATTGCAACTTATACCATAAGTCCACAAGCGGAAATCTGTACTCAGTAGTGAAGGAACATAACCACTACCGTCAGCAACTTACTGTGTTAAGCCACACTACGAATTCGAATCGGATTCCTTCCGACATTTTTGAGTTTTCGTTGAAACCTTCTTCATCTCTGGTCGGAAATAGCCAAAACAATTTCTACCCGGTGAAAATTTATGAGTCGATCTGAAATCGTTGTCATGTGACCCCGGTTAACTGGTTAATTTAGCCAGATACCTGGTTATTATTGGTTTCGATGAAAGAGACACCTCTGAATTCAAGATAGCGTGTGTGTGTGTGTTGGTGTGTATGTGTGTGTGTGTGTTTGTGACACTTGGTTTGTTAACACGATATCTCAAGAAAGGAATGACTGACAGTTTCCTAACTTGGTACGTGGATGTGCCATATTGAGGGGAAGAAGGTCATCTGGGGTCACCAGGGGTCAAAGTCTGAAAACCTTGTTAACGCAATATTTCAAGGTAGAGACTTAGATAGATTTCATATTTGGTTTGTGGATTGGTTATGGTCAGAGGATGGTCCCTAGTGTTTTTGACAGAGGTCAAAGGTCATCTTGGGTCACCAGGGGGTCATAGTCTGAAAATCTGCTAAACAGGATATCTCAAGATAGGAAACTTGGATAGATTTCATATTTGGGTATGTGGATGCGTTATAGTTAGGCAATGGTCCCTGTTGTTTTTGTCAGAGGTCAAAGGTCACTTGGGGTCACGGGGGGGGGGGTCAAAGTGAATATTTCAAGATGTCTGTCCACTATATTTATGGCTTTTTATGGTGGTCAAAAGGTCATCTGGAATAACAAAATTATTTTTTGAACATGCTAGTATATCAATTGAGTGAGACGATAATGGTGCATAATGGCAAATTTGAAACAGAACATTATGTAGCATCGAAACCTCAATGCATTGTTGCATTCTGGTTGTAATTTTAGTCAGTTTCTTTGATAATTAACTGGTCAACCAGGATTGTGTATGTAGCATGTAAACCCTGACTATGGTGGAAATTTCACCAGGCAGTTTTTAGAGTGTAGTCTATAGTGTAATCTCACACTTACACATAATGTAAGCGAAGCATAGAGTTAGGTTAGGCTCCGTTAACCTGGCCTAGATGAGCCTAACGAATTTGGCCACGACTAGGTCACACCAACTTCATTGTTTGGTTATATGTTCCATACAAGCAACAAAGGGCAAGAGTAGTTGCCCCAAAGTTACTTTGAAGCAACAGCTTAATATCACAATTTTCGTCTTTCTCTTCAAAGCATCTTTTATAATATTTCAGGATTTCAATATTGCACATTTAAGGCAAAACCAAGCACTAACTCTCTGTAAATTTCACATTTGAGGAGAAAAAATATTGTCACATGACTCTCAAGAGCCAATCATTAAGCAGGAGAGTCTACTCACACTACTTGCTATTGGGGGACTGCTCTTTACCTTTAAGTACTTCACACAACACCTTGCTCTTATTTAAACTCAAACCCAGTTAATAATCCTAAACCTCCATTCGACAATGTAATTCGAGACAAATATAAGGGAGTTTGTTGTCGTTTGTTGGAATAGCTATGAATTTTAACCAGAGAATGCATTCTGTAAGTACATACATTAACCAGAGACGAAAACATCTGTAGGTAATCATGTCCTTTATATGTGTATGGTGTTATCGCTCTCACATGTGTGAAGGACTGAAAATATTTAATGGAGAATGACTCCAAAACTGGGTCAAAATTGAATAGGAAATGTTAATTCATAATTGGCCGACTATTTTTGGTCGTCTTTCCCTCAAAGCTAATACGTTGGGAAAAAAATCCCAACATTGGTCATAAACACAGTTATCCAAAAGAAATACCCAACTTATGAAAGCTTGATTTTTCGAAGCATTTACAAAAATATTTTGACAATTTGAAAATTCGCCTGAATCATAATCAATTGTCTGGTATCCAATTAAATGCAAATGTAGAATTTAATATGGAACATAGTTTCGCAAGTTAAGTTCGCAAAAGAGTTAACGTAAGCAAATATAACACATATTAACATTTCGTAAGAGATGTCAAATTTAAAAGATGGAGAGTAAGAAATATCAAGTATTCAAAAGATAACTAGTAACAATGGTACCTGAATACTAACAGAAATATATTTAGACGAGTCACACAAATTTCATTGTTTTGTTAAAACTTTCCGTAAAACGAATGTTTCCTTAAAAATACAACAAAGCCGATGTAACGTGTTAGAGGTGGGGGAGGGGGTAAACATATGGCTTGAGTGTTTTAGAACAGAATTTTTTGCAACTTGGCTTTGCGGTTGTTATAACTGATGAGTAATTAAAGTTTCCAGTACCGTGGTATACCTGGCGATCACCTAGGAAGCTCTTATCTCCCCCCCCCCCCCCCCCCCGAAAAAGGAAAATATATATCTGAAATACCCGAGAAAAGTTCCAATGGATTGTTCATGTAACCAACAAAAGATATCGATCATTTCCCTAGTTTTGGTTCACAATGGATCATTCGTGGGTAATCATGTCCCCACTCTAGTTCAGTATTTGATCCTTTTTGGATCAGTTTGATAGCCGACCTTTTTTTAACCTGTGCACTGGGTTTTTAGAGCTCTTCTTTCCAAAGTCAAGCTTGTGATCTGCTGCATAATTAGATATAAATTACGAATTTTGTATTCCATCTGATGACAAAAAAAAATCCTGCTTAAATTCATCCATTTACTCGTTTACGTCCGGTATAAATATAAAAAGTAATAAACAGGATATCAAAAGTGAGTTTTTTTAAAGGATCAGTTAAAAAAGTAAAAGTAACATGATCACTCTTCGACGCAAAGTTTTAAGTGATTATAAAGGAATATTAAAATTCGTATTAAAAATTTCACTGATAACAAAACTTTCACGTTCTTCATCATCTTGAAACGCCCAAACTGCCCAAATTGAATATACCGGCGAATTTACCCATAGGGCGAAAAAACGTTTTCCCCTTAACGTTTTGACACACATAAAAGCTTTCACAAAGTGTAATGGGACGCTCTTAATGCAGTTTATAGCTTAAAAATCGGTTGATTATGAAGTGTGGAATATTTATCGTTGTTAATTGTTTTAATCAGTAAAAAGACCATTTCCAAACGTTGCTAACCCCTTCAATCGAGTTTTATTTTGTTTAACTTCAATATCATTTTAATTTTGATCGGAGTAAGGGGTATCCTTTAAGGTAAAGTCATAACTATCCTTCAAAATGAATCATCTTCTATATACTTTACACGTACATCACATGTTCTGAATATTTGTAGATCAGAGCGTACTATCAATTTACGTCATTTCTTTTCTCGATATAGTTTGATTTGATTGTTTGTATTTTAGGAAATCTCTATTATATGACGAAACTCCTATCGTTGGTGAAGGCGCTATGGTGGGGGCAAGAGGGGGCATTTTCCCATAGGTTTTGTCTCTGACCCACACCCACTTTCCCCCTTGAAAGGTAAGGCTATTCAGGAGTTGGGTTAACAGAAAAATAGAAAAAATTAAGCCGAAAAGATAATATACCTCTAAGGAAACTTTATTTATTTGTCCATAACAGGGTTGCAGGGATTTTCAAAAAATTGCAAACGGTCATATCTAAATATTTCTGACAATTTATGAACTTTTATGGAAGTGTTAGGGTTCGTCAAAAAGTCTTTTTCCTTGTTTAGCTTCAGAATGTACCTCAAGGATTCTGACCGTTAAAAATAAGGATTATTCTGGACTGTTCTCACTCGTTGACAAAAAAATCTTCAGTAAAAATTAAAAAAATCCCACAAATCCATGCACCTACACCAAAATGACAAAAAAATGTAGAAATATATTTAATATCACTTTTTTATTAGGTCAAGAAAAACTTCAAATGAATTACAAAAACAGGCAATACATCGGTCAAGATAACAAATTTTAAGCATGAATAACACCCACGAAACTTTTTTTGTAATTTTCTCTGCTCTCCTTATTTTTAAAGATACGTAATTAACTTACAACAATTGATGCTAATTTTTGTAACATTTTCGTAACGCGAGTTGTTCTTCAAGATCAGTTCAAAAGAAAAAATATTTCTCCCAAAGGCCATAACCTGCGCATGGGCTGTTTAGAAATTTTCTATGAGGGTCAAAATTTATTATCCCCCGAAGGTGACGAGTAGAAAAGTTTGATTTTCTCGTTATTTCAAGAAGCCCTTATTATGAGGGATAAAATTCAAGATCCCTCATTCACACTTCCACCGACAATGAAAGTTACCTCAACTGAAAAATAACAAATATCTCTATCTGAAACGCTAAATATATTCAATGCTCTGTTTTAGTAAATTGAGGTAAGCCCGACTATGGCCATGAGGGTTAAAAACCAAGATCCCTCATAGATGCAGCGATAAGGAAAGTATTCAGTAACCAATGAAGTGTACAGTATACTGTGAGGGATAAAACTCAGGATCATTCATACACAATTGCACAATGGAAGTTAGCCTACTTAAATCTTAACTTAACTTTTTGACTTAATCAAGTCAAAAAATTCAAAAATACATATTAAAGAGCATGAAAAATGAATTCTGTCAGTCCAACTCCCATCTTCATAGGACATTCCTGAGCTGAGATATCAAATGTTGAACTTTATTCACTTAAAACAAATTGGTCGCTTGCGCAATAATTTGTGACTTTCTTGTTGTACAACTCACATAACATGTTTTGTTTCCCTTTATAATTAAAAATGTTTTTATGACCTTGAACACTTCCTGTTTGCTTGAATAGCATGTTGCACAAGGAGGGCTTAATTAATTACATCACCTCATAAGAGTAAGAGTGCTATCACACCTTGGTACAAGGTGTAGTAACCTCCGGAAAAACAAAGAAATACAAAGATTGTAATTTGAGTAGTACAAGAATGACATCTGAAATTATTGCGCAATGTACCATTTTAATTTAAGTGAACAAACTTCAACATTTGATATCTCAGCTCAGGAATGGCCTATGAAAATGGGAGTTGGACTGTTAGAATTTATTTTTCATGGTCTTTGATATATATTTTTAAATTTTTTGACTTTAGGTACACTTTTTTAATGTTTAGGAATTGTCAGTGTATTTAGCGGGAAGTACTACGGCCACTATCTATCCGGCAAAACACAACAGTGTAATGCTAGGGTTAGAAGTTTCGACACTTTTTCTTGAAAGGTACAATGAAGATTATGAAGTGTCACGTTTGAATAATATTTAATTGTTTTACATCCTTTAATTAGTTTAAAATGGTATCAAATGAATATTTTGAGAAAGACTCTTCAAGTAGCTACCATAAAAATGTGAATTTTAGGTCTGTAACCCCTCTAAATGAACACAGAATGGTCCAACCGGATGGAAAGTGGTCATGAGTTGAGAAAACTTATGCTCTGTTTTATTGGAATGTGAATTGAATTTTTCAGTACGAGGGTCAAGAGGCAAGATCCTTCAAAAGCTCTGCGTTAAGAAACAATTAAAACATTTATTGTACTGCCGAGCGTATATACTCAGTGAAGGATAAAACCTGAGCTCTTTCATGTGCCTTCACTAGCGTAGCCAGCGGGGGGGGGGGGGGGGCAAGGGGGGAGAGTGCCCCCCCCCCACAGAAATTTTGGGGACGCGATGGGCGATGTTGAAAAAATGAAGGAAAGCCCCCCCCCCCCAAAAAAAAAGATAAACGGCAAGAGGAGGGAGGGAATTGGGGGTATTTTTTACAGTTTTTCGGGGGGGGGGGCTCTTAGTCGTTACGATGAAGTATGCAGTCCCAGACGACGACTAGTCTCCCCGATAGTTTACCTGTTTTTTGCTCTCAAGGGACAATTTCCCGAATGAAAACCCCAAATTTTCGGCGCGCTACGCGCGCTGTAGATCAATCCATTTTTTTCAATACTTCCTTCCATTCCACATATCTAGAGGGTGTTAGTCCTGTCAACCTTACCAAGTAACAGGTAGGCAGAGTACACAGGTTATGTAGAGGTCGTGAATTTCATCCCATATCAAAAAGTCTAGTTGCTGTTCTCTTGTGTGTGTCATGCGATATGTCAGTTGGTGAGCAACTCACGGAGCATAGTTTGGCTATTATATCGGGTATTCCAGGTGGTTTCGACACAATGTATGTTACCCCGATACGGTCTACAACCCCTACAGTTTCTATTTTTTTTTCCTTTTGTTCTTAATGATTACATAGGCTATGTTACTATGTAACAATATGTAAGCCTACCAAAACTTTTCGCGCGCTTCGCGCGCTTTGCAATTCCACGATTCAGACTCAGAGAGATTCAGACAGATTAAGTGATATTGTGCAAAATGTGCCCAAAGCTGCAATGACATGGTACAATTATGGTTCCTTCATATGCCCTTATCACCACCCCCTCGACATAAGGGCTGTCGGAACTTACAGTCGCTGACATGTCCCGCCGCCTGTTGGGAATAATCCGTCACCTTCCCATGGTCGGTTTAGTTATTTTGGCTTCCAAAAGAGTTATTTCTGCGATTGAACCCAAAATTTTCGGTACGCTTTGCACACTTTTCCTCAGTTCCGTTACCTAGAGCTAATAAAGTACAAACCCTTCAAATCTTTTTCAGTTAATTAATAAGTAGAATAAATGGATTAATGTACATATCGGGAATTTCATCTCATTTCGCTAAACTTAAAATAGTTAATAATCTCTTGTGTCAGTCGTGCGGTACGGACTCGAAGAAGGAAGTACAATATAAGTTGTGCCCGATAGGGCCCAATTGCCGGGACGATTGATCTATATAAGCTTTAAATAAGTACAGATTCTTTTAAGTGTAGGCTAACCCCCAAAATTTGTACGGATAAATCAGTGCGGAAATATCTTCCTATGGCATATACAAATTTTGTGTCCTATGTGCCTCGCAATGGCAGGTATAGTGCACAGGTTTTCTTCAAATCTCCCTCATCAACGGCATCCTGGCTGTCGGGGCTTGGGGTCGCTACCCACCCTACCCCTCCCCCGTTTGGAGAGTGGCTCTTCGTCGGGAAAATCCTGGCGCCAAGCCCGGAAGGAAGACACTTTTTAACAGTTATAACTTGTATATGTGTAATGAAGCAATGAACTAAAAATGGAAGCTGCATATTTTGGAGAGCGGCAACTATTTTGGAGGGGCGGCCAATTTCACTAGGAGGGGGTTTCGCCTCTCTAAAACCCCTTGTGGAGAACACTGGAATCTAGTATCAAAAGAACAAAATATAGCACCATATTGCATCTAAGCTCTTCGAGACAGCAAAAAATTCGAAAGGGGGAGGGGGACACCCAGGGAGACAGGCCCGTAACCAGGGGGTTCATGGGTTCGTACTTACTCCCGCCCAGACCTAATTTTTTTATTTTTCTTTAAATGGAGTTTTGGCGTTTTCAGGGCAAAATGTCAATTTCCGCTGATTTAGCCAATGTAGGCCTTATGAGTACAGTAGCTGTTTTGTTTTAGTACAACACAATTCCCTAGAGCCCCATTGATTCGTACAGTAACCCTCTAACAGCCACACACTAACTCTCAAGGGAATAAGGAAAACATTGATACAAGATTGAAAATGTTCAAAAATTCCAGCTTAGGTGTTCACCAGATCGCTCAATTTTGATGTAAAATTGCAAAATCTCCTTGGGGTAGAGGGGAAAAACCACACCCTCTCCCCGGTCGGTCGCTCGGCTCCTTACTTGGACGCTTTGCTCCCTCAAGAAAATGCCGCACACCAGTGGCAGCGATGAAAAATGAAAAAGTGGGGGCTAAAGGTATGTTTAGCTCCTCAATATTTGTCAAGTGCCCCAATTGAGAAGCGGGGAGAATTTCGAAGTTATGCTGAACATATTCTTGCTTAGAACACTCGGGAAGTGCCGTTTCCGGCCATCTGAGGGGTTTGTTAAGCCAAAAATTTCCTGGTACGCTCCGTGCCAATCGATGGTAGAGCTCCGCTTGGAAACATGTAGTAACATTTGTCATAGATTTTTTTTTTTTGCATTACTTGAGAAATTTCAGAAAAAACATCCATATTTCCAGGCTGGGAACATGCAGCATAAAACACTCGGGAAGTGCCGTTTCCTGCCGTCTGAGGGGTTTCTAAAACTAAAAATTTTCTTGTACGCTTCGCGCCAACTGATGGTGGCGCTCCGCTTAGATAGTCCTGTCGGTCAAGTTTGGGGACGATGAGTCGAATTTGCCCCCCCCCCCCACAAGAAAATCCTGGCTACGCCCCTGTGTGCCTTTCAATGATAAAGTAAGCTAGCCTACCCAATGTTTACAAATTTATAGGAAAAATCTAGTCCCTTCATCAAAAAGCTTAAGAATGTTAGGCCTTATATCCATACTCTCTCGCTCTTGTAAGGATATTGGACAGATCGGCTTTAAGGGTCAAACAACTGCAATATCGCAAAACACACTCGGGTTTAATCCTAATAAGCTGAATCTATAAAATTAAAAACTTTTCGTACAACACAAATATTCCAACTGACATTACCTTTCACTCACAATTCATGAACAAAAAAGATTTAAACTGAAGATTTTAGTATTGTGTGGCAACGTCGCTACTTTTAAGTTCGAATGTCGATAACAAACGTATGGAATTACAACAACTATAATATTTCTAAAAGTAATAGATTTTCCAGTCCTTGTCATGAGAAACCATATTGACCAACCGTCATCGGACATGCTTTCTGTAATAATGAACATGACATCGATAGGGACGCTGCAGTTACTACATGTTGTTGCTCATCAGCAATTCTTGTCCAAGTTGACTCAGATCAGAGGATTGCAATAATCTTCCCATTGTGATTGATAATCACATTCTAATGTCCTCACATGGCTGGAGCATGAAGCCCCTATTTGGCAGTCACTCCGAGGTCAGAGTATATGCAATCAATAAAATGTTACTGTATTCAGTGAGGTATGTCACCCTTGCAGGTTAAAGACTTGAACAACAAGTTGAAATACGATAATGGCCAACATAGTTTCTAACATCAGTTTCATCCCCGTAACCGTCGAGGCCTTACGCAGTTTGGCTTTTCACTATATGTATACCAGCTTCTGCCAACTAAGTCTCTTTTAGCTCCTTATAAACTGCCCTCCTTGTGCAGGCACAAACATACTGTAGGTACACTTCTTCCTGATGGCATATCTTGGTCGGTACTTATAGGTCTGTAACTGCGGTGTTCAAAACACTTCTGCGCGGCATTTTATGCTTCCTGTATAATATAGCTAGGCCACTCACATCTTTTGAATATGATGTCAGTCAAAGAACAGTCACCAATTGAGAAATTGCTTTTACACACACAAAAATTACGTAATAGTAATAATCGTCGGCACTCTTATTTGTGTCACATATCTGGATTAAAAGTGAAATTCCGACGGGTCCTCTATGCATGAATTTCAGTTCTGTAAATTGCAAGTACGTCACATTTATTTATGTCGAATACACATATTTTGCTCAATTTTACAGCGGTGCCAACTTGAATCCTCGTGCCTCGAGATACTTAAACACAGAAGAGTAAATAGGATGAGTCCATACTAATCCAAAACAAAAGTCCGTACAGCTCCTTCCACATTAAAAACATTAAAACCTGATTTGGCAGTAACCTGTCTGCGGAATGGCATTAGGTTAAAAACGTCGATGGTTCTTCTGTCTCTTTATACTCCTCGTTTCATTACTAACCCCTGGTAAATGAACACTAAGGTTTTTCGTTTTTCTTGTATCGTTACGACAAGATGACCAGCGACCACAAGTTTTCAACTTGCATTAATGTTTACTCACAAGGTGACCATCGGGCTAGATAAGGCCAGCCATTTAATATTAACTAGAGTAAAATGCAAAGACAGTTTTTCACGACAAAATATCCCCATGTGATTCTTTGTGAGACCGTCCTCAGAAACTGGAAGGTAAATGTTAGTCAGAATCTTTTACACATCGCAGGCTCCCGGGTACGTGGCCCACACGCTGGAAAACGCGGTGTTAACCTGCGGTTTTATCCTTTTGTAAACACGGGGTAACACAAGCCATTGAGGGGTACATGAGACCAAGCCTTTTGTGTGTACGTGCAATAAACTGTTGTTAAACCCGATTAAAGTTGTTGTGTGCTGAACAGTGACGTAATCAGGTGTTTTCAATGATTTGGAAAGGTGGCATTAGCTCTCCGATAAAAGTCACTTTTGATGAAGGTTGTAGGCCAACAGATGCTCATTTAACCCAACACAGTGTCGGTGAAACGATTTCAACATCTGGTGGCCAAGATCTTTGACGGGCAGGGGTCGCATACTTTCTGGCACAAGTAGCAACTCCCATCCCCCCAAAGAACTAGAACAGCAATGCTGTTGTAGCTCACACATTGTCTCTTGTCTGTAAAAAAAATAGCAACTCAAAGAACCAACTTTTATTACTTCTTCGTCTGCTTCCACAAAACCTCCTTACCTTAACAATGGTAAATAACAGGTACAAAAAGAGCAAAGAACTCAAAACCCAACTGCAAAATCACAAGGTATGCTCTTTCAAAAAGTGCAAACTTTTACATCAGAAAGAAAACAATCTAATTGACAGATCTACATATAGCACTGCAAAAGTTCTTAAAATTAAGAAAATCCTGTTGGGCTATACAAACTTAATTAGGAGCATGTTGGGAAAAATTCTAAATATGTAGACTGTATCAAGCATATTATAAAGTACTGCAAAAAACATTTAATTTCTCCTATAACTCCATAAGAAACACTGTATGAATTTGCACTAGTAAAATCAAAACATGCATCCTCAAATGACTCTCCTACTGCACTTGGACCCAAACAGTTATCACAATTACTTGCCTTGACCAAAAATAGGAAAAATGGAAAAAGAATAGAAAAAGAATAGATGTCCCCACCACATTAAGCCTATTTCCTTTCTTGTAAGATACACTGGCCACAGTATCCCTAGCTACTCATTCCAACATAAAGCTCTCTTCACAATACAGTGCTATTATCCCCAAGACACTGTAATTGCAGAAACCACTGATCCATGTCCACAGGTGGGTCAGACATCACGCAACAGTCTGCTTGCAAGGCATTTGCAAGACTGCAATTGAACACACAACCAAGTACACTGCAGTCAACACAATGAATAAACAGCTAACTGTTAAGCAGGCACAATGAACTCTGCTCTACACAAATAGCTAAAAAACATGCTTAACACTCCTACATTGGAATGAAAGTAGGTAGGTCTAATGCTGTACTGACAAACAATCATATGCCAAAATTTCAGAACCAAATCTCCACAAATGGAGAGGAAGTAGGCTTTTGTTAAAAAGTCGACGCAATCTGGCCCATTTTATAACCTCACACATGTACGGTGTACATGCGTGAGCTAAAAACACCCCTCCCACTTGCAAAATAACACACTCGTTAGACCTTTATAACTACAACACTAAAATGCGTTAAAATTGAATTTAACAGGTGTTAATTTTCCATAGGACGCGGCTTTGTCACTTCACGTACTAAAGGAATGATTAGTTAGTGTAGAGGCTACGTTTGTTTTCTAACACAACCATTAAGCGCAATATGCGGACATAAAATATCATCGTATCATCGCCCCGACTGGAACGCATTTTGATTACCTTTTTTTTTTTTTTATTTTTTTTTTTTTATTTTGCTTTTCTGCACTTCAGTTCTTGGCGAATGACTCACGACGGCATACATGTGCTATCCCGAATTTTGGACGACATTTTTTTAAGCTTTGACAACCTCTTTTCTGCTCCCACGGGAACTGTTGTGTGGTAAAGGTTTAAATGCTCAGTGTGTCTCTTTCAAAGTTTTCCTCATCCTCGCATCCTTAAATCCCACGACTGAGTGATTTCCCCCGACTGACTTCGGAGGTGGGGGCCTTTGCCACCTTGGCCCCCTTTAACACACGTAGGATTCCTACGCCCCTCCTAGAGTCCACAACACACACAGCAGATTGATGGAGAACAGCTGTTTCATTTTTTATTACTGAGACTCGAAAAGCTTGCATAGGCTACTGATACTGATCTTTAGAATATAAAAAACTAAGCGTTCAGTTTTCTCCTAATGTCCACAACTTTTTACAACTGTTTCAAAGGTAGTGTCCTTCACCAGGCTCCACGGATTGGTAAATTGAACCTTAATCACTTGGGGTGTGGTGGGAACGTAGCTAGACATAATTAACTGAAAAAGTCATTGAATTTGTACGATAATTTTCAACTCCCCCCCCCCCCTCTTCCTTTCAAAATAACTTGAAGAATGATAGGCAAAGGGTGTTTAATCGGTGGAGTATAGCTTCCTATCACTAGCAATTACTAATTGCGCTCAGCATGGACGAAGTTGGTACAGCTAGGTAGTAGCTCAATGCTACCTTAATTTATCTTGCTTGCTCGGTATCCACTGTAATAAAAGATAATGGAAGACGTAGGAAATAGGCGAAAAGTTATATCAGTTCATTTGAGATCGAATTGTTCGTTACTTTTAGCGGGGTGCTGTTAAGAAAATCCCTGCTTTTACTAGAAATTGAATTCGGAGACCATTACACGACCTGCACGTTGGCGAAGGTAATGCAAATGATAATGTGACCGGTCTTGAGTTTTTGAGTGATTATGAAAGACTGCCGAGCTTGAGTAATGACAGAAACCTTTACGGCTGCAAACACTTTGAGGAATGTAAAGAGTGTGATTTAGCGTACCTGCTAAACATCATTTCATAATTATTACCGGTACACACCTAGTCCAGAGGAATACCTAATTATGGTTAAAATAAAACGATAATACATATACTTGCCAGCAAAAACAAACAAAAACAAAACATCATGCACGTATGTCAGATCTAGACTGAGCATCATTGAAGGATAATTACTTTGACCACTCCCCGTAGTCAGCATGCAGTGACTCTGTTGCAACTCAGTGCCTGGTCAGACATAATCACTGAGTTGTGATTTTTGTGACAAAGAGTGGTAACCCTGACAAAATTATGACAAAAGTGGTGACCAGTGATAAAACTGATTGATTTTAACAATAGTGGGTTGCTTCATACGTCCCTCCGTTTGTCACACAATTTGATGGTCAGGTTTTCAATGCATGGGTGATCATGCTGTTGTGCTTAAAGTTAAACTATCCTAAACAGTGGCGCAGTAGATTTGTTTCAAAGGGGCGATATGTGGGGCGATGCAGGTTTCAACCAGAGAGTTGCAACAGAACTTTGAGTGTTTGAGTGAAGGACGAGGATAATCATGACAAATACAAAAATTGTGCAAATGAAGCGTGCAAGTCAAGGCGAAGAGCGAAGCCCAAAACGGGTTACTGGTGGGATCCTGGGGCAAAGTCCAGATGTGAAATTCAGAGGCCGAGGCCTAAAGCTTATGGGTTTTAATGTTCCAGAAACCCGATGAAGACTTTTCAAGGGTTACAATTTCAGA
The DNA here is from genome assembly GCA_037179385.1 of Holothuria scabra. Taxonomy (NCBI): domain Eukaryota; kingdom Metazoa; phylum Echinodermata; class Holothuroidea; order Aspidochirotida; family Holothuriidae; genus Holothuria; species Holothuria scabra. Next base: position 46,919,647 of record CM074190.1, read on the forward strand.
TGTAATGTTCTTAGACACTTTTACATTTATACACCAATAAAAAAGTGAAAGGTATTGATTGAATTAAAGGTTGAACGATTAACTCGGACGCGAAAATAGTGGGCAGTTTGAAAACCATTTTTGATAGACCCATGGCTAGTTCAGAGTTACCCTCTCCATAACCCTGCAGGAACATAGTTTGCGCTTGGGGAAAATCTGAAAAGAATGGACATGCACACCCATTTCCCCACTATTCAACGGTACCACTGAGACGGGGCAGTGTATACCTTGACCATTGCGAACGAAGCGAGTAGAAGTTATGCATTAGAACTCTCGTTTGAACAATCTTGACATTGAGGTGGTTTTTAAAGATAAAAAACAATAGAACCAGTCCAACCAAAGAGAACGGTGAACATGCTGAGTTAGTAAGTTTGAGAAAAATGATGGAAAACGATGAAGACACATACATTGCAGCTGACTCCTATGATGACTTCCTGGTGTTTCAATACAAGTTTGGGTCACTGTTTTCAGATTTTAAGGGAAAGGACGTATTTATGCAAAGTAAAAGTCGGATCTGCGTTGGAATCTGGCAAAATTTTCATTTGTAGAAAGCAAGTTATGCTATCCGGACTGATTACCGTGGACATTGCCCTACATTTCTAAATTTAGGGAATTATCTATAATTTTTGGGGTGAAACACCTCTTGAACATAAACTGGATTATTGGCATACTTTGTATCACAAAAACTTTATTTTCTATCAAGTCCTCCCGACTCTCTGGCAAAAAGCCGTTCGACGAGACCAAAACTTAAGCTGCTTCAAACGGTTCGACTTTACGCCAAAGCCTTTCCTTCAGCATACTAGATCTTAATACACCCACTTTTGCGGCCCAAGTGCAGAACTGTACCTTGATTCTAAATACCCAGTACATTAGTCCCCTGTACACAAGGCTAAGTTACAATTTCCGTTTGAATTCAGTACCACCGAAGTGTAAACATAATACAGGCTACTACTTACATCATTTGCCTTTCACGAGTTCAAGTTTATCTTTAAAGAAAGGAATGAATGGAGGAGTATAAATTACTCAAAGGAATCCTTTAACACGCACCATCGGCTTTGATTATGAACAGCTGCATAGAGTACGAACACGATGCTGTTACGTAATAAGTCATAGCAGGATGCACACGGTAAGGGTGACAAAAGAATGATACATTAGAAAAAGCAAGATAAAGGTCGAACCGAATTGTTAACACCCGACCATCTTATATGCCAATTGTTGGTCATACCAACTTACCAAGGAGGTCCTACTTGTACCGTAGAACCTCCGTGGTCAAAAAAGGGGCACGAAATCAAAATCTCATACTTCTCCGATATCGTAAAAGTCACCGTGACGTTCAAATCAATATGATTACAAGTCACGTAATAGCTTATAGCACGGGAGGACTGGCCCTGTGCCTAGACTCTAATCAGTGGCGTAGCTACAGGGATCCCCACAAATGCTAGTCATCCCCACTATACCCATACTGTTCCCAGTTATTTTTTATCTGCCCCCCCCCCCCAAAAAAAATGACTAATCTCGATTGTCATAATGGATGATTACCTATAGTACACATACCCACCATGCATCTACAGCTCTAGACTTTTTCGTTCATGTCTTGAAGCTACAACATTCGAAAATATATGTTCAATTATCCATAGACTACACTGCTGCTGTTATGCAAGACTGTATGTATAGGTCCAATCATAGATTGCCTAATTAAGTATTACTTGGCTTTATAGGGTATCTTCACAACGTACCCAAAGTATGGTGCGGTAGTTAGCCTAGTGCAAACTGTCATTATTAAACAGAATGTGAAGTGACAAAACGCATTAGTAACAAAAATTTACTGAAGCCTACATATAAGCTTCATGAAATCACGGTGCGTATTTTCAGGACGTTGGTGAGTCAGACCTACGATATTTTAATATCTCACCCCAAGTCTTATAAATGAATATGATGTAAGTTTCCCAAATTGTAGGACATGGAGAATTTGAGTGGTTGTAATATTTTCCGCTATATTCTGACAGCACTTATCAGTCAAACGTGCTGGAATATATCGTAATCATTTCACTTTAAAATTGAATGTCTTATTAAGCAATAAATAAACACGTTCTCATAACTTCATTTTTCGTTTTCGTTTTCCCAGCGATCAATATTAGTAACGGTACTACATTATAAAAAGTAACACTCACGTTCAGTGGGGCCGGGAGGACGTGCCTCCCCCTGAAAATCGTGTGCATGCCCTCCCAACTGAGATTTGAGATTTTCAAAAAACGGTATGTCTTCTACAGTGTGACTATGAAATTTGTGAGATTCGGTTCTTCTTTTGACAAGAAAAGGCAGTAATTTCCATACTTTCCAATTGAAAACATTGCAAAAAAAACATGGGAAATGCAATTTCCGGCTGTCTCAGGGGTTGTGTTTTTTCACTATGCCAATTGAAGTTGCCAGGAGCTTCCAGGGGCCTGGACCTCCACCGGGGATTTGCCCCTTAACCCCACCAGAGGCCCTAAGGTGGACTTCTGGATCCCACCCGTTGAGACTAGCGCTACGCGCTCGGTGGCGCCTACGACGCCATGAGTGGAGTCTACCAGTACATACCGGCTGCAATTACTGTGCCCCTCCAGTGTCCCCTAGAATGAGTCTGGTGACGCCACTGCCCACGGTGCGCCCCAGAAACGAATTATTCTCTCATTTACAATGATTTGTTTTGAGTTCCTGTGAATAAGGGTATTATTGGCAATAAATTCCTTAATCGACTGAGTCTGATCGAGCAACAGGGGAGTAACTCTATCAGCTGTCATATGTGGTTATATATGCTTCAAAGTGTTTCAAAAACAGAACCATCTTGCATCTCAGCCTTCCTGAAAAAAGCAATGAAAATCCGAATGGGAGGGGAAAGGGGAACCTCTCCCCAGGGCAGGGGACAATCAAACCCTGAAAACACTGTATTGAAACTTCTTATGGTATACTTTCGCTTTCAATTGGAAACCACAAAGCCAACAGAAGTTCCTGACATCCCCAATACACCATCCACATACATATCCTTCATCAGTCACTGTTCTGCGATTAGCAAACAATGTTTTTTTCTAAAAGTCCCCTAGACTCTTTGGCGAAGAGCCAAGGGGCGAAAACCAAACATTTACTCCCGAAGGAGTTCTGCTCCCTTAAGGAGCTAAACGTCCCAAATGGACAAGTACGCCCTCCAAAGGTCCTAATCTAGACTGGCTGAATAGAACAGAAGGCACACCCTGGATGCAATTAGCAAACAATGCAATCGGGAGATTCTTCATTTGCCCCCACATAACAATTCCTGGGAACGCCACTGGCACCACATGTATATGCAATCAGATGAACTAACTGTTGGCCTGCAAAACAGATGTCAGCTAATGCGTAGTCAGTAGACGTTAGCTATGCCAGTTTTTGATTCCTTGCCAAAGGCAGGCAAGGAATCTATGCGATGGTGATGTCGTGTGTGTGTATGTGTGTGTGTGTGTGTGCGTATGTAACGCCCGCTTGTAAACACGATATCTCAAGAAGGGTATTTCCGAGGGATCTCAAACTTGGTATGTAGATTGCCCTTATTGAGTAGATGATCCCTATTGTTTTTGGTGGAGGTCAAAGTTCGTTTGAGGTCACCAGGGGTCAAATGGTAAATACCTTGGAAATAGCTCGTAAACACGATATCTCCAGAAGGAAAAATGTGAGTGATCTCATAATTACCATGTGAATTGCCCATATTGAGTAGATGATCCCTATTGTTTTTGGTGGAGGTCAAAGGTCATTTGGGGTCACCAGAGGTAAAAAAGGTCAAAACCTTGTAAGCTCTGTATCTCAAGAAGGGTAACTGTGAGGGCTCTTTTACGTAGCATGTGGATTGTCCATGTTAAGTAGATAATCCCTATTGTTTTTGGTGGAGGTCAAAGGTCATCTGGGGTCACCAGAGGTCAAAACATCAAAACTTTGTAAACAGTTTATCTCAAGAAGGGTAACTGTGAGGGATCTCATACTTAGCATGTGGATTGTCCATATTGAGTAGATGATCCCTGTTGTTTTTACTGGAGGTCAAAGGTCATTTAGGGTCATCAGAGGTTAAACCTTGCACATACTTTATCTCAAAAAGGGTAACTGTTAAGGTTAATATTCATTAGTGCATAGGGTTAAGAGTTTTGAATGGCATGGGTAATGTAAGATGCATAGGTAGGCTTTTGAAATCCACTTCATTATGTAAATGATCAAGTTGGGTAATTTAAAATATGTACTGAAGCAATTTCACTGTATTTAGAATGTCTAAAGTGCATAAAAGTGCATTTGGTACAGCGTTTATGTTGATTTTAGTTTGAAGTTTTGCCCTATAACATTTAGTGCCAGCATTAATACGCATAAGAGTAAGTGGGTAGAACAAAATCTGAAAAAGTTAAAAAGAAAAAAACTGTTCATCAGGCGGACATGTTCGTTAATTTATCTTTGTCATAGGTATGCTGATTTTGCCATAAGTATCTTGGCCTATAGATTTTCATGAAATATATTTCCTACTCTTAAGTGGAAGTTTCTAGCAGTGTCTGGAACATGTGAGTTAAACAAAGGTTGTATGAGGGTTATTTGAGTACATATTCTGAACATATTGGAGAAAGCTTCCATGCCCACGAAGCAGAGGAATTGTTCAGTGGGGAACTTCATAAGTGTTAACTTTGAACAGATCAAGTGCTCTGTATGATGCCCAAAATTTCTTTTAGAACATACAGACATTGTTTCTTCCATAACTCTAAAGAAAAAATGAAGGTAACATTAAATTTAGTATCAAAGATTGTTAAAAGTTACAGACAAACCTTGTGCCACTGTCCTCATAAGGACATGTAAGTGGGAACTAGATAATTAAATACACCACGGGTGATTAGTTTTATAAAAAGAACTAAATAACTGATCATTTGGATCAAATACCCTTGAGCACGCTTGAACTGAGATTGTCTAATTGAATGAATCAAATTGTAACTGACCCACCAGAGTCTGTGAAAATTGCTGGTCACTGTTACCTTATCTAATTTATCACATTTGACTGCCACAGTGTCCTGAGGGGTTTTCTCATTGAATCATCCAGCTCAATGGATTTAACCATTTCCTACCTGTCTGACACTTATTTAGCCCTCTCAATCAGTATGGCTTGTTTTTCAGAAAGTACTGTAGTTCATGTAATCGAAACAAGCATAATAGTATCTACTGTGTATCAAACAAAGGACACTTGACTTGTACTCTGTTATCTGGTGTTCCTACAAGCAGACAATTTGAGGCAAATAAAAATGCTGTTAATTTCTGGATTAATAGAGTTCCCATTTTTTGTTAACTTTCAAGGACATCATAGTCATTGGGAAGGGCATTACACCAAAAAACAAATACAAAAGGATTACCACTAATAGCCAAGGTTACACCTTTCTGTTGAGATGTCTCTACTGTACTGTATGTTCCAATTTATGGATGACTGTTAGGATTAGAGCTTGTTCTAATACTATGCCTCAATGCAGTCAACGTTTTGGATCATAGAGACATCATTATAGAGAGCCATCCTCAGTACCTGAAATTTTGATTTAAAGGAGCATGTTTCAAAAATATCTCCTTATCAAGTTAATAGACAACATAGTTTACCAGCATCATAACTGTGTGAGAGATTTCTCTTGTCTGTGGAGGTCAAAGGTTGGGGTCACAAAAGGGCAAAACCTTGTAGACATGAGATTTTTATGTGGTTGTTGAACTGTGGAGGGATCTCATACTCAGTTTGTGACTTGCTCATATTTAGCATGTAAATGGTCTTTTTAGGTAGTTGCTCCCTATTGTTTTAAGTGAGGGTGAAAGGTCATTTTGGGTCACATGATCTCAAAGGGTTTTGACCTTACTAGTATACCTCAGTATTTGTGAGGGATCTCATGTTTGTCATGTGGGCATCCATGTTCATTATTACAATATATCATATGGCAAGGAATCACTAAGCCTTTTGGCTTTCTAGTTACCGTATGTAGTAAGTTGTACGCATAGCTCTTCGGCTCACATGCCAACACTAAAAAATCGAATGTCCAGCTCAGCGATGCGCCCTGCTTAACAGCTATTCAGTTGTCAATCTCCTAAGCCCAAAGTAACGCCTTGTTGCACTGGGCAATGCCATTACTGCTGAGGAGTCACAATTTTTGAAACTTTTCTTCGCCCAACAAATGGTAGCTTCGCTTAGATAGTCTTTCCGTTAGATCCCCCCTCCCACAATCGAGATGCTCACACATTACAAACTCAGGTATGTTTATTATGCAACCTAACACGAGTATCGATCGAGCTCACTTTTTATATTCTCAGAAACGTTAAGGAGAAAACCCGATACCATCGACGATATTAGCATCATTTGGCAACCAATCGACCAGCAGATCTCCATTTTGCAACGACGTCGATAGGTCACTCAATGCTGAGCAAAATAGAGCCGTACTACTACTAGGAGGCAAAGTTATCCGGCGTGACAATAGCCGCTATTACGTTTCAATTTTCCGTCAAGGTGGGGGGGGGGGGATGGTAATGGATATTTGTTGTGTGGATGTAACAATTCCGGCCAAAAAATAATGTAACACTTTTTTTGCCCCAGGAAAATATTCCTGTGTGCGTCAGTAATTATGTATCACTGACAATTTGCAGACGAGCTAGCTAAAAGAGGAAAGCGCACAATTGTATTAACTTTGTGATCAAACTAGCCCCTCTTCCGATTGAAGATGTACTAAAACACCCTGGAAGAACAAAGCAATGGAAAGTTTCCCTCCTGAAACAATTTTTCTGAAGATCCTGAAGTACGAAAATACAAATCCAAATCCGGCGGCTTCCCCCTGGACCCCAACAAGGGCCCCTAGGCCGACCGACCCCTGAACCCGACCTATCTGGGCCTTCGGGCTTCTCGATCTGCGCTCTCAGCGCACGCTACGTGTGCACAGTTTCAAATCCACACAGACAGGCGGACAGTGTACGTTTCGCACACAGCTCTCTCAATTAGAGAGTTGCGCTCCTGATGTCCAAGATTTCGACCTTGGGGCCACAACTTGATCCGACTGATACAAAAGACTGTAACAAGTGTCTCGCGGGAAGAACGTAAATACCCTGGAGGGGCCCGGAGAAAAGGGTCCAGACTTGAGAAAATCTATCGAAGTCCATGCCATGTAAATAAACATGACTGAGTGAATATTTATTCTACCTATCTACAGGCATTATTGATCAAGTTGAATTATAGATTCGAATTCCGCGCAATGCGGCCGCGCCGTGACACAAATCTGCTTGCACGTAGGATACGGGTCGGATATAGACTAACCTTTATGTGGCGAGCATGCTATACCTTTAGTAATCTGTTTGGTTATGGCGTACCTGTTGATTTGAAACGCATATTAATCATAGTCTGACATAGTGAAACTATAAAACTTTACCTTCCAAGATCGAAAGCTACTTACTTACCTTATATTATGGTGGCATTTGTAATTCAATCATAATATTATGATTTATTGAATTTTTTTTCTGGGTAAATTAGAAGTGAAAGGGCCGCCTATATAGACGCGTATTTAAAATCATCCTTTCGTGGCGGGTAAGTGAATATACTAGAATCCCTCCCCCACACCCACAGATTGCTGAAAACATACAGTACGTGCCCGTTAAACATAATTAAATCTTGATTTGACCTGGGACAATGTTAGTCGAACTTCAACAGCCTTGTTCCCTATCACATAGAAAGACTCTCCCCAGCCCTACCTCACAGTCTTGCGCAAAGCTTTATACGACTAATTGCAGAATATTGGCAAAAGTTCGCAGGCAAGCCAGATTATGCAGACTAGACAGGTGGAAAGTTTTATATGTGTATAGCTGCGGAAAGTTGTACAAGTGTATAGGTTGCCCCAAACTTGACCCGAAAACCATCTTCCTGTCATATTTCTTATGTAAGGTTATGTTTGTAATAGTTATCAGGAGGCTGAAAGGGGGTGTATTTGGGTGGCCCAGGTATGTGCAAGTGGTCACTAATTTGCAGTTTACAATCTGAGCCACAGAAGAAGATTGTGTGAAACTTGCAAGGGTTGGCTTACACTGCCTTGGACCCGAAATTTGGGTAAAGATAGAAGGAAAGAAAAAACATCTGGTTAAATCGGGTAGCTTTTACTCAATTTCCATAGTCGAAGATCCCGGGGAATAGGGGGACTAGCCCAAACATTGAATTTTCATCCATGTGGTACTCGGGGTCTGATCAATATTCCTAAGGGTCATTATTCCGACAGAAGGGCCGTTATTCCGAATCAAACATTAGGACCTTTTTTCCAAGTTGACGTTTGTTACTCTGTTATTACGAATCTAACATTAGGACCGTTATTCCGAAGGTTCGATATTCCAAAGGGTCTTTATTCCGACTAGAGGATCAGGTTCAAATATTCTGAATTATTCCGGAATTTCGCCCTTATCATCCAATAACTCAAATTCAGTATCGTGATTTCGGGGTGGGGACAGACCTTCACCTCACAGATTAGACTCAAACGACTCACCACGGTCCTGATATACAAGGAGGCAGGGAGCCACTGCTCACTGAGATTTTTAACCTGTTCATACAAGTTTGACCTTGAAAAGATCTACACTAAAAGGGGAAGGTTGCAAATTTTATTGTCCAAATTATTATTTTATGCCCTTTGAACCCGGAAACCAGGTTAAAGGGTCCTTTTTTCCATAATTTTACTAGACATATTCGGGACGGAGTCAAGGAAGTCCTTTTGGCCCGACGTCACGAGCGCAAAACCGGAACTTGTCTGGTTCGGAGAAATATTCAATTTCTACAGTTCCTATCCTCAATTCGGAATAACGAACGACAACCATGGTACTCCATGCCTGCTTATGATCTCTCCAGGGAGTTGCTAGAGCATTTCCTTGATCTCTAACCCCCATGGCAGTTATATGGTTCACTGCGTGCATTAGCATGATGCGGCTATGGGGAAGCACAGTTTTCAAGAATGTTAATTAAAAATTATCACTTTTATCGAACGACCAAGAAGCAGATTCTCCTTCACGGAGTAAGTGTCCCCAAGTAGGTTTTTCGGGGTGAGTGGGGTGGGGGGGGGGGGGAGGACTTGCCGCAGCGATTTAATTTTTTGGAGAGCCGATAGCTCTTTTGCAAAACGAAAACTCAACAAACGACTGGCTTCAAGTTAAGTTCTGCTTGCAAGCAAATGCTACTTCCAGCCGCTTGTGGTGTTGCGACTTTTCAAAATTTTCTGTACGCTCCGCACCAACCGATACCGATATTGGAGAAACGATTAGATGGTCTTTCTTGCAGGGTTTCATATTTCGTGCAGAGAATCTTCTACCCTAAGCTGAAAATGAAGTTTATCTAGTATGTCGTTAAATCAGACCCACGAGAAAACATCCATTCATTCCGTTTTCACCGGTTTTGTTCAAACTTGGAGATATGTTAGCTCCGGTATCATTTGCAGGGAAATTGGGCAAAATGTTGATATTTTTCGGGTAAATTCGATCTTGCAACCCCCTCCCCCTCCTCCCCGGCCAGCAGAGGAGCCCATACCCCTATGCACCTTGCAACGTGGCATACCGGCTTTTCTCAAATGGCGCTAGTAGCAAAAACTGTTTCTAGGCGCTAGCGTGGACAACCATGATTGACAAAGTCATCAAAGATGCTGGCCCGTCCAAATGGAAACTTACAGAGGGCGTTCTCATATAGGTACCGGTAGAATACCTTTATAGAGGTACTGGTTGCACGAAACAAGCGCAGCCGTAACGTCTGTATGGAAAGTATGTCGCTTTTTTGCGCGTAGGGCAATACCCAAACCTAAACAAGAGTTAGCTGACGGTCATATGGGTTTAAAGAAGAAAAGAAGACTTGATGCATTATATCTGAACAGAATGTGGTTCTATAGCAGCCTAGTAGCCAACTCGACTTCAACCCGAGCCAGACCTATTTTAGGGCTTCATACTCAGCATAAGCAATAAAGCAGGGAAAACAAGCCAATGAGCCATTTCTGGAAAAAGGGCCGGGGCCCACCCGACATAAACCAATTCAAAACTGTGCCGTAAAATCCTCATCTAATTAAATAACTACCTAACATGGGCGTCCGCAGGCATGAGCAAGGGGGCACTTGCCCTCTAGTGCCCCCTCCACCCGAAAATCAAAAATTGAAAAAAACGTATAAAAATCAAAGAAAAACCGAACAAAACTTGTTTACCAAGTTTTACAAACTCACTGCGTTTTAATCAAGAGTGATTGCCTTTAACAGTTGGTCCTTTAAAAAGGACCAACTGTTTTCTCTATTTGTTTTTGATGGATATTAAACTTGCCATATGTGCGACTTTGTCATTTGTTGGAGCTTACACGGATAGGCATGTGATCTATTGATCCAGATTTCGGCATTACAATTTGAAGCTGATGAAAATCTTTGAACTGCATAATTCAGGTAACTGAGATTTAAAATGTCTGCATCACGGACGGAAGTCATAAAGAAAGTTTTTTGCCAACTGGTCGTTACAGTCGCTTCTGTTTACAAATAGGCTTCGCCTATAGGGACACAATTTTCTACGTAGGCGTACAATTTCCCATCAAGCAAGGAAAATCAAAGGATTTTAAACAATGCAAACGTGTATTTAAATGCAACTGTCAACATTCGGAATATTCTAAATACAGGCGTAAATGAAATTGGAAGAACAAAATCAAGAGAAGTAACTACAGTTGTTGGAGTCACGGTCACTGTTTTTTTTAAACCCAAGACAAAATATCACGAGATAGTCCAGCATATTGTACGTTCCTGAGGTAACTCTACCAAATAGTGAAATCTCATTTGAGTTATTCTAGTTTAAAGTCTTCAGAACTAAAAAGGAGGACATTCAAGAGCAGTCGCCACATACTTATTTAGACAACAGCTAAATCTCACAATTTTGCTCTCACGGTCTTCAACTTTATCTTTTAAAATATTTTAGGACTTCAACCATGCACATTCAACGTAAAACAAGCTGTGACTCAAAAACAATTTCATGTTTGAGGAGAACAAAAAATACTGTCACGTGATCCTGAACAGCCATTCATGAAACAGAACAGTGTACTGCACTACCGTGACAGTACGTACTTCAGGGAGCACACCACCATTAGCAGAACGGCCTTGCTGAGAAAAAGTAGTTCCAAAGTACAGTTTTAGGTCCTCTTTAAGTGTGAATTGCTCGAGTTAAGCTAAACAGATGTGGTTGTTTTGTTTTGAATATGAAAGAGGGCATGTTAATGTGTGAGTGTTGTCAAATTGGGAAGAATTGAAGGTGATTTAGACTGTTTAAAAATTTGGTGTGAAAAAGAGGTAATTTCCGTCACCTTGCGGATTAATAGTGTAGGGTGTACAGACCCTAAACTTCATCCCCTTGTATCTCAAAATCTAAACGGTCATGCTGTGGTGAATTTGTGATGCCATGATTGGCCAACTCACTGGCTTTCATGTGAGGGGTAGTTTTAGTGGGGTGTGAACTTTGACAAGCTCTGAGGGGGCATGTTATGAAGGGGAAATAGTGTGTAAGTCAATGGAGCAAATAATGGTGGTGTGCTCCCTTCAAGTTTCGGTGACTGTTCTTGCCCTTCAAGATTGAAAAACTGTAGCGTTGCACCTAACTCCATGTATTCAGTGTGTAAAGCTACGTTTTCATTGCTGACATCTTAGCAGTTTTATCCTGATATATAAACAGGACATATAGTTTCAAGCTCCCAACCCCCCCCCCCCCCCCTTTTAGTAAAGCTGTCAACAAAAATTAACGATCGTTGTGGAAATGATTATTCTTGACCTCTTGCATTGACACGGACACATGATGGACATAAACGTTTGATGAGGGATCTTTGCTTTTGTCCCTCGAAGCCGAAGTCTCCGTAATTTTATAACAAAGCAGGGGACGTACTTAAGCCTCTAGATGGGGATTTCTTAGTTTATTCTTAGTTGCAAAAAGAGGTAGCTGTGATCATTATGGAAATGTGTAACGAGGGCATCGACTTTTATCCCTCATAGGGTTTATATTGTTGTTTGCTTGCAATACCTGGAACTTGATTATTCTTTGTTGTTGTGCCTAAGTTGGATCTTGGCTTTTGACCCTCCCACTAGGAAACACTTTGGTTAAATTAACCAATGACTGGGCCAGCTACTGTACGCACCGAATCAGGTGTGGTCAAATAGTGTGACTAAACTGTTGTCAAATTTGACCACTTATTGGTCAAATGTGACCACTTATTGGTCACATTTGACCATGGCATGACCAAAGGCTAGTTTAACTATTTGACCAATTTTGGTTTGGTGCGCAGTTGACCCATTCGTTGGTTTATTTTATGTTTTAGCGTAGGAGGGTCAAAAGCCAAGATCCTTCATACTGATAGAGAACTTGGCTTTTAATTGCCCCTCGTAGACTCACCTTTAACCTGCTACGTTATATACGTGTAATAAATTCTTAACATGAAAAACTCTTATTGCATGCGGAACCGATGTGTATGAAGGGTATTGAGTTTTACCCTCCATACTTTAGCCTATATATAGGACGTGTGCAATTACAATAGGACGTCTTGAAAATATGAGAAAAAAGTGTCTTCTGTGGTTGAATTGTCTTTATAAAGGTTCCTCAGTTTTGTCCTTCATACAAGTTGAATGGAGTATGAAAGATCTTGAATTTTACCCCCCCCCCTCCCCCATGAAATTTTAAACGAAATTCCTCCCGCACATGTACTTTTAAGGTTAAAATCAGTCAATTGAGCGTAGTGATGACCATTCATGTCCATATTTGCAAAATTCTTTGCATAAAATTAGATTTTGGCTTTGAAGGCCTTGCTGCAGCGATACCTTTCAAAAAAGGAATCTAAAAATTCATTTTTTCGAATTCTTTTTGCTGTTTTCAATTTATTCTAACAAAATGGACGTTTTCGTTTCGGTAAAACAAAAATAAAGTGTAAATATTGCGTTTTCTTGAATAGGTGATGAGGGTGCTTCTTATTTTGAATATTTCTGAATATAAATGAACTTTTTGTGAGATATTTCGGAAGAAATATCTTTCAGTTTAAAATTTTGTAAAATTGTTGATAAAATGCTCGTAGCTCAATAAAATTTTAAGAAAAAATCAGAGACATAACTTTAATGGTTCCTTTTGGTTTTTGTTCTATCTAAATTTAAGCAATCACCGTCGAAGTTGTATTTTTTAATGGAATAATTCAAAATTAGTCAAACGTTTTGAAATTTCGGAAAAAATTTTTAAGATTTACAGATTGCAATTTTTTTAAAATCGTTTCAACCGTGTTCCATCCAGAAATATGCTACATTCTCCTGGACCCGCACTCTCAGGAGCGAGTACTTTGGACTCGGGTTCGCGATACGCCCGAAATGTTTTGCTTACAACATCATCGTTTGTCCCTAGTCCCCCCCCCCCCCCCCCATTAAGGAATTCTTCCCCTTGAAAGTGGACGTCATGCCTTGGCCGATATAGCGTAATGACTTGGCCGATTTTACAAAAAAAAAAGAAAACCGCAGGCAACAAAAAGCGGTCACTGGACCATGGTATCTGCAACACTGTTCCTCTTAGTCAGCCGTAGACAGGCAAGGAATGTATAGGATGGTGATGCCGTTTGTGGGTGTGTGTGTATATAAAAAACTTCAAAAATGGCTCGTAAACACGATACCTCAAATAAGGAATGGCCGACGCTCTTAAATTGGTATATAGATTTGTCAGGCTAAGATCAAAAACCCTACTGTTTTTGGTGGAGGTCAAAGGTCATTTTAGGTCACAATGGGTCAAAACTAGAAAACCTGCTAAACACGATATCTCAAGACAGTAAGGACCGGATACCGCAAGATGGGAACCACTTAGCCTTTCATATATGGAAAATACATTTTTTGTTTTAAAAAGAAGAACCTTTAGTGGGTTCCACACTGGCCACAAGTCTGGAACCCGATTATCACAATATCTCAAGACAGCAATGAAAGACATATAGGCCATCATCATTTGCACACTTACACTTCCATACTGATATTCTTTAGAAATATTCATTTCCGATACTGTTTTGTTTTACTTCTTGGCTTTTCATACTTCCATTCAATTTACCTGTAGTCATGGTGTATACAATAGTAGAAATACGGATCATTGTACAGTAACAGACTTAGGAGGCACCTTGAGAGCTTATTTAATTTTAGATTAATTGGTGATTTCCTGTGAAAACTTGCCAAATCTTCAGAAATTATCTTCTGAGGTCAGGCGCGTGTCCAAAGTGGGGGGTTGTTGGGGTCCGGACCCCCCCCCTTCCACCCCCCCACCCCCCCCCCCCCGCTCGCGCCGAAATTAAGATTTTTTCAAGATTAAAACAGGTCCGTTTCTCGTAATGACTGATCCTTTTAAAAAAAATCATAACTTGGTCATCCATCATCCATGAGCCTCGATTTATCCACTAAAATGATGAAAACTGAACAAATTGGTTTTTTGTATGCCACACAAGCGCCAGGGTTTCTGTGAGTAAGTAATTGTCGTTCTTCATTCAAGAGATGAAGGACAGCTTTCACGGCAGCAGAAACTAAAGGGACTCTGTAAGGCAAGATGGGTTGAAAGATTTGAGGCTTTTGATATTTTCATTGACATGACCAGTGCCACCTGTCATGACAACGTGTGACATCATTGTCAACCGCCATTTATACCAACAAGATGCGGAAATCAAAGCAGTGTGGGAAAACAATGGGGAAACTAAGATCAGTGCACAGGGTATGCTTGGAAACTTTGGACAGTTTGAAATGCCAGTGTCCCTCATCACTGTTAGGAACGTCTGGGCTCTGTTGAGGGAAATCACTCTCAAGCTAGTATTTCCAGTGTAGCTTATTTATAATATTACGGACTAAACGTAACTCGACAGGATTGCAGGAATACACAGTCTCCAGGAACCGCTCCAGTACCGGAAAGATTATGTAGCCACTGTTTTGCGGTGGGTTAGTCTCGAGTCTACTCTTCTTTATTATCTACTAAATTTCATTATTAGAATTAGCCCACATTTCATTCTAAATATTAGTTAATACCAATTCTTGACCCTGCGCTTTAAGTCCCCAGGACCTTCACCGTGCGCGTGCACCATCGGTGCGTGCAAAGAACTTCGACCTTGGGCCTACATTACCATAAACTCTTTTAATAGGAACCTCCGACACACTGGTCGGTCCCGCGAATAATACTGGGATAATGTTATATCGTAAAGGGCTATCACACCGTAACACCCTCAAGCCAGCCAAATCACACCCTTACCCGGAACACCTGCTAATGAAGAGTTACAATTATTCACTTATTGCACTTTGGACCCTACCGTGGGCTCCGAATGTTTTATTTGAATAATATCCATTCCCAACAGTTTGTACGTGACGCTTTGGCACCATTGCCTACCTACTTCATATCATGCTACTGATGAGCCATGGAAATAATCTTTTCGGGCGAAACGCGTCTAGCACTAGGACACCATGCTATGGCTTGTTACCTTACAAGGTCACAAAAAACATTACACCACTGAAAGTTGCTTAATTATTCCTTGCCGGGTAATATCCTCCCACATCACGCAAGAATTTTAAAGCGAAATCAAGAGCTTAGCCTTTCATTATGGTTAAATTTATGAAGAGCATATTGGTCTATGAACAAGTCACTGAGTTTTTGGAGAGTCGGCCACTGCTGTTAACCTCAAAATCCATCTGATATGCATGTAGGAAGTGCCGTTTCCGGCCATCTGGGAGGGGGGGGTGTAAAGCCAAAAATTTTCTTGTACGCTCCGCGCCGACTGATGGTGGCCTCTCCAAATAGGCAGTTACACACATAAATTTTCCCTAAAGTTGGAAATTCTGCTGACCCCCCCCCCCCCCCTGATGAAAATCCTGGACACGCTCTGAAGATGGCTTTGACCTGCTGCAACCTAATTATAAAAATTGGCTTCCCTCACTAATTGGTATTCCACGTCGATACCATTCAGTCCATTCCCAAAGCAACAGTCATTTTTTGGGGTTTGCTTGAAATTAAAATATACAGGAATCAGTATTTTCGATGAGGTCAGATTGAATGAGGTGAAATATTGGTGTCAGCTTGAAATTAAGACGAAAAGTAGTAAGACCAACCAAAATAAAATGAGAAAACCCTTCGCCATCTTTATATTTTATAGTTACTCTCCCTAGTAGCCAAACCTGAAACAGATAAATGAACTTATACTTTTTTCAAGGAATGGGATTATATTGAAAGAATGGCTTTGACGAAAAAATGATACCTGTAGATGTGTAGGCCTGCTGGTCGAGAAAATAATTCCTAATTATAATCTTGTAGCATTTTCGCTGCAAGAAAGTTAAGAACATGTCTAGTACGCTGCGCTGTAGGTTGTAGGCGCGGGGTTCTCTCTTCTTCTCTCTTGAATTTTTCCCGGCCCAAACTTTGGACTGTTTATTCCTAGTGGATACACTCTTTTCTGGCAATCTTCCCATGCGGTCTTAAAAAAAACAGCTGTAACACCTCCCTGGTTAAAATCATTCCGCATTGTTTTGCTGATTTCGCGGGAACGATTTTCTAACAAATACTGCAAAATTAGGTCCAAACTGTGAAGTCGAACTGAGGTACGTATAGTTGAGTTCCATAGACTGTCAGAATGTGTGGTTTCGTTCATTTCGCTTTGGAATATTTCAAGCAAATTTTACGGTGACTCTGAAGCCTTTAATTTGTCGAGCAAATTGGAAAGAATTAACATTTTTAAGTGAAGAAAAGAATGTCAGATTGTTTAAAACGTAAATGGCTGCCAGATGTTTTTTTTAACCCTTGCCCGAAATCCAGATCTTGCACCATTTGAGAGACAGTCTTCTCCCTGCCCCAGAGGCCAAGAGTTTACGCGGAGTGCTTTCACACTCCCCACTGAAAAATTTTTGGTGTCTTTATATGATATTTTCACCATATAAGCTACCTATAAGTTAAAATTTGTGTTAAATATTTAACACTTTTAAAGGAACTAACAAATCTATGAAGGGTGAGATGGTACAGCAGTGTTCTCCGGTTCAGGGGGCAATTTGCTTACATTGACTGATTTCTGAGCCTAGCCTATAGTCTCGAGGGCAAACATGCATTGATCGGCAGTTGCCGATTTGGAATGCAGTGTCACGGTTACTTGGAGCAGTTTCTTTGCAAGCAGTAAACCTTAGAGAAGGGAATCGTGAGTTATAAATATGCAACATGAACAAAAGCATGAAATACGCAGTGATCTATAATTTCAAAACACGTTTAGCCTTAAATATCCACCCTTTTTAGGAGTTCAAACAGTGATTTGAGAATGTAGACTGCTTGAGTGAGAACATTGATCGGCGGCAAAAGTCTCCTGTCGTTACCAGAATAATCAAGGGCAAAACCAGTTGCTTTCCACGGCTCAGTTTGTCGTCGATGCCGAGGGTTATTATTTCCCCTGCACACTGTTACAGCAATTAGGCTGTGTACAGTACGTAGTAGCAAACAATGCATCTCAGTGGAGCGAGTGCATGGGTAAAAACTCTTGAAAGCAGTACGGTGGTGTTATTTGGAAACAAACATAGTTTGCGGAACAACTACGGGGCCATTTTTTTCAATTGTTTTGCATGATCAGTTTTCATGACTTCCAACTTCTGTTTTTATTTTCCCGTAACATTATTTCGTTCAGGGAACATTCAAAATGACAGAATACTGTACCTGCTGAAATTTTCCATCGCAAGTCTGCTATTCAGGATCGAATGATGTATAGCAATAAACAATTTTTCCTCGTTTTTGCATCGCAAATTGCAATGCGAACCCGAACAAATTGCTCCCTGTATGAGGGAAATCAACGAAAAAGGTAGCACCACCAAGTGACAATCTGGACAGTGATGATGATGAGGAGTAAGGATGATTGCATCTGATGACTGTCAAAAAAAGATGGCACTGTTCTCTAATTGGCTGACTTCCATACGTCTGTATGTCATACCACTGTTCCTGTTCTAAAATGGCACTTGGCAACTAGGACTATGAATGGGATAAAGAGGATGCATTTTGTTAAACTTAGGCTTTCTAAGACGGGGTACAAACCAATCCAATGAGGGAATTACATTGCAGTTAATGAAGTCTCGTAGAAAATTTTCATGGCTTTATTTGGTCATTGAATTGACAAACAAACATTTTCTAATGGAAGGTAGCACAGCAAAAAATGAGAAAAATGCTGAGGAGATCCCATAAAATGTCATCTAGAGCAGCTGCTCCACAGTTACAGGAATTGCCTTGGAGACATCTAGTGGAATTTTTTGGCCTGAGTGTAGTTTATAGTTCATACGAAATGCGGGTCATATATGGACGCATAACGCATGATGTTTCATTACCTGTTATATCAGACCTACCCTTCAGTCTTAGATTCTGTAGTTTTTTACAAGCTGCTCTAAAAATACATACAGCTAGAAAATGTCAGTATAAAAATTTGCTAATCATTTTTGGGGCATTGCTAATCAATTTTAAGTAACGAGTAGCAAAACTGCTAATCAAAATTTAAAAAAAAAAATTGCTCCCTGCAGTTACTCTAGTGCTTGGAAATGTCTTAATTTGATAGCATGTTTTAACACGCTATGACCACTAACGTAGGCTCACGCAGCAATAGCAGCACGTTGCCAGTTTCAGAATCATCATGGAGGCAGTTGAATTTCACAAAAAAAAAAAAAAAAAAACATTTGCAAATCATTGGGTGAAGAAGCGATAAGTCTTCCGAATACGTAAATGCTTTAACTTTTGCCGCAATGCGTCTGTGTGATTGTTACATTCGAAAGTATATTGAGTGAGACGAGGAAAAAAGGTCATGGTCAGTCCGGTCCGACATCTACCGAACCAATTAGTTAGAAATTGAGCTTTAAAACCTAACGTTAATTTGATTTCCATTTGTGAGAGAATATGGTCAAAATTAATTCTGGGTTGAAAAACACCTCATACCCAATTTCACACTATCTCTACACAAATAAACCTTAAAGGATTTGGTGGAAAACTGGAAACTGATGGGGGTGGGGGGGGGTTGCACACACACAATCAACCCTCATCGGACTGATATTTGAGATGCTACTGACAATTTATAAATCGATGGAACTGAAGCGCGCCGAGCGCGTGAAGTTTTTAGCAACTTGTGAAGGATTTGCGAAAATGGGGCTGTATATGGCGCTAACAGGGTTCGCACACTTTTTTCAAAATAAAATTCCAACACTTTTTAAGGATTATGATACAAAAGTACAAAATTCAAGCATTCTCAAGGTATTGAAAATGAATGATTTAAATTCAAGGACTTCCAAGGTTTTCAAGGCTCCGTACGAACCCTGTGCTTATTTAAGTGAGAAACGTCTACGGTAGTAATCTACTTGGAAAGAGTCGATATAGGCCCCAGGCCCAGCCTAGATCTAGTATGAGGAAATTTCAACTGGGGTTTTAGATTTTCCAACTATCGTCGCTCTGATTTTCTTGGGGGGGGGGGAGGGGGGAACCCACACCCCCGGGTTTCCCTTTAAGAAGATCATATTTTCAGCACCATCCAGTTTTTCTATTTGTTTCGGTAGAGAAACATCTTGCTTTCGGAAGATTATGCAATGTTTTAATGAAGAGAGTACCAAACTCCTTCCATATGGCCCAAATGGCGTGAAACATGAAAAACAAATATTTTCCTAATATTCCAAACCGCGTGTGGTATGACGGTAAGAGCATCCGTGACGTCTCTCACGCAGAAGCCCGGGGTTGTATTCCCAGGCCGAGTCATACCAAAGACTCCAGGATGGAACATATTGCCGTTGTGTGTGATGCTCCGCATACGCAATGGAGTAGAGAAAACAAGCCAGTGTGCAACAACTGGAAAAAAGCCGTGGTCGGCTCGACCTGAACCAAGAGGTTGAAAACTGGGCCGTAAAAGTCCCATCTAACTAACTAAGGCTAACTAACCTAATACCTAAAATTGGTCGGATTTTTCTGAAAGTGTATGTATTTTCTCTCCCTATCTTTTATTCGTTGTGAGGTTAACCACGCCCATAAGCTTTACACAGATTAAAATCGCGGACCCTTCTCTACTTGTGTCAATTTTATATATATGCTGTAAGCGCTTGACCCAAAGTAAGTAAAAAGTGGGGGTATATGGGCTAATCACCAAAACCGACAAAAACGTACAACAATATTATGGCAATGTAATGCGGTCCAAAATACCTACGGCAGAAAAAATGTGGCGGGCTAAAGCTCCCTGCTGCCCCTCGTCTCCCCGGTCCTGTTTTTAAGATAAGGATACCGTATATTCTGTAATAAACGCCCCCGGGGGCGTTACATTTTTGAAAAGGGGGGCGTTTATTTGAGGGTATATTGGAATAAAAAATTAACTAATCGGCATCGGTAAAATTCTGCCATTCAACCCATCATTACCACCGATTATTTGTAAACTGAAAAAAGGGCACAAATATACTTGAAACTTGCTCTTAATTTCGTTAAAATTCCTGTGAATACCGTACTCAATCCTTCCCGCCAAAACGGAATGCATTGATAAGCACAAACGTATAAATTATACCCCTGCCATGAGCGCGGTCGTTGGTTATTTTCCCCATAACAATGTAGTATAACGTGGAATTGTATTCCTTGCAGTCTGGAAAAAGTGCCGCGTAAGCTGCTGTGCAACTTGTTCTGTACAAAAGCACAAGTACAGACTATCCGAGCTGCAGTGTTTGGCTGTATTTCCAAGTCCCAAAGCTTACCGTGTATATCTGTGCAAGTTTTGTACACGTAGCACCCAGAATCTTTGGAAGTTCGGTGGTTATTATCCTGCATAAATTAAGCCATTTCTCGCATTCCTTCCGTAATGTTATTTGCAGTAGGACTTATGAAATGTAAACGTCATCGCCAACAAAAACGGTGATGCACGTTGTCTCATGCAGGCTACTTCATCGCCCACACACTTACGTGCGTGTCCGTTTTTACCGCCAAACAAGGCATCATGTTTTGCTCGGTGACATCATATGCATACGATCCATTGCAAAATTTAAATTGCCCCAGCATCGTGATTGGTTCAAATGCGATGATTCTAGCCAGCCAATCACAACTCGCGCCATCGCCTATGTGATTTAGTGTGTGAAAATACTAAGCCTCGAGACGAATTTTTCTATTGAGTTTTTATGTGTTACGACGATCACATTTCCTATGCTGATATAACCGGCTAGCGCAGCCGGGCGAGCCCCGTGCTAAATTCAACAAGAAACGACATCACAAATCTCTGCTTACTTGGATTTTTCGGGGACCTCATTTGCGTGCATTTCAATTGCAGATTATTTTCAAACAAGACATAAGTTTTGGACAAGAACTGCTAAAAATTTACGGGGATATTCATATCCGTAAGGAACCATAGGATACGTTAATCGGGTGCAATTGTTTTGCTGCCCCAGAACCGCTAAGATTATTATGATTGCGTATTTCTACATGGCCTCATGAGGGGATGAAAACTAAACAGAGCATGGTGTTTGCCTAAGAGCTAAATTATCAAAGGGTATGTGACATCGACTGAAAACAATCCTACTGTATCAACGGCTGGTTTATATCTCCACTTTTGAAAAGAAAATGTCAGGCCTACAAAAATGATATTCCATTCGCAAAACAAACGGAACTATTCCCAATATTTTCCAACTTGAACGATATGAACAAAGCAAGGGGCGCGTCCTTTAGGGACAAACACGTGTCTTCCCTCTTTCTAATAATCGGTAATCGGCATCGGGCCGATTGTTAAATTAAATGATGATTATGCATTACCGGTCAAAC
Organism: Holothuria scabra; assembly: GCA_037179385.1. Taxonomy (NCBI): domain Eukaryota; kingdom Metazoa; phylum Echinodermata; class Holothuroidea; order Aspidochirotida; family Holothuriidae; genus Holothuria; species Holothuria scabra. The sequence continues at coordinate 46,941,466 of CM074190.1, forward strand.
ACTAGTTTAATCTGTGGTTTGGGCCTGTAGTGCGGGAGGCCTTGGCCTACGCAGTTGTTAAAAATTTTGAGGGGGGGGGGGGTGGCGTTTATTAGAGGGGGAGCGTTTATTACAGAATATACGGTATGTCATATCTTATAAGTAACTCAAGTCGCATCCGCTCATGTTAATTTCCTAATGTCTAATTAATATTAAATGAAAACTATTGAACGTAGTAATCATCTATCCTTTAACTGCTACATGCTTAGATAGTTACCGGATTTTGGTACTGTTAACGAACCATAATTTACATTCTCGTAATTGTCGTATTTTCTCTTCAGGACCTTTCCGCCATGTTGCATGTACAATGACCGGTGGAGGTTTTCTTTCAAACCATGGAGTTGACCTTTCAAAATAAATTTCCCCTCCAACGAACTCTTCAGTCGGAAGCCCTTTCACTCGTAACTCCGTTGTTTCATTTACGGCTTTATTATAGGACGCTTGATTACTGTACTTACTTTTGTCTATTGATTCCCAGTGCGACATCATTTTGATCGAAGCTTCTGTTGCTCTTATAAAGAACAGCCCCGAACAGTATGGTGCTTTTTCCTGTTGTTGTGCAAATAAATCGGCATCTTTGTTAAAGTAAGGAAACGGATTTTGCAACCAGATTGTATCAGTATCTACATAGAAAGTGTCTATCCCATTACTAATTAAGTGTAGCACGTACGAAATTCTGCGGTTGACGATGTTATTGTAAAGACTTGACCGAAACTTTTGTACTTCTGGTTTGCTTGTATTGAATTCTGTAATAACTGCATAAATGTCCGTCCTGTTGCGAAAATGGTTGAATAAAAATTCGTCTTCGCACACTAGCACAATAGAAACATTAATATGCACATTTTCGATGCTTTTCAGTAAGTTGTTGACCATTGATAAATATCCAAAATTTGCTGTAGTTATTACGACAGGTGACGTCAGAAACGGGAGAATGTCTTCTAAAGTTTGATTTTGAGTCAGTACCTTTGACTCTCTTCCTTCGATTGTGCGTTGGAACGGAAAATATTTCGTCCGAGCTGTAGAATTTGATAAAAGTGAAATGCAATTAGTATCATTCAGATTCCGATACATCGGATCGTTTAGAAGACAGTACATCTTCCTTACAATAATATTTTGGTAGTATTCAGCACTCGACTGTTTATCACAAAATCTCATTGAACTAATTTGTGGAAAATGTTACATGAGTTTTACTAACCATTGGGCTGAATCGATGTTTCGTTGTGTGTGTGGAAGGTTGACAAAACAATAAAAACTGTCGTCATTGACACGAAAGCCATGGTTGAACTTTTCAGAGTCTTCGGGAATAAAGTAACCGCCATCTTCGAAGTGAAATTCAAATTCTTGTCTGTCTTAAGCGGGCACTGTTAAACCAGTGAGCTCCCTGGTTATACAATAAGCAACAGTGGCGACGGTCCAAACATATAAACCTTTTAATAGTACCTTCAAACAGATTTTCTGACAAAGAACTATTCTTCGCAACCAAAGGTTTACTCATGGGTTCTGCTTCAAAGAAGCTATACGAATTAAGTGTCATTCTATCGGGGATGATTTTGGAAAATGACGCTTTTGTTAGCTGACTCGAATACAGCTGGGTGTCAAGCTATAGATCAGAAAAACTCTCTCACTCGAGAAAAATACAAAAAGGGGATTCTCCGGTACTGTAAACATGGATAGGTTAAGGGATGAAGAAGTTGCGGGCAAGAGGAGAGGTTGGTGTGCAATCGTGGCAGCCGCCATTAAACACTCAGAGGGAAAGGATGCGCTGACGTTAGGGAAAGTTTGTTTTTCGGTAAATCTGGCTGATTTATGCCTGGGGTCGCCGGCACAGGAAAATGAGTTCTTCGTGACCTGAGACTATTACCGTATTTCATTTTCCCGGTGGGAACCTATGGGGAAAATTTTGTCGTGTTATTGAATAGTTGGAGACAGTATAACCACGAGAATCTTATTTTGGTTCTTTCTGTTTTTTGTACAAACTTGCAGGGCTCAATTGTGTATCAGAAGACAACAGAAAACGAAGGCATGGACGTCACCAAGGGGAGGGGGGGGGGTGCAAACGACCAGCTTTGAGTTTATTTTATTTTTACAGAAACGTTTAAGGGATTTAACAAAAATCGAAAAGGATTTCTTCTGCCATTGCAAAGTACAAATTTCTTTTTCCCTTCTGAGTGCCTAATCTAGCTGCAATTACAGATCGAGTCCCCCAAATAATAGTTCATCCCTTACTTTTTGTAAAGTGCCTTCCGCTGGCAAGTCCGATTGGCTATACGTAGCTACATCTTTCCACAGTATTATACTCATGTGTAGAAGTTTTCATGAAATACCTTTAAAATATTATCTTTGTTAATTGAACAATCATTTTTTTTAAACTTTATTAGAAACATACGTTTATCTCTTGAATTTTGTTCATTTGGTGGGTAAACTGCTTCATATCAGTATAGGCTCAGTATATCTAAATACTTAAACCGGAAGTGAAACTGTGGGATATTTGAAATTGTCTTAAAATTTGAAAGAAAAAATAGTTCCAAGGATGATGATATTGTTGTAGTGGTCGACTGTTCTAAGGGTTTTAATATAACTACACACAGAAAAACCTGTAAAAGTAGGATGCCCTGTCTAGATTTCGACCCCTAGCCTCACCGAATGCGTACCATATGCTTGTCTGTGTTAAATATCCACCTTGGACTCAACGGTGCTATAGGCCTATGTCAGTAATAAGATTTTACTTGATCGGATAGTACCGTATGAAGAGGTAGTTATCCCAACAAAATCTGTCGAGTCAAAAGCCTCTCAAGTTTAGGAAATGATGATAGCGATATTTAAGGAACAAATCGGATAAATTTGGCTGAATATTTTGATGAATGAACCGTCGAGACTCCAAATTGGCAAGGTAACTATAACGAGGTCACCTTGAGTCCGTTATGTTGCTAATTTGGAGTCGAGGCGGTTTATTAGACAGTAATGGTCAGACAAATGTGGTTTATTCCAATTCTGACACCGAAAATGTGGGGAAAACTTCATCTTTATCACTGTTTTTAAGTTTATTGACCTTGTGTAGTTAAATAACAGGCAAATGTTCAACCAATCAGAATAGATAATTCTCACAAACGGATGGTAGACGAGTGGTAGAATTGAAATTCAACTTCCCTTTACTATGCATATGGGTCAATCATTACTCTAAATCTAAACTAACTTCTTCTGTTCTTCCTCCAATTTTGCAGGTCGTTTTCAACTTATTTTTTTGATGGAATAAATGAAAATATTTTCTAGGTCTTGACTCTTAAAAGAAAGGTTGAAAGTTAAAGAACAGTTGAAAGTATACCTTGGTAAAACTAGAAATGTGGTTACGAAAATCGTAACCACCTACTGTCCATGATTGTTAGTACTGTGCCAGTGTAACCGGGTACGTACTAAAGCTTGGAATATCGTCTTTTCGTTTTTGGGCCGATGTGATATACCTGAACAGAATGCAATGCAGTACTGTGTTGGTTGCTTGTTGTAGATATCAACCGTTTGTAACTTTTCGACTCGGAATCTCGTGAGGCACATGAATGATGCAGGACTGCACTATTTCTCATAATGCTTATCATCAGGCTAATTGAAGAATCACCATCTAGGCCTTAAGGCTATTCATGCAATGCCGATGTAACGGCAGTGATCAACCGTGTTTCGTGCTGTGTCCGGGCGGTTTCGTAAAATTACCGCCAACATGAGTGCCCGGATAACATGTATTTAATGATTTGACAGGTTTTCCCTAATTTTTCTTCAGTCAAGTTAGAGGAAACTCTAGTAAAAGCAACAACTTATGCCACCATCTTTTGCATCTAGACACCATTGCGGAAAACCAACAAAGTTTCCAAACTCCCCACCACACCCCTCCTACTAGTTAGACCTCTTCACCTGGGCGGCCATGCATGTCCCCCTTGCGAGAAAATAAATAGACCTATGGTAACCCTTAGTGCAGACAAAAAAAAAAAAAAAAAACTATAGACCCCTATGCTAATTCTGAGAATGACCATCATTCTGAGAGTCATAAAATACACAAACAGCCGTGGATCTTTGGGGGTATGCTATGCCCACAAACTTCCTATATGTACAGAGGATCATGGGAAAATTGGTCGCTACCGTCAGTTCGCACCAAAAGATAGCACGGCCGTCGAGAGACTAACTTTTTGCGTGATTTGACGACGGACGAACTTCGAGTCAATACTTCAAACAAACTTTGAACGTGAATGGCAATCAATATCATATCTTTCAATTCGTTTGGTAATTTTGATCTAAACGTACTACATTATTTCCAAAATGTAACAACTTAGGTTTTTCTTGCAAAATCTGTCGATTTTAGCCACTGACATAGTCCAAATTCTAATAAAAACCATGGGTGATAATGTATTGTCACCGACTGCCAGTGCTAGACCCAACAAAAGCTAAGTATAACTCAAGACTTCTATATACATTGACCGAACAGGCTGCACTAACTTCCTATGCGTAGCTTGTCGCTACTGTACGTTTTATTATAGCGAGATGACTGCCTGCTATGGTTTTGTGCATAGAGAAAGATAAGCATTTGTCAAGCCCTAGTCAAGCCTTACGTAACTGCTTCCAAGAGAGAAATAACACTGAAGAAAGCTAACGTTAAATGCTAACATTAACGATTAAACCTAGGCCTAGATACGAACATAAATGTCAAGGTTGTTCTTCAAACTACAAGCACTTGCGAGATTGGACAGTACACTGTGTGTGCAGTGTGCACTGTGTCACAATACTACAAAGCTCTTTAGCTTGTTCGCGTTTAGCGACACTGTACACGATATACTACAGGTACAATGCGGGAATGCGGCCGTTGTGTGATGAGCAAGCATACCGAATACAAATTTGACTTACTCAAGCATTTTTTTTACAAAACAATAAAATACATAAATGCCTACATAAAACTGGCTCACTTTTGGCCATATCATAACCAAAAGTGACCATGAAGTCCCGTTCCCGTCTACAGGACTCACTCTACATAATGAACTCAATTGAAGAGCAAACAACTCACTGAGAATCAAGAAACATTGAACGACAGAACTGTCCCCCGAAAATGAGAAGCGTGCCTAAGGTACTGTCCATGACGTCATGGACAGTACAATCACATTGTGCACAAATAACTGTTCTATTCTATATAGAGCCTGATATGTTTCACTGAGTAGTTAAATAGACGCCATTCATTGCAAATGTAAATGATTTTCTTAAATTTTGTTGCATTGCACGGATCAATTTGCAAATTCTTCCATGATTTGTTATGTAGCGAGGTTCGCTATTTTTGCCTCCTTAATCTTGAATACTTCATTATATTCCACGATTTTCGCTGAAAAGATTTTTGTTCTGGGAATCCTTTGCCTCTGGATGCTACCCCTCCAGTTGGTTCCCTTAACCCATCCCATCAGGGGTGGCGCCAGGATTTGCCCGACCCGGAGCCAAGCTCCCCGACAGGGGGGGGGGGGGCAACATTTCTAGCCCCCGACAAAGGCGAGATATGGCCCGGTGGGACGTGACTTGACAAAATTGTAGGCTTTCCTTTAAAAAATACTTAAAAATCTGGAGTTTATTTGCAGAAAAAAATTGCCAGAAATCTGGCTTTTGTCATATTTAGGCCTACTTGCTAAGGCTTCAAGACGAGACCGGAAGTTTGCCGGAATGTTTTGCTTTTTTTTTTTTGTAACGAAGATTTGAAAATTACGAGCTTATTATACTGGAGGAATTTTTGAATTTCATGAAAGAAAATTTGACTTTTTGGTAAGATTAAAATGCTTTTTTTATTAGGTGACACACCTTTCAAGAGCAAAATTAGGTATGCCTGGTGATTAACAGATTTGGCTTTGGTTATTTACTGTACGGAATATCCATCAAAATTGCAAAAATTTGCACTTTTGACAATCTGAAGCTTATATTGGTGAAAAATTGTAATTTTATGACAGTTTTGGGAGGTTTTTGGAAGAATCTGACCTTCTTACAAGAAAAATCAAGTAGGGGCGATTTGCAGTTTTGTTGGGGTTACTGAAAATCACCATGCAGATTTAGGCCCTCGGACCATTTTTCAAAGTTCTTCCGAGGGAAAAAGGTTGTCTTCGATTATATTTGAATTTTAATTTTATTTTTGTCACAGGCGAATGGGTGCGTTTTAGTTAGGGAAGGGGAGGAATTGCCTTTTCTCTGAAAAAATGTAATCCTGCCCGAAAGACAAAGTCGAGCGAAGTCGCTTAGCGCACAGAAATGTTTGAAAAATTGAGAACCCCCAGACAACAAGATGGCATTTCCTGAGATCGTAACTAGAATTAAAGCAGTCATTACCTTGAGCTTTTAAAATTTTTACTTCATAACACTGCCCCAAAAATAAGAATAATTTTCAAGCATTCATTGTTCTGTTAAGGAAGATGTTCGACCAAAACACTATCTATGCCACCATCAGCCACCATGCATCAGTTGGCGTGGAGCGTATAGGACATTGTTTAAAAAAAGCTAATCCCTCAGACAGCCGGAATGGCATTTCCCAGAGTTGTAACTAAATCAAGCAGTCGTTATTTTGAGCTTTCCTTTGAAACGAAAGTTTCACCTAAATAGAAAAAAAACCCAACTTGCTAAACTGATCAGAAAAGTACGAAATAAAAGGTACTGCTACAGTTAATGGTCTTGTCTCTTTTCGAATTGGAAACATATCATGATGAAACGATCCTTCTTACTTTTTGTTACATTCTCCTTCGCTGCCTGAGCACGATTGAGTGCACATGTATACCCAAGTTGCAATTAGCATTTGACTCACGTTGTGTGAGACCACAGAATAGTTTTTTTTTACATAGATCCTACTATACACGTGGATACTTAACGCGTTCTTGTTGCGGGTGTATGCATACAGCGGGACAAGGCTAGACCAGGGAGGGCAAGTGAAAGTCTACCCATCGTTCGAAGTAATTGACCACTCACCTTTCGTCATCTGAGCGGATAAAATGTAAGTGCGCAGGCTCACAACAAGTTGAGCGGGGCAGTTTGCAATCTGCCCATCTTACGCGATGTATGGTAGAACAGTAATCTGCTACTCAGTAGAAGTTCCCTGGTTTAGTCGGCAAAGACTGTTCTATGGCAAATAGAATACCTATTGTTGGAGTGGAAAGGGATTGGCAAAAAGATAGTGGAGTTGTAAGCAATATTTTCACTCAATTTTGTTGTAAATTTGAACCTTACTATTGGGAGTTTGTTGGGGGGGGGGGGGGGGGGACAGTGCCCAAGATGATATTGCCACGAGCCACCACTGATGAACTAATCGTTATCGGTGGAAATCCCATGTACATGCCAACTTCGAAGGTTGATCTCGTAAGGTATTCTTACATACTTACATTCACACACTTGACTTAGTATTTGATCAGCTCTTTGAGATGTTATCACCTCTTCAATATAGAAGGACTTAAAGTTGGTAGAGGAAACTATCGGAATTCTGGTTCCCATGGTTACCCTATGGCTGCTTCTCTGTAATCCTTATTTATATCTTTCTTTTGTTGTTCTGTAGTGTAAAATCTACCGCATTTTTACAGTGCAGATGGGAAACAGGGTGTTCATATTCCGTGGTTATGCAGAGACAATTTTCATCTGATAATATGAAACTATGGAGGATTGGAAATTGCTAGTACCAGATTACTTTGTATCAATATCCTAATTCTGTCACACCTGACGGTTCCAATTCTCCTACTTACTTCCACAACAGTCTAAAAATTACCCTCATTCAAACACAATCGTAGTTAATTGCTTCAGGGTGAGTAAACAAGATCCCAATGTATAAATAAAATACTGCCATTACAGTACACCCCAGTCATCAAAATCAGTCCGGCGGTCCGCCGGAGGCCATTGTCGGTTTTCGGTCGGCCTTGAATAAGAGATTGGCCACTGAAGGACCGCCGGATGGCCATCGGAGGTCCGCTGGCTACATTCGGGTCAAAAAAAAAATGAATGCTGGGTAACATTTTTCAGCCAATAAGTTTCATCGCCGTCGGGGGACCGCCGGCAAGCCACCAGGCTGACAGGGTCCGACGGATCGCCGATGTGGCCCACAACGGTCCGTTCGCGAGCCGACCAAATTTGCGGACAGGGTCTTGTGTAATATGTCTCTTCATTTTTTCAACTCGCTGTCGATCAAAGAGCTGTGTCAATTGAAAATTTCTCTAGACTACCACGGTACACAAAACATGGTTTTGGTTGAGAGTTGAATGCCTTCATGACTACAATTCGATGTTCACACAGGAAGGCAAAATGATTCATTTACGAATTTAAGGTACAAAAATGAGCTTTGGGAAATTTAAGGGGACGCTGGGCTATCCGCCCCTGCTAAAGAACACCTTACAATGATTATCGAAGAAATAACAGTAATGTAATATATACCTTTTGACATATTTGGTAAAGAAATAATGCTATATTTCTCCAATAGGAAGGAGCAGCAATGAGAGTCCGCAGGTAGAAGTAAGGAAGGCAAGAATTCAGTGAAAATTTAAAGCGAAGTGAAAAACTGTCAGAACACAATATGTTCAAATGGTTGAAAGTTTAAAAAACGCTGTCACTGTTCAGCGATGCATCAGTTTTTCATGCATTTTGGCGAAAATGTTCTTGGTGCTCGACGCAAAACTATCATGGAGCTAAACTTACATAATTTGACCATAGGTTTCGTTCCTTATACAGTTCCTGGTCCCGTCCGGAATACTTCTCACCACATCCAATCTTCCAGTTCCTGCAGCCTGATTCCGGCGAATAACGTAATCATACTACAGCAAACAAACCCTCAGTAGAGCAGACAATGTGTTTGATTTTGCTCATAGCAATAAACAGATACATCGTAAAGGTGCAGACTTTGTCAGTTTGGTCCCTCAAAGTCTTATTCACAAAACTCTTGGAATAGTTCATGGAAGCTCCCATACTGTTCACTGAATTGGTATAGACGGAACCTTAAAAGTACCTAAAGGGTTAGTATGCGGGGACTAAAACTCACGCCACAGTAGCAATTATTTCACGATGTGTACCTGTGTGCGGGCACAACTCAGATGAGTAAAAAAGAGTCACTGGCATATTGTGGCCACCTGTAACATTAATTTACTAATTTCGGATGTGCCCTACTAATAGTCTCACCTACTCACGGACTGTATAATCTATAATTTATTACGGGATTGTGTGGATTAGTAATATAAGGCAAGATCTTGCATAAGGGTTAACCTTACCAGTGCCACCAATCTATCAAAGGTCTGGTATAAGCTGGAATCAGATTCAATGGGTCCTCGGTACCCCTGGAGGCTTTGAAAATTTATTGCATTTCTGGGTTAAAATTATGTCTTAAGGATAGGCACAGTTTACTTGGTTCGATATTAACTGAGTGGGGACACGTGACAGACTTTGAAGGAGGGAAACGGTATATGATTGTTACGACAGCGCACCTAAAATAGCCAGTTAACCAAAAAAAAAAAAAAAAAAAATGAACGTGTCGTTAAGATGCCGATACGAGACCGAAGCGATAACAGTAATAATGTGTTGACTGAAATGCTAAGTACGCCTGCTCTGCAGTTCCTTCTTGTCTGGTTTGAAAGACAGTTTTGTTTCAAAAAAGTGGCTCATGATGAAGGGTTCCTTCTTACTTTTTGTAACATCAGCTCACTCTGCCTGATTACATCTTTTCGCCTCAGGGAAGACATGAAGCTCACTGTAACAGTCGGGTTTCACATCTGATTTATAGATTGACAGTAACAGATATATTAAAATACACAAAAATTTACTTAACATTTGGGATTAGCTAACTGGTCAATCAAGCATGTGTTAGTTGTTTTTCACACAGTGTGAACACAATGAACGCAAACTTATTTAAGGGAACAGATCATGTACCAAACTTAGACACCCGTTACACCTCACACCGCCTTTGATCTACTGGGGTGTGACTGTTGCATTTTCAAGAATCAACGTAGTGACATGTGATTGGTGACTCGTAGGGAGTACAAGTATGATAAAGCCATGAAAAACAGAAACTGCTGATCCAGCAACTATATCTACAGCAGTTTAAAGTTAAAATTTGGTTCTGTGCATGTTTTACAAATTCGAAGGTACCCCATTTGTAAAAGATGAGCAGAGCGAAACAGAGCCAAATCTAAACTTTCCATTAATAACTTTGGTAGTTGCAATCAATTAATGCACCAAGTTATGTGTGTAGCTTAAATATGATGTGGGTAGACCCTATTCTTACTTGACATAGGCTGGCTCTGTTTGGCTCTGTTTGGCAGTTTGGCTCTGTAAAACATGGACATAGCCAGACAGGGGTTTTGAGTCTGTCTTTGTTTTGCAAATGGCCCATAATATGTAGTGGTCGACAAGAAAAAACGTTGGTACTAGATCTACGCTAAAAATATAACCTACAGTGACGAGGAATAGCAGCTTGAATCGAAAAAATGCCGGACTATCGAACGTTTTGCCCATCATAAGAGAAAGAGAGGGGGAGTTGGGGCGGGAGTAGGCTAATGACCTTTTTTCTATTCTTTTTCTACAAGCATTCGAAAAGTAACAGCTGGCGGAAAGCGCTTCAAAGAATAAAATTGGCACTGGCTATTGGAAAGGAGATTCACTTTGATCCGAGCAAGCTTGCTTTTCAAAAACCACTGAAAGGGCTGAAGAGAGTATTGATGACTTCAGGAGCAACTTGGTTAGGAGAGCTGAAATTGCTATGATGAGGAGATAAACATTTCCACAAAACTTTTTTTTACTTTACTTTATACGAACCTAGTATTTTTATCAAATTTTGCTCTACTAGAAACCTACATTTTTCTGCGCTTTTCTCGAGTCCATTCTTTAGCATGCGGCATCCTTTAAGAAAATTATGGCTGTGTCTTTGGGGCTCATGTAACTGAATTCTTAGCAGAAACTTCGCGAATCGAATCCTTTTACTTAATCCTACTGAGTGTTTATATCAGGTAATTAACTCTAAAAGAATGAAAATTTCACTCGATGGAAAGTGGATTGTCACGGGCTCCCAAACAGTGAATGGTGAAAGCAATTAGTCGTTTGAATAATTTCACTCTTTTGCATTTTGAGAGGAGTAACACTGCTTAAAATAATGGCTGCAGAACAAAGTATATCTGAAGCTAACTTAGTTCATAACACCGTGCCATGTATTAATCGATCTTCACGCATTTTTTTTTTCCAAAGGGATGAAGATATTATAATTATCCAGACTGCATTTCAGTCATGATTTGTTTAGAGCTTGATATGCCTGATCTGTATTTCATATTCCTGCTTAAATCTCCAAGCAAGCGTTTTCATTCATCCGACATTCTGGAAAGTTCACATTGATTGTATCTTGCTAAAATCATACTGGACCACGACAAAACCGTTATGATTGATCCTGGTCTCCTCACAATTGGCAAAGTAGATACTACATCACTACCTGAGTCAGTGGCGTAGCCAGGACAGATTTTTTCTTTTTTTGGGGGGGGGGAACCTATTGAACAAATGGGGGGCCTGATACTTCCGAGGGTCAGTCGCGGCAAGACTATCTCAGCGGAGCGCCACCTTCGATTGGCGCGCAGCGTACAAGAAAATTTCGGGTTTTATAAACCCTCCAGATGGCTGGAAACGGCACTTTCCACGTGTTTTAAGCTGGATGTACCCAGCCTTGAAATACGAATCACATGTCTGCCACTTCTCAACTAGTGTGAATAAAGAATCAGTCTGGATGTAAAATGATAATATATACAATGTTTTTGGACCCAAAATCTGGGCATTTCTGATCTCACTTTTCTTGGGAAAAATTGTTTGTGAACTTCAGGAGAACGTAGAGCGTAAATGTGGCAATATTTGAATCGATTTCAGCTTCAATAGGAAAACCAAATTAGTTGTGCCCCCCTCTGAGAAACTTTGTTTGAGTTAGATTTGCTAGCTCCAAAATGGTGCTATGTTTGGCAAAACTTTGAACTGGTTATAGGCCTTCGTTTTAGGATTTTTCTATTTGGGGAGCATGGAAATTTTCAAAATACTCATTCTTAGCCTTTGTAAGCATTTTACAAGTGACATACAAACTAGCAAAGAAACAATGTTTTCCTGTTTTCAGTGGTGTTTAGATGCAAAATGGTGCAGTACTTGTGCAGCCATCGGTACATTGCGTAGTCAAAATTAAAATACTACGCGTAAATCTCTCAAAATATTTAAACCGCAAAGCAGAAGTATGGATTATGTGGGAAACACATGAAATGCGGACCTTATGGACATTTTACAAATCCGCCCGGACGCCAGTGCCAACTAGTAAAAGGAGGACTTGTCGAAAAAATTGTTCTACAGTGGCACTTGTCATGGGAAGAAGTGAGGCCCGACATATTCTAAGGGATGGAATTATTCGAAAGCAGTAACTTACCCTTAAAGGGCCAATCTTCTCGCCCCAAACCAAAATTTTCGTAGGGGTCTACTGAAATTCTCCATTGCCTCAGCTCCTTGATTGACAGCTAAAATTCAAACAATGCAGAGTGCCAAAGCTTTTGTTACATAGCATGAACTGTACTGAGAGTGTTTTGTTTATAAAAATTGAGCTTTTCTATACTCGACTCGAAGCAATCAACTGAGATTGTCTCTGAATGAGGATGAATTTCCGGCAATTGTGGGAGGAGCTTACGAAGAAGGTTAGGAGAATTGGTACTGTTTGGGGTGAGAGAACGGGGCCTTTAAGGCATATTTTGTGTATGATAAAGTATAGGAATGGTCGTGTAAGAATGGTCTCCAGAGTATGATTGCCTTGAATTCAGTAAATCAACCAGCCATCCGAAATGCAGAAAGGGTCTTAACCTAACAAAGTCAAATTCGAGTTTGCCGTCGAAACGTTCGTTTCATCTTCGAGTAATGCAATAAACGGCAGTGCAGATTATATACGGTATCTAATTTAGTGAAAGTAATTATTCTGAAGTTATTACTTGATTTCATACGTGCACACAAAATGTGTTTTACACACATTTATGCATGTTTTCTTAATTGTTACACATTTTATTTATTTACTGTTTTTGAAGGAAATACTTCAAAGTGTATTTCCGTTCAATCATTTTATTTTTTCTCAATTACTTTACCAGGAGGCAAAAAGAAAAACTAGGGGGCCTGAAGAAAATCTGGGGGAGGGGGACTAGGCCCCCAGCCTCCCCCACCTGGCTACGCCACTGACCTGAGTACAGTTTGCGAAAATAAAAAGTAGCAATGTAATCAGCTTTGTTCCGTTTCTCTTGGCGGTTTTTCGCGCTTCAGTATTAAGAGAGAGGGGAAATCCCCACCAAAAATCAAAATCTTGACGCACTTCGCATCATGTGTACACATACAGTCGACACCTGTTAAGCTATCTTTGGTACTGGTTTTAGAATGTCGCCTAGTTCTTGCAACTTTACTGTAACATTATAATCATATCTTCATATATTGTAACTACTGACAGAATGCAGGTGCGTTTCATAATGTCTCATAATTCCGTGGTTTGGAAGGGGGTAGTAAATAGTCACGGTCATGTGGATATGGGGGTGTTCTAATTGATACCCCTTTGACTGATAAATGTCGGCATATTGGCTATTTTTGGTTGATACATTTTCCTTATTTATTTCCCGTTCCCCGAGTTTTGACACCCCAGACACGCTACTGATTGAAGTGTGCGGTCGAACGAGGTCATGGGAAAGTCTTTCATATTACGTAGTTGTCAAACATGGCAACACACGCCTATACCTGGCATTTTAAAAACTTCCCAAAGATATATAATCCATTAGTTTTCTTCAAAACTTGCAAAGGGTATTTCAGGGTAATGTGGGTGTTCTTGTGCCAGTCATAAAGTCCAAAATGACATCCGTCCTCCTAAAACACAAATATCGGAGTCTGTCGTTCGAACGCAGAGGAATATACATTTGACAGTAAGAGCGTTAAAACTAGCCACCCGATATTGTCCAGTTGAAATGTATATAGCTGTTTACAAAATAAACCTTGTCGTGTCATGTAGGCAATTTTTTAACATACTTTACTCCCTGATTCTTACCATTTTCTGACCTGCCGGCCAAAGATTTGAAGAGAGACCCTCTGGTTTTTGTGTTTTCGTAGAGAGTAACCAAAGATTGTGATAAACCTCCGATTTAATATCAAGCAAATCTTGAAGATTATATGATATAAGGTGATACATTTCAATGGTTGGAAAGTGTGCATATTTAGCAGATATAACATTGTTGGGATTAGCAGTTTAACTCTCTATTATCGTGAAATGAAGTGTTTCTTTAGGAAGGCTCTCGGTGCTCAAAACACTTTTTATTACCTATTTGATCTATGTATGGCTAAAAATTACATTCTGTTTGCGTTTATGACGTTTATTCCATGTCAGTTCAATACGCCAGCTTTTGATACTGTGAGTCATTATATTTTATTGAACAACACAGGGTCAGTTCTTGGTCCTGTTCTGTTTTCAATGTATTTGGCAGGGCTAAGTGATGTAATACGTCATCATGGTATTTATTTTCACCACTATGGTGATGATACTCAATTATATACTTCCTTTGACAAATAAAAAAAATAATAAAAAAAACAACAACAACAACATACAAGCTGCCTATAAGGCAATGGAAGCTTGCCTATAGGATGTGAACAATTGGGTCATAACTCATCTGTTGACACTAACTTTTGATAAGACTAAGTGCATTGTCTCTCATTCAAAATTTTTGTTTGAAAACCCTGATTTTTCTTAGCCCGCGGAGTGAACCAAACTTACGAAAAGTTCATTTATATGCTCGAAGAACAATTGGATGTTTTACCATAATATGAATATTCACATTCATTCAACATCTCTTAATACGAATAGTCTCCACTTGCGAACAAGGTATCGACGAATACTGGACGGTTTCTTCTCAAAATCCTTATCGAATGAACTTTCAAAATTTTGGCAAACTATTTAAATGTTTGTTTTCTAGAAAGGGATGTAGTGAACGAATGACTCACCGTCAGTTACAAGCTGAAGCCTCTTAAATTTGACTCGCATCCGGAAGCTTCCAACCGTTAAAACCGGTCACAACGAGTAACGTTAGGTATCACATAGTCCTACAGTACTGTTCACAGTGTGTTGTGTTGTAAAGCTCACTGTTCTTACGTTATTGCTTAACGCTACACCAGACCATAGTCTATAGAGGGCGGATGGTCTGGCAAGCTATTGACAGTATCGAAGTGATGTTTTTGTTCTCGAAAAACGAACGTCACGTGGTATTCAGAGTGCACAGCTTTCGTTCAGTGTACACACGTCTACGCAGTCCTGTACACTCTCAATGAAAGAAACTGACGAAAATAGTGTTCTTGCAATATTTAATGATAGAATTTTAGTTTTGCCTTTCCCTTAAGACATATAAAATCCATGCTAGGCGATGATTTTGCAATAAACTACTGTGAAAATAGAAGACATCTCCATATACTGTAAGCTACGAAGTAACTACAACTATACCCACGTATGCACGTATATGTAGTGTATCTTGAGTAGGTCAGTACATTGCGTCGGTCATTGCATAGAAATGTATGGCACGTGCACAGAGTACAAAGCTTATTGATTGACCGACTCATGGTATCACAATGCTATAGACAAATCCGATTAGCGCTTGTTTTTAGGGACTGTAAGCCGCCATTATTGGGGTCCATCAGCCTAAAATCGTCTTTATTTATTATTTACATGAATTTCAAACCCCCATATTTAGTGAAATTGGAGAATTCAAGATACAAATTCGTGTACAACCATCCATGATGGAGGTAAGCAAGGAAATCGAAAGATTTAAAGGTGACGGACCCCAGTTATGGCCGACTGAAATCAGACCATCACTTGCTGTCCGGATTTGTGTATACGCTCACATAGCCTGGGTAAGTGTACCAGGCGAACGGTGGCCAGTTAGCTTCAAGTTCAAAGGCGCCGATACTGCAAGTTAGCCGAGAACTTCAAGCACAGTGAAAAATATATATCTACGTGACCCTTTACAACAAACCGTCTTCGAATATTTAATTCCATTAGAGGCATTTTTTCTATAAAAAATAACTGACAGACGATTGGCGAACATTCAGAATTCAGTGGGTCGTTCAACAGCGTAGGCTCGCATGCTGCACAGTGATCACCGACCGACCACGGTAAGTCAATCCAACCGGACCTTTACAGCTTGATCCACGTTGCCTATCGCGCCTAAACGTGAACTTTTAGTAAACAAGTTTCTCGCTCTACGCAGCTTCGATCTCGTCATTTTTCACAATTCCGTCACTCGACCATTTCAGTGGACATCTTTTGGGCCTATTAGGGAATATACCTCTAATTATAATTTCTCTTGATCTTCGTCAGGCCTCAACAATTTATGAAGTCTAATAAGCTTTTTCGAGTGATGAACTTCAAACACGATCCAGTATGCCTACATGTTTGTTTAGCCAGCTTTAGATGTTATGAATGCACAGTACACTGAGCGAATGAAAGTTCACAACAACACGGGCTACATTTAGGCTATAGACCTAGAAATGTAAAAATAAATATGATTTCACAACCAGTTTCAGAGTGAAGAAGAAGAAGATTACATTAAAAAATGCCCTTCCTTCAAGGATCGTCGAAGGGACGATCGAGGCAGGGCTTTGTGGGCTCACTGTATGATACGTTATGTACATACAGAAGGCTACTCTAGAACTACAGGGTGTTTTTGTCAGTTCTCGCCAGATTCAAGTAGAATTATAAGTGATACGAGGCGGCATATCGACTTACAACTCGTGTGAAACGTAAAATTATTGATTTGGTCTCTTACAAGCTCATATTTTAGTTGCATTTTTGGAAAAAGTCCCCTTTCAACATGTCAAGCCCTGAGGTTATCGTGCAGTCGTAGTCACTTCTCAGCGAAAGCTGTGCACCCTGAATACCACGTGACCACGGAAAACGTACTGCCTCAACATAAAACCATTAGCTTTCGTTACAGTACAATGGCTTGCCAGACCATCCGCCTATATTGACTATGACCAGACACAGATTACAGTATACGGTATCCTATTCGTAGCTTCACATAGGCTTATGAATATTCAATACAATTTCCTTTTTAGAATCGTAATAAACATATTCATGTTTAGATTAAGGCCAATTGCCGTTGCCCAATATGAGGTTAATTAATATTTATGAAATTCTTGATTTGTGGTCTGAACGGAATTTTTGACTATCGCCGACACGCTCTGAGGGGAGGCAGCCTAAAGGGGCGGCCGACAAATAGGCACTACTCAGGCTAGACTTGGACAAGTCTCTCGTGAGTGTTCCCCGAGGAGCTGACAACACTAACTTTACACAAACCCAGTGCTTCGGCACAGTACAGCTTACCGTATTTGCCTTTTTTCTAATACGCCCTCTATCGGTCTATAAAGGTACCGCTTCTCAACAAGAGACTTGGGACAATTGGTTTCTATGACGTCATAATTTTTATGTTATTCCTTTATTTTATTCATCCCTCATTGGGTTTCATAGAACTTTACAAGAATCTCATCGGTGTTAGAAGCCTGTGTACCGCTTTGCCTAATTTTGGTCCTCTTTCGTCTCGTGTATGATATTTTAACATTTACCATTTCATTTTTGGACCTGTAACTAAATAATTTACGTGGTAAACGTGACCTGAAGCTGATTTAACATTTTTGTCGATAAAATAGAAATGTAACCACACGTGGGCAATTTTAGTCAACAATAAGTACGCCATATAGCACACGTGGGTCTACCTAGTAGGGCACATTAGTGAAGTTAACGGGGGAAGGATGGGATCAAGGGATGACGATGAGACGCCACCAAAACATGTACACCTATCTGCTCCAAAGAGGACGCCCACATGGTTACATCAACATGATTTGGCCAAAACGTTTGCACCCTACTCTATACCATAATGAACCACCGGTGAAAACTGAGACAAGATTAACATGCCAACCGTTCACAGACTCTGCATGCATATGTGAGCTGACGTGCGGATGTTTGAACAAAGTTCAGTCGGAACGCTGATGACCTGATGATATATTAACCGGCAGCCACTCACATGTATTTGAAATCTTGCTGTAATGGCCAGTGAGTTTCAACTCCCTGTATTGGCGAAGGCGAGGCTGCATGGGAGCAAGTGGACAGCCTATTCACCCGGCACACTGAATATCATACGAGGTTCGTGTGTTTGGATTTGTGTTGTGAAAAAAAGGGTGGGCCTGAAATAACCCCCTTGAGTATTCTCGTTGATAGACATTATGCTTATTTTAGTGAGTAAAACTCCGTTTATCCGAAACCCCGTTTAACCGAACTGGGCGTTCGGTTTCGCAAAACCGGTATCTACACAAGCTATGTAAAATTTCAACATGGATTTCACAACATTTTGCCTCTCTGCTTTAATTTTTCAATCCGTACCGATTGTTACTGCATTAAAACACATCTGCAGTATTGTTAACGATTATCTCTACTACCGATCTTAATCATCCAGCTGGTGAATGAATAAACGATACAAAATTACCTTTATTGTTCGTGTCTTTTCTCGCTTCGTCGTCCGTGATATAGAGTCACAACAGGTTCATTAAGTCAAAAGCCTAATGAAGTGCGGCAGCGGTACTGGCGGTTAAGCAGGTGGGATTGTTAAGTGGCGTAGCTTCCCACTTTCAGTATCCCTTTTCCCTGCGGTCTGAGCGTATATCCCGTTCGAGAGGTAAAATTTTAACCGCGGGTTCGGTATTTTATCACAACACTTTGTAAAAAATTTTTTGGAAGGCAGTGTTGCTTTTTGGTTCGTAACGTTAGGGTTCTATGTGTAGGCTATGTGTTATCCTAACGCCGAGAAAGCACTGTAGGCCTAAAAGGTATCGCCACCCCAAAAATATCCTCCTTTGAAGTTCAATTAAAAAAAACACACACGAACGAGTTTGAATCTTCAACAAATATTTATTTTTCACTATGAAATTAAAGAAATTACACGGCGACAACACATGAATGGGTAATTTCACTTTATTAACAAGTGCACGCTTCACCCGGGGAAGCAAATTAACGATATACGTAAAACGCCGTTTATCCGAATTTTTCCGTTATCCGAACAATGTTTGGTCCCGACCTGTTTATTATTGTTGATGTGACGAAAAGAAAGGGGGGATAAGGCCGAAAAACGCCCCCCCCCCCCCTTGGACCCTCACCTGAGTTTTAAAACAAATCAACGGGCAATTTTGTTAACTAGACTTTCGTTTATAATATTCATTAGGAACACAATCGTACCATCTCAGATACGTTCTGTCAATTTTCAGTCTTCTCTTGTCAGGCTGCCTCTTTTTGGTGACGTTGCTTACCGTATTTGACAATTGACTTCAGGAATATTTCATTGTAGCTCCATGATATAGGCTAGAAGCAGGTCAGGAAAAAAAGCTAAACGGCTTGACACCAATGTACTTCATCGCTGAAGATATTCTTTTCAAATTATTTTATATACAATGCAGCATCATAATTAATGGATAAAAAATACTAAGGTTGTTATGCTTCACTGCCTAATTAACATCCTGAGAACGACCCGAGAATGCTTCCAGGGAGAGTGTGTTTCAGTTTTGAAAGGATGCCTGCACTTTTTGCAACAAGCTAGAGTAGTTAGTTTAGAATCTATGAAAACACCTAACAATTCAACACTATCTACCTTTTGTGGCAATTTACAGTAAATATCAATATTAAAGTTTACCATATCATTATTTTCATTGAAAACAATTACATCCGTCTTATCTAGGTTAAGGGAAAGTTTGTTTGTGGCAAACCAATCATTGCAGCAAAATCATTTCTAATGGTTTTTTGCAGCCCCTCAAAACTACTATCATAAAAATAACACAATGGATGAATAAGAAGATATTTTACTTACATCATTCATATAAATGTTAAAAAGAAGCGGTCCTAGAATTGACCCTTGAGGAGAACGACAGTGAACATTATTTACATCAGAGTACATTCGTTGAAAAGAGATAAAATGTTTTCTGTTGTTAAGATAGCTAGTAAACCAAGAAAGAAAAGTTCCCCGAATACCGTAGTGAAATCATTTTTGACAGAGTATGGTATGATCAATGGTGTCGAACGCTTTAGGTGAATCAAGAAATACACCTACAGCAGTTTGGTTGCTATTTATGGCCTGTGTTAAATTATCGTTGGCATCCGCAAGGGCCATATCAGTGGAGAGACCAGGTCGAGAGCCATATTGATCATTAAAAAGAATTTTATGTTTTTCCAAAAAATTAAAGAGTCTACAATAAACAATGCGTTCAAGAATCTTAGAAAAACAGGGCAATGCAGAAATGGGTCTATAGTTATAAAACAATTTTTATCACCTTTCTTAAAAAATTGGGACAACTTTTGCGACTTTCAAATTATCAGGAACAACACCAGTTGATAGGTACAAGTTAAAAACATAAGTAAGGTGTTTACAAATAAAACATATAACTCGGGTAACAACGAAAGGCCTAATTTCATCAAACCCAGCTGACTTGCCTGGCTTTAGGCAGGATTTTCAAAAACTTATTTATTCATCTTCACTAATTGGGTAAAGGAAAGCAGAAGAAACATTACTATCCGATAGACAGTCAGATAGTGAATGATTTGAAGAGTTCAGCTAGCGACGGACCAACAGTAAAGAAACAGTTATTCAGACTTTTACCAATAGCAACAGGGTCGTTATTTTTCTCACCATCTATGATACAAAAATCGGCTTTGGTAAGTTTTTTCTTGTTTTTGTTTAGGACATCACTAATTTTGGACTAAGTTTGTTTAGAATCATATTTACAATTATAAAAGATATTCGTACAGAAATTTTTCTTGGAGATACGAATGAAGTGGGTTAGTTTATTTCTAAAGGTTTCGTACTCAGGTTTCTTTTCATTTTTATAGACCTGGTTATGCCAGAGGTGATCCAGGACTGATTAACGGAAGACCGGCCTTTTCGTTTCAGACGGATAATAGGGAAGCTTTTGTCATAGACATTTTTAAAAAGGTTAAGGAATACATTTTCGGCAAAATTGACATCAGACTAACAAAAGACATATACATTTCTGAAGTTTTGATATTGCCAATCGATCTTTAATGAACATGCTGATAGTAGTTGTGATTTTCTGTCGGATTTTCTGTAGTTTATTCATAGTCTGGTAACAGTATCATCTCCCATTCCAGTATTATCATGGAAGTGAGAAATATGGTTCCCTGTAGGATTGGAATTTTGTAGTTTTGTCTGTTTGTCCAGATTTGTGGTTTTAATTTTAGAACGTTTCGTTCTAGTTTTGCTGTCTACTTTAGCATTAACGAAAGGTATCGGAAGTTCATGGTCGCTGTAATGTCCTTGTCTATAGCTAAGTTTCCTCGTTTCATTACTCATTGCTATGCCCCACTTTTTTCTTTTGAAGTTGTTATTTTTGGAGGAGAACGCGGTGTTTTTTCATAAACAGGATCTGATGGCTGAGAAGTATTTGGAACAGGATCCTGCAAGACATAAGAGGATATCTCTGTGATTGGGGGTGCGGTGTAATTAGGGTTCGATTGCGTAATCTCAGTATTGACGTCAGGTACATGTGCGTTGCATTTGACGATTGGTTTGTTCTGATGTATTGTTTGTGCCACTGAATTATCTGCAGATGTCTTTGAGTCTGAAATTTCGCTGCTTCCAGTATAGTCCTGTTAGGAAGCATGGTGATTTATTTGAAATTTGCCACGAAACATTTGGTTTATCCTCTCATGCCGTTCTTCCCGTTTCCTTTGGTCACGATTCTTGAAATAAACACACAAAACTGTAGTAATAAGTATGGAAACGAGGAAGACTGTAAGAATTGGTACGATTATTTTTTGTAGTGAATTCAAAACTGGAATTTCATCAGTTGCATTAGATGTCGGTACAGAAGTTTCTGTCATATTTTGAACAAATGTTGTAGAGGGATCCTGCGTTCCTTTGAATGTCACAACAGTTGTCCCCAAGGTTTCCTCCGCTGCATTTTGAAATAAGGCTGTGTTCAATCCGTTAAATGACGAACTACAATTTGTTAAACTAACTTTGAAATTTTCTGAGGGCAATATAATGGTGGTCTTGAATAAAGCAGTAACATTATTTGTAATAATACAGAAAGACATTGGATCATGCTTCAAAGCACATTTATAACTTTTTATAGTCGGGCCATAAGATTGGGATAATTGAGACAATACTTTGTTACTTCCAAACGATCTGTTAGATACACCTATCGTTAAATCGACAATTATAGTCTTATTGTTTTGAAAAGCTTCCAAGGACCAAACCACTTCTTCTCGGCGAAAATGAATACAATCTAACTGCAACGTGAAGTTCAAACCACCAGGGTTCCGACATTGTGGGGATTGCTGAATATCTAAATTTAAGGATGAACTTAGAATTTCTCTTTTGTCTATCGATTCGTCCGTAACCAAGCAGGTATATTTACCAGCCATGGATAACTCCAGACGCCTTGCTGTCAGTTGTAAACATGACTCCTTTACATAAACAGTGAAGTGGTTTTGACTTTGGTCCACTAAACTGTTTCCGTCAAAAAGCGTTTCTCCTTGAAATTCCAGTTTAAACTTCGGATGTAAAAATCCCATCGTTTCACAGACCAAAACAACGTTCTCTTCACCAACGAATAGGAAACGAGCATCATCTTGTGAACCAAACATATAAAAATCAACAGAACGGTTTGCTTCTAAAATGGATACGAAACTGATCACACCTAGAATGACTGAGGTAATACTCGCCGAAAAGAATACGTGTTTCATTTTGGGAATAAGTGACCTCAGTACGATTGCTATATGAGACAAGGAAATTTAAGCAGTTTCGCTAACAATAAATAACAACTGTTAGAAATAGGTGGAAACACATTTATTCACGACATATGTGACACTCCTTGTGATTAATATTTCCTTTGAAGAATCGTGTTTAGTTGCAGTCACTTTCAACACTGTCATACTTTCATTCTAGCATTAGAAGCTATTCCAACTAATCATATCACCACGGAACCGTAACATATATTTCAGATAATTCCAAATAAAGATGAACAAAATCCATGAATTTACGAATTCATCAAGTCGGCGAATACTTTGACATGGTTGCAAACACTCTAAGCGACATTATTCATTGTTATGTTCACAACAAAACAATATTGTAACTACTTTTTCACGTGATTGATACAAATGCACCTCAACGAAAATGTTCTATGACCACAGAGGCGTGTTTTAGCTTGCGATTGATGTCGAAACACACGATGTTTCCGTAACCGACCATTGTGCATGTCTACTACGAAAAACCCTCGTAGTCAGGCACTCTTTCCTGACTAATTCCCAGCATGCATTTTATTTCTTTATAACAGATTTGGCTACTTCATTTTCTTATAACCTCAAATTTATATGCGTACTTAGCTCCACAATCATGTACAGTGGACTGAACTGTAGAGACCAAAAAAACCAATTGCCATTAATTTCATATTTCTTTTACGATGCTGCACCAAAATGAACCTATAACACTTACTTTCTTATGCCTAGCACCTAAAGACATACGGTGAAGAACAAATTATTGACACAGCTGTGCCTCAGAAGTAGCAAGCTCTCCATGCACTTGACAGGTAAAAATTTGAACAGGAACATTTTATTGACTGACAATAAAAGCATTTGTTTCATTCAAATAATGACGCTAAATTGGGACCATTGTTCCATTTATATGAAAACAGACTCTGTTCGAGCTCTTAATTACCACAGGTATTGTAATCGACAGAAAAAGACTCGTAAGAAATAGGTAGTCACAGTGTACAGTGTAGCGAGGGCGTGGACAATATTACTTACTTTTTTGTGTTTTCTTATAACCATTTGTCTTTCACAACTTTGTATTGTTTTATAAATTTCAAAAGATAATGGTAAAATTGGCTGACGACTTTATTAGATGTAGGTTCCACTACTCTCGGCATCAGAGTTCAGCCCATGAACCATTGACGTAATATGTGTATCACTTTTGTCGTCATCGACAGCGTAGCCGTCGTGACTTTGGTTATGACACTAATGTCGACCACCACGATGATAAGGGAAAAAGAGATGATCCCGGTTGAGGTAGATTTCATAAAAATAACTCCACCACCTAATGTAGGAGGAAATGTCAATTGAAACCTTCGCCATCAGCAATGATGAACACGACGAATATAGATTTTTCGACATTTGGGAACTGATATAGAAATTTGTGCGTTTAGTACGTTTAGTACGTATAGCAGATAGAGTGATTTTGTTATGCCATTTACATCAGTGAAGTGGGAAGTTGATTTATTAAACCTAAACGTCATGTATGTGTCATTCGATTGGCGAAATATGAGTGAAGAACAGAAGACTGTTAGAAACGAACAAGTTTAATTAGAAAACAATTATTCCCTTTAAAGACATAACTGACATTAAAACGTCGATATAGGTTCCCAATAGACCTTATGCTTTGACGACACACTGACGCCATCCTTGGCGGCAAACAGATGGAATACGTGCCCTGCACGTGCAGCAGACTATGTGTGTATTCAACTAATCAGCTGATTGCATTTGCTGGTGTTTGTTTTTCCCCAAAAGGAGAGCGAAGTACTTTCTACTCTGTGACATGGTTTGCATAAGGTCTATTTATGGATGGAGTAATGCCATGCTACATCATCTTCGTAACAGAAAAGGGGTTTAGTATTCTGCTGAAGAAGGATCCAGTTGAAATGTGACTCCAAACTAATAGCTAACACAAGTTCAAGCGTTCGGAAAACACACTATCGCGTACAGTGTCGGAAGAAAAATGGAGATACCTTCTACTTCCCATTAATCATCACAGATAAGTATTGGAAGGGATAATCAACTCACATTATAAATTGTAAAACGTGACGTACGTAAATTTTGGTGGAGGTCAAAGGTCATTTGGGGTCACATGGGGTCAAACCCTGAAATCCTTGTTTACATGATACATCATGGTATGAAATTTGGATTCATTTCAAACTTCATATTGTGATGCATTATGATGTAAAGAAGAATTCTATTAATTTTGGTGGAGGTCAAAGGTCATTTGGGTCAGAAGCGGACAAATCCTGAAAACCTTTTTAACACAATATCTCAAGGTAGGAAGCTTGGATTGATTTCAAGCTTGATATGTTGATGCGATGTAAGAAAGAACCCTATTGATTTTGGTAGAGGTCAAAGGTCATTTAGGTTCATAGGGGGTCAAACTCAGAAAAACTTGTTAAGGATAGCTCAAGGTACGAAACGTGGATGGATTTGTGGATGAATTATGGTGAGAAGATGGTCTGTATAAGTTTTTTTGTGGAGGTGAAAGGACATCTGGGGTCATGATCGGTCAAACTTCGAAAGACTTGTCAAAATGGGATATCTCAAGGTATGAAACTTGGATGGATTTCCTTATTAGTATGTGGATGTGTTATGGTGTGTTGAAAGTACTGTACCTGTTGCTTTTGGTGGAGGTCAATGGTCATCTGGTATCACCTGGCATCAAACTCTGAAAACCTTGCTTTCAGAATATCTTAAGGCACAGTATGAAATTTGGCTTTTTGAATATAGAAATGTTTTGGTTAAAATAAAAACCAGTTACTTACAGGTGGAGTCAAAGGTCACTTTGGGTCACCAGTTGTTACAAGAAATGAAGCATTTTATTGAAAATAGCATGTACATGCCGTGACGTCTCTTCTTGAAGAGGCAACACAAACACCCCAGTATATCAAAGGCGGTGTGGGGTGTAACTGATATTTGACTTGGTCACATGATCTGTTCCCTAAAATGAGCTAAGCTTTCATTTTGTTCGCAGAGCGTGAAAAGCAATTAACACATGCTTGATTGACTTGTTAGCTAACCTCAAATGTTATGACACTTTTTGTGTATTTTAATATATCTGTTACTGTCAATCGATTAATTAGACGTAAAATGTAACTATATCAAGTGTGGGTGTAGTGAGCTTCATTTCCTCCCTAAGGCGATAAGAGGTAATCAGGTAGAGAAGGAGAATGTAACAAAAAGTAAGAAGGACCGTTTCATCATGTATGTATCATCGAAACCTCAATGCATTTTTGCATTCTGGTTTAAGAAAAGGCCGCTGAGAAATTTTTCACACTTGTTTCCGATAGCAAAGCTATTCTTACGGCATAATTGCCTTAACCAACGTTTAAAAATAAATGTATCATTCTTTAAAAGTTCTCTTTAATTTATATGCACATTGTCTTGATGTGATTTCTCGGACAGATTGCACCAGTCAGAATTTGGAAAAGAATTCATTTACTTCTTCTGTGAGAGAAGTGATGTGATATATGAATGTTACTTAAGAGCCTTTCAATTCTCTTTGCATCCATAGGAAATTGGACCACATGAAAAAATGTCGTCTTCAACTACGATTAAACTTTGGGTAAAACTCTGAGTTAACACAAGATTGCAATTGTGGCTTCATACCGATAATCAAGGAACCTCCTTGAGAGATCATCTTAAAGCTAAAGAAATAGAAATCTAACTTTAAATTTAAGTGAAGCACAAATGCATGTACCGGCTTAAAGGCCTGAACACCGTTCACTTTAATACCGGTTCTGTTGCTTACTCAAGTAACACCCCCCCCCCCCCCATTTGACTTAAAAATGTGTGGGAACAGAAAAGACACACATATCAGAAGAGCGAATTATTAAAGAAATGAACAGTGGTCAATATATCACTACATTTAGTACGTTTGAAGAAGCTTTTAAAATGTTGGCACATTAAGCAATTTTACTACCCATTATATTATAATGAAACAGTAACTTTTGAGTCCATTTTTTCAATTTTTCAATAATTTCTGATATTTGGATTTGAACACTTTATATTTATATATATATAGCGTATAGATAGTGATGTTCTTTACAGTCTTACAACGTCGAGTTAATGTACCTTTTTGCTCTCGTTACTGTGTTGTTGCAACGTTTAAAGCATGAAAGTCATGATTCCTTTACCATGAAAGGTTCCGAGTATCTGATAAAACTACATACACTTATTTATAATGAATCATCGTAAAAATCTGTAAAAGTGTTAAAGCGGCTCCTCGGGTTGGTTCATTAAATTCAACAATTCTTTCCTAAACTGCTAACTTTTTTTTCACAAACCAATTAAGAATGATCACACTTAGACAACCCCTGTATCATACATACAAATAACTATTTATGAGTAAGACTCAATTAAGTCTAATTTCAAAATTTCGTGATTAAATACTTTTTCAAATTATCCCCAGACCATTACAATTCCGGACATTATAAAATTAAAACTTTTACCTTTTTCCGTAGCAATTGGATATGACACTTGAATAGGCATGCTTATTATAAGCATAGTTTTTATGGTAGTACCCGAAAGCACTTTCCTTAAATTATCGATATTAGATCAATGGGCGTACTTAAGTGGAAGCTGGGTGATTGCGAATCGAGCTGAAATGTTTGGGTACATATCCAATAATATCGGATTTTCTAGTTTAATCGGCAGCAGTGGTGCTGCAGTGCTATTAATGACTTCTTTCATTGCCTTTGATGCTCATGTGGCCTTACAAACGCATGCTTCTGACATTTTTATTTACAGCCTTGTAGAAGCATCTTCTCCGATTTCAGTATCATGGGAGGAGTAAACGTGAGCGCCCGTAGGATTTGAATCTGCTATTTGTTTGTTTTCACCCACATTTCAGGCTTTGGATTCAGAACCTTTCCTTTTACTTTTTCTATCTACTGTTGCATAGATGACAGAGGTAGGGCGTTCCTCGTAATGAAGATTAACTCGTTCATAGCTCGATTTCTTTGGTTCATCAATGTTTGTTGGGACTCCACTTCCTTCACCTAAATTTGTTACTTTTGTAGAGGAATTTGGTGCCTCGTCATAGATAGGATCTGATGATAGAGATTTATCTGGCCCATCGTTTTGTGAGTGGTAAGAAGGTGTTTCATTGCTTGGGGAAGCTTCATAAATAGGATTAGTCTGTGGAATCTCAGTATTGAGTTTAGCCTCATGAGCTTTGCCATTGACGAATGCTTCGTTCTGATTTGTTGTTTGGGGTATTGAATCATATACAGACGTTTTATCTCCTGAACTTTCTCTGGCTTTCGTGTTGTCGTACTGGGAATCATGGTGATTTATTTGAACACTGCCACCAAATAAATGATTTACCGTGTCATGTCGGTCTTCTCTCTTCTTCTTTTTACGATTCTTGAAATAAACACATACGCCTGTTATAACTAGTAAACATGCTAGAACGACTGCAACAATTGGTACTATAACTGGGATCCAGGAAATTGCACCCGGAAGACCAGCTGTTATAAGAGATGTCGGAAAGGTAGTTTCCGCAACATTACCTAAGAGTGTAGATTGAAAGTTCGTAGATTCGATTTGCGTTTCATTTAATGGCATAGTGCAATTTGTAGAACTAAATTCTATACTCTCTGACGTTGATGTCGTTGTAGTCTTGAAAGAACTACTGAAGTTGTTCTCAACAACACACACGGACATTGGTTCATTCTCTAAACTACATATAAACCTTTTTATTTCAGGTCCATTTGCATGGTCAAATTGAAGTGATATTTTGTTATTCCCAACCGGAACATTGGATAACCCTTTCGTGAAATCGCCAGGTATATTGGTGTTGTTTCGTAAAGCTTCAAAGGACCAAACAACTTCTTCCCCGTGTGAATGTATACAATCTAACCTCACCCATGTAAAGTTGCTACCACGATCCAGACATTGCGGAGATTCCCGAACAACTAAATCTAAGGAAAAACTAATACTACCACTTGCTTCGACAGGTGTGTCCGTAACCGAACATGTAAATTGACCATTAAGAGATAATTCCAGTCTCTTTATCGTCAGTTGCAAACATGAGCCAATAACATAAACAGTAAAATTGTTTTGATTTTGCTCCACCACGCCGTTTCCATCGAAAACTACAGCTCCATTAAAAGTCAGGGTGAATGTTGGATTTTTGAATCCGTTAGCTTCACACATAAACACAACATTTTCGTCACCGACAAACAAAATATTACCATCATCTATCGAACCGAAATAATAGAACTCAACCGAACTGTTTGCTTCGAAAACAAAAAGTGAGACCATAAGGCTTAAAATGACAGCAATGGCATTTGCCGGGAAGAGTGAGTTTTCCATTTTAGATCTGGTCTTCAGGTTAGATCTGGAAGGAGTATTTAGAAGAAAAATACAACGATTCCACAAGCTAAGTTAGATAAAAAAAACATGGAACGTCATATTTGTGATCCACCGTGTTGTTCCTGAGACAGAATCTGTGACACAATCAAAATAAAAAAAACCAAACTTCCTAAGGTAACATTGTAATCGAATTTATGTTTGTATTTTTGCAATCTGCCAATTCAGATGACATTAATTCTTAAAACCCAGATACACTGAAGTAAGGAAACTACTTCTTTACCCTACCAGATGTCGTTGCTACATAAAACGCAATCTACTGATTATTATTCCATATTTCTTGGCTATTGAAAATCACACTGAACGAGTTATATTTTGACTACCAAAGGGACGATATGCTTCAATGCGTTTTAAAAGCCCTTCTGTCCCTCTCGTAAGTGAAGGAAATACTGGAAGGTTTTACCGCTGTAAGTAAACATTACATAGCACACAATCCGCTTGGAAGTTGAATTTCCTCTAGCGTAAATTCTATAAGGAAGCAACCAAGCGAGACGAGGTATTTGTTCCAATTTTCCTATTCTTGTAAGGTATAGTACACATTCTTATTTATATTGTTTTATCAGTAGCGTTACTGGGGTGCCAAAAGTGCGGGGGCGGAGATAAAAAAGCAAAAAAAAAAAAAAAAAAAAAACGCTTCACTTGGGAAGCTGACCCGGGGTCACGGAAATATATTAAGCTCTGATGACGTCACACAATTTTGAATTTTAGTCGCTTATGGAAAAATACACTTGAAAAAAGGGCTTTTTAATTCTCTATAAGTCCAATTACGATCAAGAAAACTATGATACTTACCAGACTAACTCCGCAAGTTATTATACAACCAATTTCAGGCGAAATCATCGGCCAAAAGGGACAAGAATCACCGGGAAATTTTAGGTCACCCAGGCTGCACGTTGGGCGAGTGGTCACAAATTTGTTCCGAATACACATCCAAGAAGTTCAAAACAAACACCAAATGCTGACACCAAATGTGGACATGACTTGGCCGATGTCATCACTTGGCCGATTTTTGAACAATAGAAATTCGCAAACAAATTGGTACTCACTGGACCATGTAATCTCAAACAATGTGGCTTTTTGTCAGTTGCTTAACAAGAAAGGATTTCAAGGCCATGATTAGTTTGTCTAGATTTCAAGGGACCTAAATCTGTAATGCTTGCACTCAGCCCCCCTCCCCTATTTTTCTTTTCCGACGAATCATCATCTTCTAACCGATGAATCATCGAGCGGGCGAAGCGGTTGTATTAACCTGCAATGTTCACCTCCGTAAATGTCAGAGGCTTTGTGGTAAGCATAAGACAAAATTAACTCAGAATCAAAGGTTCTAAAGCTGTAATAATATGAAACCACTCTGTAAACTAAAGTTATTCAAGAAACACTTGACCATGGAATAGGTTTCAAACAGTGGCGGAGGAAGGGAATTCAGTCAGAAGGGGGAAAATGGCCTGTAGGGGCGCTTCAAAGTTTGAAGGGTAAGAATTTTTGGTCAGGCAGGGCGAAAAACAGGCTTTAGGGGCGCTTTTATGTAGGTAGATACATATGCCTCAATACGGTAAAAAGAGTAAGAAGGGCGCTGACAGGTAATTTGAGTCCGTCAAGGGGGGCGACCGCCCCCTCTGACTATACGGTAGCTCCGCCACTGGTTTCAAAAACCTCATAAGCAATCATGGTGTAATCAGCATCATAATCTAGAAGTTTTACGCATTTCGTATCCATTTCAAGTATCATACCTTCATTGCTGAGTTCGTTTGTTGACCTAGCTTCATTTCCAGCTATATCTCAAAATATAACGTTAGGGTTCTTGCAAATTGTCCGTGGCGGACTCAGGCTTCCATTCAAAGGTAGGTGCATGTCTGCTCCACCACGTTAACGGAAGATGTTCACAATTCGAACAAGGGCTAAAAGGGACATATGAGACCATTGAAAATTTCAAGTAAATAAAGGGACAATTCCATTAAACGCTGTTTCACACGAGATAACGTTCGAATTCTTTTTCTTTCATAATTAAGATTCGATACTCAAAATAATCTAAAATCTAAAATCAGAGTTTACATATACTGAGGCACCATGATAGCAGCCACGTGTACACATACAAGGGGTACATGAATAAGTCTTTGATGTGTTAAATGATATACCCCGTACGTGTTCAGTTTAAAAAACGGAGACGATCAGACCTGTGTGAATCTTTAATCTGAAAAGGAATAAAAATGACGAGCTTCTCTGCACTCTCTTAGCCTAAAGACTAAAGCCATGCACTGGCTTTCCCAAGATCCTTAGTTCCCGATGCAAAATATCTCCATTCCTTTGAATTGCAATACATGAATTACATAGGAGCTGCATTTTTATCAAGATTAGTATTCTGGCACTTGGTAACACATTCTGATTCTCCATAGGAGGGATACAGTTGGTATGCATAAAAGGCAGGGTACAGGGTTAGGGGTTAGGGCTAGGGTTAGTCCTAACCCCTAACCCTAACCAACAGCACCATGAGGCTTCGTTTAACAGCACGCTCTCACGGAATCTCGGAATGCAAGTCATGTGACGAGATGGAATTTATGTCTAACTGAGCGCGCTTTTGACTCGATGATGGCACTCAAGCGTCGGAGGAAAGCTTTCTCATTGATCAAATCAAGGGAAATCCTTACTCCCCGTGCAGATGTGCACTGTTTAAGGACGTTTTCTTGATTGGCTGTTGTCATGGCATTATACCAGTCTGATTGTATTCTGTGTTAGGGTTAAGAATTAGGGTTAAACTGTCTGAGCTGGAATTTGCCAAGACGCAAAACTTTCTGACAAATATGTACTTTTCCGCCCTAAAAATCATAAGGATTTCATTGTGGCTTCGGAAACTAATGCTGCCTTAACTTAGATATGCATGTCTTACACTGACTTACTTCTTAGCTTACAGTCCAGTCAATCTAGATGAATATTCTGTTGAACCTGGAAAAATTGCAACAGAAATGATTCCAACTGCATTTGGTTCAGAAACAACCTCTTTATAACATATTAAAAATCCGCAAAAATCGTAGTAGGGTAAAATTGTCAAATTTGCATAATTATGCAAATTAGTATCCGCCATTAGCCCAAAATTGAAAATTAAGGATAACTTTGCATCAAATGGTGCTATTGTATCAAAGGTGGTGTCTATACCCATGTTTTGATGGTCAGGAAATTGAATGATGATGATACGGACTTACCACGGCTATTACGTAACACAGATTATGCAAATTAGCATCCGCCATAAGCTAAAAATAGAAAATGAAGGATAACTTTGCATGGAATTGCCCTGTTGTGTCAAAGGTGATATCTATACCCATGTTTTAATGGTCAAGGAATTCAATGATGATAATATGATCTCACCATGAGTATCATGTGACATGGATTATGCAAATTAGTATCCGCCATTAGTGAAAAATACTGTAGAAAATTAAGGATAATTTTGCATTTAATTGTGCTATTGTATCTAAAGTGGGGTCTATACCCTTGTTTTGATTGTCAGGAAATTCAAAAATCCAATGATGATAATATATGACAAAGGGTATTATGTAACATGGATTTATGCAAATTACTATCCGCTATAAGCCAAAAATAGAAAATGTAAGGATAACTTCGAGTCAAATTGTGTTGCCATATCAAGTGGTCATTCAATGAGATGATGTGAACCTACCATTGGTATTATGTAACACAAGTTATGCCGATTAGCATATGCCATTGCCTGTAAGTTAAAATGTTTTAATAACTTGATCTTGAATATACCCGAGTGCACTTAATGTCTATCTTGCTCTATGTATTGAAAGTGAAGGAATTCAATGCCCACTACATATCACTCATATCACCCAAGCCTGAAAAGGTTGCACTGACCACATATTGCCTCGTTGGGCCAATCCACTCCTGAAAGTTTAGTCCATGAAGGGAGGTGAATAATTCATTGCAATCAAGTCAAAGTTTCTAGAATGAGTATCTCATTGATTTATGTCTTTGACTCAATAGGCAGAATGGATCATAATGAGCCCCTGACATGACCGTTCTCACTACGATGATCCCGTTTACAACGCAAAAACCGTTGTACCTTTTTGATGCATCTGTACATTTGATAGTAAACATGCAGAAAGTTAATCTATGGTAAAGATGAAGGGTATGTTCAATGCTTCCACAGGTTTAGAGCTTCAAATGAGACTTTCTGTGGATCGGTTGCACCGTAGCTTACCAAGATCACTGTTTGACTCTATCTCCATCATAAAGATAAGAGCCTCTTTAACAGCATGTCAGCATGTAATGATGTCATATTTGGTAGCATTATTTTGCATGAAGACATTGGATGGATTTCCAGAACACGGAGGCTTTTATAACGAATCTTTGAAAGGCCTGGCGGTTTGCCTGCACGCCGTGGGCCCATATCCCAGGCATAGTGTCACCAATGGCAGCTTCCTGTTGTCACAACCTATGATGACAATTGCAAACAAACGGTTCGAGCAAGTCTCTTTGTCAAGTTTTTCAGTTGATATCTAAAAGATATTCCAAACATATTTCTTCTTAGAAATTTGTTTCAGTTCCAGTCTAAAATGTAGTCTTTGGAATATGGACAGGGGTCTCAAAGGGAATTGCCCGCTAGTTTGCTCCTTGCATGGGTTACCATGATCCACTGAATGTGCTGCAAAACTGTTCCTTTATCAGGAACGCAAAGCACAGAGCCAGCAAGAATCTTATATTTCTTTTCCAGCAATCTTACACAATGTATCTGCCGGTGTGGGTTTTCCATCTCTCATAGGTAGTTAAGTCCTCTAGTGGAGTACAGGCAGATGGTATACAAGTACTTACAAGGGTTATCCTTTGAAACATTTGTGACTAGGACTAGGACTAGGAATTGATGGTCCATGTGCATCTTTTCATCGCTATAAACTGTGATAGACTGACAGATGACGCACAAGTCACAGCCTGATTTGACTGCATGGCCAAGTGGTTAGAGCATCCAACTTGTAGTCAGGAGGTCTGGATCACGACTACTGGTCATATTATTCCGAAGACTTTAACGAAGAAACCTATTGCTACTGTGTTCAGCCTGAGCGATAAAGTACTAGTTACTTAGTGACAAAGCCAGTGTGCCACAACTGAAAAAACACTACACTGCAGCTTGTTTTTCCTGTTGGAAATATACTGTGTGTCTGTTATTTTCTTGCCAACAAGGAAATCTAAAATCCATTGACTAAAAACCTTTGTTTAATCTAGTTTTTATAACGCTCCCCCATCAGTATTTTGATCACTAAGTCGAAAGAAAGTTCTGCCCACTGGTAATACCTTTGACCAATGACATGATTTGCTGCTAAGCAGTTCTTTAGATACTTCCCGAATTGTTTCAGGAAACTGAATCATTTGAGGTAAATGTAAGTGGATTTTGCATGCAGACTGTGTCCTGCAGCAAAACATGGTAACTTGGTACAACGAAAAAATTAAAGGCGCAGTTTTCTGTCTCCCATGAACTCTGTTTGGTGGATTTCCTTAAAATCTCCATCATCTTTTATTGGGGCAAAGTTGCACAGTCTTTCTTTCAAACTGCCATTCTTAGAAGTGAATGCTCCAGTCACCGTGGGTTTTTCATGATGCTAACTACAGACAAAAACTCGCACCGGCAGAAATTGTACTATGCGTTCCTGATGAAGGAACACTTTTGCAGAGCATGTCGTTGACAAGGGAAACCCAATTGACTTCGTCTTCAAACAGTTTGTCGGATAGGGAGACTTTCTTCGACTGAACAGGTCGTTTGGTCATGTTATCGTAGGTCAGTTTGTGACAGTTGTAGGACATGGACCTTTCAAAGCGATTGTTGTGTAATTAAGACGTGCTGCTGTTTGTGGTGCCGGCTGCAAATGACTAAACTGCAATAATTCTAGTACCTCTTAGTCCCTTGATGAACAAGACTGTTGTAAGAGGTTCATCCACCTATCATCCACCTGGTAATATATGGCCAATTCAGTATAAAGTTCTCCTACCTGAGTTAGCTAGGGGATGTGAATATACTGTGAACATTGAATTCCTTTACTTTCAAAACATGGAAACCAACATTAACTTCACTTGGTTACCAATTAAGTAAAGAAAATGTTTTGACCAAAAGGTAACGGTATATGCTCATCAGCATCTGTGTTCAGACATGTAGTCATGTGGCGACTCGAGTCCCTACCCTCTGTCTCTAGGTGACTTGAAAATTTGGGGGTAAATTTCTCCTATTGAAATAACACAGGGACTCAAGTCGATTACTTGACTCGAGTCACTAAAATAGCAGCAGTTGATTTGACTTGCCGAGGAAAGAGCGACTTGACTACATCTCTGTCTGAGTTAAGTAATACTCATGGTAATTTTATATCGTTATTACTGAATTCCATGACAACCAAAGCATGGATGTAGGTACCACTTTTAATACGACCGCACAATTTAATGCAAAGTTATCCATTGTTTTCGATATTTGGCGTATGGCGGATACCAATTTGCATAATCTGTGTTACGTACTACCCATGGTGAGGTCCTATTATCATCATTGAATTCCTTGACCATCAAAACATGGGTTTAGATATCATTTTTGACACAATAGCACAATTCGATGCAAAGGTATCCTTAATTTTCTATTTTTAGCTTATGACGGATACTAATTTGCATAATCCGTGTTACGTAATACCCATGGTAAGTTCGTATCATCATCATTGAATTCCGTGACCATCAAAATATGGGTAAAGACACCACTTTTGATTCAATAGCACCATTTGATGCAAAGTAATCCTTAATTTTCAATATTTGGCTAATTTGACGGTGCGGATTTTTAATATGTTATTAAGGGGTGTTTCATGAACCTATTACAGTTGAAATCATTTCTGTTGCATTTTTTTCCAGGTCAAGTCACATATTGACTGGACTATTAGAGGATCTTGCAATGATTTACGGCATGCATTTTCGAAACTTAGCGTCTGGAATATAATAAGTAACGGAGGAAAATAAGGGGCGTTCACTTACAATGTTTTTGTGCAGTGATTAAATCTCAGATCAAAAAAAAAAAACAAATATTTTGAACTGCGGTGGGTAAATTTTTGCAACGGAAGTTAGGAATTAATGGAACTAAGTTATCTTTTTTAAGTTTTGTTTTTCTTTAATTATTATTTAGACAACCGTAATTCATTGGAGGATACGCTCGGAAGGAACAAAATTTGTTGCCTTATAGCAGGCTATAACGAATTTGTCTCCAGCTCCCGGGGATCATACCTGCAAATTGACAATCTTTTCCAAGAGAAGGAGACTACCTTGACACTGCCTTAATATATTAACACAATGTTGGAAGTGCATTTTCAAATGGAGGCGTCCCGCACATTCTACAGTGATTATAGACAGCAAAATTTTACATGTAAGTTGAAACACTGATCGAAACGGAGACCAATATTCAGGGCATGAAAGACAGTTACTCATAGCAAGAACAGTGATTATAGCAAGTATTGCTGTAGTACTTAAAATTCACAACGGATACCATTAACTTGATTTCTCAGCTTATGACATAAATGTACGATAACTAAAATTTGTCAGAAAAAAGGCAACGGGACGACTTAGTGCAGCAGGGCTGGGGTAAGTACAACAGGACCCCGACCTTTCGGAGGAAGGGTGTGGAGAACTCACAACCCTTAAAGGGGAAGTTAAAGCAAAATTTAATTTTCATATGTGAAAGAGGAACAAAATCTACACAGTGTGGTGAAAGTTCCATTCAAATTGGACAGGTATTTCTTGAGATATCAGTAAATGAAGTCAGTAGATTTGTGTTCAAAAGTGAGTTTGAGGGCAGCAGAGCTTATATCACTTCCTCACATTGACAAGGAATGCTTTGTTTCCCTTTGTTTTATCAGAGCGTTGTGTTGACCTTGAAGTTAATCGGAGAATGACCTCCCTGTGGGGGATGCAAAGTTTGTAAAATTCTCATGCCTTTTATGCAACCATATAATTTTAATTATATGGAATTGTTGAGGAGAAAATCCAGTATAAAGTTTAAAGAAAAAAAAGACTGCCCATTAATGTGGGGATGTGATGTCATATGTGCTTGCTTCAAGTTCACTATTTGTTAAAAATGTGAAAACTTTATGTACTCATATCTTGGGAACCACGCATCGGATTTCCATGCAAATTTCACCAAAATGCTTAGAATAAGTACCCCTCTAACATACCAAATCCTGTTGTGACATTAAACCCTTCTTTTAAATAAATACACTTTCACCCATAACCCATAATGTACTTTGGGTACCTACTGCGATCTGTCCTCCCAGGAAGTGTACAAAAAAGTTTCATTTTTAAACTTGAAATTTTATCTACAGTATATCTGTACCAAACATAACCTTCTCGAGTGTCGTTCATATTGCGTTATGCAAGATGCAAAACAAATTGCATTTATGAAATACAAATTTGATACATGTCTCACGTAGCAAAAACAAGTCCCCTCCATTTGTGGTCCATCCCTAACGCATGAGGACCATGCACCAGATTTGCGAAACCGTTTTGAAGCCTTGGCCCGCATTGGCCATTCGCCATCGGTTCTCTGTAATTTATCATATTCGAGGTGTGAATCAGGCCTAGATTAAAAGTCAGACCGAATTACGGAAGAAATTTTAGCGTGTGGTCCCATTTTATCCGTTTTGGGGGTTTTGCATTCCCTAATGTAGAAAATTTACGCTTCCAATTGATACTGCATGCACGAATTATGTGGTAGCAGTCATTCATATTCATCACATACTTAGCATCACTATCAATTTTATGCTTAAGATACATTTTCGTTATTACACTTTAGGCGAGATTGCACCCATCACGAGTTTTCTGAGGAATTTTTCCTGGCAGGATCCTTCATGTGTACAATCAGTCCTGTGATGATTATTACAATAGTGCAGTAAAGTATAAGCCTTTCTCAGCAAAGCGAAGGCAGTAGAGAAACATCTCAGTCAAGTAAGATCAGTCAAGATGTGATGTAACGAAACTCCCAGTTTGAAAGAAGGGCGCTCGTTTAGCTGCCGATAAACCCCCGAGCTGAATTGTACAGCAATTAAATCACTGTCACAAGTATTCACTCCCCTATATGAAAATATAGCTTAACTATACCAAAGGTAAATCTATAGTCACCAAACTAAACACTCTTTTCGGAACGCTGTTGTAACCGTCTTCCAGGGCCGGATTAACCCCATGGCAGAACCGACATATGCCGGGGCCCCGCACTTTTGGGGCCTCCGCCCAGGGTCCAAAAATGTCCCGTCAAAAATGTATAATGTAATAGTTAATGTTTATGAAAAGGTGTTTGGGAATTGAGACCCACATTATTTTGACTTACCTGTTGTCGGGCTTATGTTTTCATGTGTGCGCACTTTTGCCATGAACACTATTTGGCATATAATGTATAATAACTATCATGTTTGACTGTATAATGTGTGAAAGCAACTGTCAGTTATTAGCGGTCAAAAGGTAATCTGTTGAGCGTTATTAATTTTGTGTAAAAATTGGGCCAGTGGAAAGGAGGTTAAACTTGTAAAAGGGGTCCGCTGTAGAAGTTGCCGAGGTCACACACAAAGCTAATCTTGCCCTGCTGTCTTCTCGAGAAACTTATTCCGCAATGTAATTTGTAGTTTACCAAGTGAGTATTGCAAGTTGTTTTTAATAGGAAAAAGGGCATTATGACGTACCATTCTCTGTCTTAGAAGTAACTGTCTGCACATCCTGGTATATGGGGAAGTGAATTTATTCCGTAGTAGCTTACACTAAGCGTAATATTGAGAAAAATGAAAACCAGTTTGGTTAGGGAACATTGCTAAAAATAGACTTTGACTTTTGAGACAGGCGGATTACGGTACGGTATACCAACTGAGCAATGTCGGTCCGAAAGTCCACTTACCGCAGGTGACGTGAAGGGTTGTCCATCTATTTGGAAACCCAAAGGTTAGCCCCCTTACCGAAATAGTTATTACATACATGCTGGTACCTGGATATGGAAGAAGACTATAAGGGCAGGAGATTAATTGAAGAATCTTTCTGTAATATTGTTTTGACATTTTGACACTCTCCTCATTCCCGTGATTCTAACTCCTCTTGG
The DNA here is from genome assembly GCA_037179385.1 of Holothuria scabra. Taxonomy (NCBI): domain Eukaryota; kingdom Metazoa; phylum Echinodermata; class Holothuroidea; order Aspidochirotida; family Holothuriidae; genus Holothuria; species Holothuria scabra. The sequence continues at coordinate 46,980,822 of CM074190.1, forward strand.
CTCCGCGCTCTTATGTTTACGAAAAAAGAAATATAGTGCTTTCGAAAAAACCTTGTTTCCGCAAGTCACTACACTCTAAAAATATTTGGCAACTATTTGCCCAACTTTTAACCAACACTGGGTATATATGTGTCCTCCCAACAATTGGACAAACTTTTGAGGCAAATGGTGTTGGGCAATGCAACTACCCAGTAGTTGGGCACTACTGAATGACCAACTTTTAATCAACACTGGGTATCTATGTGTCCCTCCAACTATTGGGCAAACTGTTGGGAATGGTTTTGGGCAATGCAACTACCCAGTACGTTGGGTGCTTGTTTGGATTTCAACATAACCTGATATATAATTTTATGATTTGGATAAGATGGAGATTTAACAAAGTACTCTAACACATACACCGTTTGTCCTCCAACAGTGGTTGGGCACCAGCGACGATGCACTTGGTAAGTAAACAGTGAAGTGTGTAGTTTAAAGTAACAAACTCAATCGTGAACTTTGTATTTCTTCTCCCATTGATTACGTAGCAATGGAAACTTTTTTCCTATGTGACCATTGCTCTTTAAGTACTTTCGTCCAGAGTTTTACTGCTATTCTACCGTTAGCTTCATATTTACCAAATATTACCTTATTCAACCATGAGATCCTTCAATGAACCACTTATATTACAATAATTATCTGTAAAACTTAACTGATCTTTAACTAATCATCTGATTGGTCAATTATATTTTATCCAACTGTTGGGTACTTTAAAACTTGCCCAACACTTTTAACCAACACCTAGATTTTACCCAACCTTAATTTGCCCAAGACATCGGTAAAGTTGTTTACCCATTTGTTAGGCAATAATTTGCCCATGTTGGGCATTTTGTAGTTCCCAGCGCTTTTTACCCAACAGCTTTCAGAGTGTAGAATCTGACTTCTCACACATAGAACTCCATATTCCAGAGGTCCGAAAACTAAAACTTTAACAAATCCCATTAGCGAATCCGTACTCATTCAAACCCATGTGATCGAGAGAAACTGAATTCAGAGGGTTCATGAAACCTGGCCCCTTATGACTCTAATACCATTCAATTTCTAGCCCCTGCTCGTATTCCCAACGTCTGCCTCCTAGCCCTTCAGACCCATGTATTCCAGGGGGCGATTCCAACATTTCCCTTGCCCCAAGTTTTTTTAAATCCTTTTCAATTACTGATATTATCAGTTTCAATCTAAAATATCACTTTGTGTATAACTCAGTCTCGTTCTGCTTTAATTGTAGAAGTGCCTGATGAGGTTTCTGATTAACCCATGTCATTTATAAATTATGAATAATTATCTTTCCAATCGCCTAGGTGATCAAAATCTAATGCACTAAAAGAAATATTTAACAAGTAGTTACAAGAGTGACACATTCAATGTAGTACACGTTTAACCTCCGTTAAAAGTGTATCCAGAGCTTTTAGGTGTAATTAGTATCAGGATGTACGGGTTTACAGAGATTCTTGAATAGAATTTACATGAAAGTACTAGGTAGTAGGTAGGATACCATTATTTTGTATTATGAAATAGGAATTCTTTAATCTTTTAGAATGAGAATTAAACATCCACTTACAATTTTCGATTTGTGTATGATCCGATGATTACAAACATTCTTTCGTAATATTTAGAGTAATATGAAAAGGTATTTATGTACAGTAGTTAGAATATGCATTATAACATGCTGGATTACTCCCAAATATTTTTGTATACTAGCGTTGCTGATGCAACTTTAAATTGTATTTGTAGAAGAAATATTAAAAGGTTTAAATGGTGAATTACTAAATTAAATTTAAAATTTATTTACAAGATCAAATATATGAAAGATTTGATAAAAAAAAATTGGGTTAAAAAGATTCAACTTGGAGATTTCCATCTGAAGTTAAGCTTTGATCCAGGAGAGGACATATTCGGGTAGGCGACTATGTCGATGTCGGCACATCCTATCTTGGTTTTAGATTTGGCTGTAAACAACTACTGAATAACAGCCTACTTAATTGCATATAATCGACACATATATTGGTTATAGGAAAATTTCGAGTACACGCATCCGTTTATAAATTGAAGCACAACGGGAGACTTGATTTATTGATAAAACCTAACTTTAATTAGTAATTTTCAGAGAATAGCTGGGAAAGGGTGCGTCGAGAATTTCAGATACAGAGTAATTCTATGTAACATATGACTTTTTCAAATTCAGGAATGTGTAAAGAATTAGGATATCGATGGCAGTTTGCTGCAAGTTGTTGCAGGTTGCGAAACACAAGTTGCATTGTAACAAAGTATGGGTAGGTTCGAAAAATGAAGCTTTTTGTAAGGAATGGCTTATATCTAGGGTTTTCAACCTTTTTAGGTGTCTTCCCACATTTTGCAAGTGTGTCCGCAAGTTTCAAATTCAAAAACACATATTTCACATGCATGGAAACTGACTTGAAACCCACATCTTCATTGGAAAATCATAAACTGAAATTTAAATATTTAAGTGTATTCCTTTGATTAAAAATGTTAGATTGCGCAATAATTGGTGAGTCATGGTTGTGCTACTCAAGTTACAATTTTTGCACCTTGTGTCAGGTACAATCTCATTCTTACTGCTTTGAGAACCCATGGTTAAATTCCACTTGACAGAAACTATTCAGGTTCCAAATCGTTGCACTGTGTTATGGGGTAGGCAATTCTATAATCTGTATGTGACAGTAAAGCTTCATTGCCACGTATTTTAAGTCCTCACTCGTCAACAAGGGATTCATACCCTCGACACATGCAAACCCACCCCTACCCCCGGTTGTAAAATGGAATCCTAGGGTTTAATGCCTAGCGGTTGATTGTCGACTCAAGTCTCTGGCAGTTTCATTTCCTTTTCTTTTACGTCCTTCCCCCTGATTCCAGAGACCGCGGAGCCAAGTTTGAAGTGCGGGGCTAATCATCGAAGCGACCCAATATGTCCAATAAAATAAATGCAGTTTAAGACGGCCCAAAATGCATTTAATGCGGCCCAAAATGCCCACAGCCAAAAAAAAAAAAAGTGCGGGGGCTAATGCCCCCCGAGCCCCCCGTCTCCGCGGTCCCTGGATTCGGTGCGTAGTATTACCACACATATCATCCTTTTATGAGTCTTTAGATGGCGCTCTTTCAGAAAGCAGTGGCACACCTTTGATACATTCTTTACGGTATTTTAACTTCATTTACAGTTCGCCCCTATACGGAAAGTTAGTGTTACGACTAAATAAGAATTGAATTGTATTTGTAGCTGGTAAAACTGAACAGAAACCTTCTTAATGGAGGTAACCAGACCTGCCAAACCCCATAATAAGCCCCGAAATTGGTACTTCAGACCTGGAGATTTGAAATTTGTCTTGTAGGTCGACCACTGATGAGCCAAGGTGGGACGGGAGGAGGGGGGGGGGAGGTTATGGCCGAAACGAGTGACCAAATCATTTCCATATTTCGCCAGAAAACTGAAAAGGGTTAATTTTTACAGTCTATTATACGCATGCAAATTTAAATTGTATGCCCCTATAAATTTTATTCATATTGATTATTTTTTCTGGAAAGTATTAATACTTGCACTTGATCACAAACATTTTTGTTCTGGCCCAGGGGTATAGCGGGAAGAAGGTGAGAGTGTTTCCCAAACAGCATCAACCTTAAGAAGTTAAGATAGGCCAGATGGATTTCAAAACGAACAGACCAATAGTAATAACGGTTCGCATTTCACACCATTTCCATGATTTAACACTCATCGCTCATTCAGCATTTGTAACATTTCAATTTCCCGCCAAACGAATTTGCAAATTACAAAACAAGTTGATAATGCATTCCTCCGCGATTATTTTTCAAAAACAATACAGTAACTTTATATTGAGCGTTGGAAACGTTTGGAAATCTGGGATTACAAGGATGTTTAAAGGGCAAGGGCAGTCATCCCAAATTGAAGTAGTGCAGTAGACTGTCCAGTTTCATGATTGGCTGTTGGGAGTCATGTGACAACGTTTTTTTTTTCTCCTCAAATGTGAAATTTACCAGAAATAACTGTTTGGTCTACCTTGAATATGCAATAGTAAAGTAAAAAAAAAAAATTTAATGAAAGATACCTTGAAGAGAAATAAGATGGAAATTGTGTTATTTAGCTTTTTCTTCAAAATAAGTCTGGGGGGACTGCTCTTTACCTTTAAGAAGAAAGGATTAGAGCAAACATAAATTAGTCTTAAGTTCAACGTGATTATTGAGGTCTCGCACTGTTTTTACTAATTTGTGTTTATTGTGATATAAGGTTGTTTCAAATTGCACCAAAAGAACCTTTTTGCTATAAAATACTGGTCCCATAACGTAATCTTAACTAAGTTTCGATCTCAGCCAGTGAGTCTGTAAATATTTTTTTCTCCCCAGCGATTTGCTAAAATCCCAGTGTATGTGGGAGCATCGCCTCCTCCCTGTAAGAAAAATCTGGTCGTTCCTTTGATGTTCGTTAGCGGCTATACTTCGACGGTCCGTCCGAAAAACGTCGGTGACTCGCTTGCTGTCTAGTGATTGCTGATATGAATGATTTTCAAAACTGAATACCCATTATTCATTTCTGCTGATTGAAACGGATCTCGGGTGTTCCCCCTATCTTGGCCTTGATGCCCGCCGACGTACAACCATATATAATACATTAATGGATGGGCTGAACGCCGTTCAAGCATTTGCCCAATGGAGTTCAACATTAGCCTCAAGGCTGTCCAGGGACCACCATGCTATTAAAAATTGTTCATATCATAAATATTGCACCGCAAAGATGTGCTGAAACCTCGGAACTCTTGAATAAAGCTCTTGTGAGATCCGGGGGAGGGTCCGGAACTCATTCGCGAAAACTCTAGACCTACCCGAAAAGAATTCGTGCTACGGTTTCGCACATGCGAATATTGCAATGAAGCAGTAGTATGCTTAATTGGGGGAAGGGCATGGGCCTCGCCGATGGATTAAGGAGCCATGGAATAATCAGCATGTAGGGGAGACTTCTTGGAATTGGTCTGGCCGAGTCTGACCGAGGAACAGAAACCTCGTCAATATTGACCATCATAATGTGTGCAAATATAAAAGGTAACACCTTTTTGCATATTAGCCCTCCTATCAGCCCCCTGTCACCCCTCCCGTACAGTGAACAATCGTACCTTACTAATTTTCTATTGAAACTTCCCAAGTACTTACAGCGAAAAACTTCCCCAAATTGTTTTGCCGGTAGAAAAAGATCACCCATTAGCTCTCCACATTTCCTCACATTTCATGCAACCGCGTGTTTGGTGCGTGATGCTCCGCATAAACAATGGAGTAGGGAAAACAAGCCAGTGAGCCACTACTGGAAAAAAGGCCGTGGCCGGCTCGACTTGAACCACTGGGTTGAAAACTGGGCCGTAAAGCTCAATCTAACTAACTAACTCACATTTCATGCGCACTAAACTGCAATGAAGCTAAGTCAGTATTAGTTAGCTAAGTTTTTCGTAATAGAAGCTACCATTAAAAATTTTAATGGTAGTTGTGTAAATTTATTGCGGTTAAGTCTTGAAGGCCTAAATACAGTTTCTTTAAAAATTATTCCAGTACAAATGTATGAGTATTGTAATTCAATTATAAACATCACAGTCAGTTTTGTCCATTTGGTATCTAAGTTGAAGAAATTTTTCATCTACTTATATGAAGTTTGTTAGATGCTATAAGGAAAGTGAGCTTACGACACTTATTAGGATTTTGGCTGAAGTGAATTCCGCCAGGACCCTGCCAATATTGGTTACAAAGTGAAGGTATTACAAATGACTGTTCAATAGACATTAAATAGTCGAAGATATGAATTAAAAAATTCACACTAAATGAGTACGATGCTAGTAAATTTGCTTGTATGTTGATATAAATATTCAGCTACTGTAATCATAACTAATATCCATATTCAGATTTTATAGACCGATTAAGAGCACTTCACTCTAAAAAAGTTGGTTAAAAAAACTAACCAACACTGGTCACGTTTGTCAAATACCTGAAATTGGTTAAAGTTTACCCAATAGGTGTTGATTAATGGGTTATCCAAGAAGTTTTTACCACTTAATTGGGTAACCAGCTTGTGGGGCAACCAAATACAAATATTGGGGAAAACTTTACCCAATTTTAGGTATTTGACATACGTGACCAGTGTTGGTGAACTTTTTTAACCAACTTTTTAAGAGTGTTGTACATCGTTTCAGTTAGACAATGCTTCATTATAACGCGGTTTACAATAGCAACAATATAAGGTTGCCTTTATAAAGTATACTTATTTCTAAGAACTTAAACTTAATAATGTTAGCTGTTCAATAAACTGCTAAAAATATCTGGAAATCTGGCAGAACAAAAACAAAGAGTTACATAAAGATTACAGAAAAATCCTGGCCAGTATTTGCCAGAAATTTTCTGCAATATTTCTGTTTCTCTTTGCTTTAAGTCGTGTAAATTTACGACCGTTTTACAGTGTACCCACCATCTTGTTAGCAATGCATGCAAGTCATATTGCGCGCTTCAGTTTGTAAATACTGTACAGTACTGTAGTACGGGTAATGACTCAAATCACGACGACACAGCTTAATTAAATTTATGAATAGTTTAAATATGCATAGGAGTTGCTTGAATCACAACAATATATGGTTAATAGAGCATATACTATCTATTTACACTGTTGCATCAAATAATGCCCGGACGCTCATTCATGCGAATGGAATCCCCATTTTCTACAAAGAAAAATAATTATTTTTTCAAAAGGAATAAACTTACCACTTTTCTAGAATCTTAATTAAGTTTTAGGTAACCACATCATCCCTCTGTTAATTGCTGACGCCGCATCAAGCCAAGAGTCCCACTGGTGTAACACACGATACACTTACAATCATAAAATTTAGCCATGTGAATGAACTAAATTAATGTGAGCTGATTTAACCAGGAAGCTGTCTAAGAAAACTCTCTGCTTTATGATGTAAATTGCTCATACTTAAATAATTTCTGACTATGTCACAAATTCACAATAATGCAGGGGCCTCGATCGGGTTTTTGAAATGGGGGGGGGGGTCCAGTGACGTAGCCACGGGGGAGGGGTGGGGGTTGGGTGTTAGAACCTCCAAGTGACCTGACCTTGCAATGCAAAACACCTAAAATGGCGGCTTTTTCTCTCTATCCTTAAACTTTTCCCTCATTTCGTGCCCCAACCTCACCCATGACACAATCCTGTCAACGCACCTAGGGACTCGAACATTTCCCTAAAGTCGCAACGGCCCTAAATCGTGTCCTGGACAGGATTCGTCTATAAATAAAAAAAAAACATGCACACTGGACGGGCATATACACAAGACATAGACAGACGGCGCATTCTAAATGCAATACTTTTTATCATTATAATTTAAATAGGCTCAACTGACGTTTAAACTGCCTGAAATATTTTGGGAAAAAATTTTCCCAAAATATTTTACTTGGTGGGACAATATCCCCGTGCCCCCAGAATCAACGCCCCTGCAATAATAAACTAGAATGTTAGTCACAAAATAATGAACGAATCTCAAACTTTGTCAGAAACTGTGTAGTAGTAAAACGTTATGGTAGTAGAATGTCGATGGGCAACGTGACTGCTCGGTTATTACACTACTGTATTTTGACTAATTTGTGTTTAAAGAAGACATTCTAGGACCCGAGACCATGATGACCCGGGACCAGTGTCGTCGCGCTTAACGCCCTTCCCCCTTCACGCTTTACTAAGACTGTAATTGTATGTTTTCTGGAAATGAACTGTCACCGAATATAGTTGAGCTCACGTTACGCCACCATCCTCTCGCTTCAAAACTATTTTTTAACATCCCTTCACTCAGCCTCTATGCTTTTGAAGAGCAGCCAGCCTAAAATATTTCTAGGCTATAAGGCAGCTAAAAGGGATCCTATACCCTAAAACTTTGACACAACCGTAATATCTATCGAATATAGTCACAATGTGAATAACATCACATTCCATCGTGTATGAAAACAGTGATATATAACACGTGTTGTAACATGTGATAAAGACTTGTCAGCTTCAAAGAAAGTGAATATTCAGTAATGAAAACTAGTCAGCACAAATTATGTGGTGCCCTCCTTTTACCCATATTTGGATATGCATTAAAATCTGCCAATGGAAAAGGCATGCAGCTTCCTCTATCTCTCTATCATGCTGTAAATCAGTATCTTGTACCCTGACCTTTGTTACTCATTGTTGTATATCTCAGTTAAAGGCAAGGCTAGACATAACGTATAAGGCGAAAGCTCGTTAGGTTCTAAGTAAAGGGTGGAAATTTCACATCATTAAATTAATGTAGCTTCCTTCTGAGATAGGCCGCAAATGCCCTGTCGTTTGTTATTATTGTAGATTATCCTTTGCAGGAAGTCGATCTGGTTCGTGGGTTGGGGGGGGGGCAACAATTTTCTAACAGCCGGTCGAACCCTGGATCCTGTCCCGGGCCGGATTCGTCTATAAGCAATCCACCCATATGAATGCGAGTACATAAGTATACGTACACAAAAACGCATACACTTTATCATTGACGCGCACCTACACTCAATTTTTCTGGAAGCACTTAAGCCATCTGTAAACCATAATGTCATATGTTGTTTATATTGTTTCTTATTTTTCTGAATTATTGGGGGCAAAATAATGTTTTCCCCCAATATTTTAATTTGGCTGGCAATTTCCCTCCTATCCTACCCCTCTCAAGAATCTACGCCATGCTTGTAAAACACAAAATTGTAGCTGTGCAGCACTGCAACTTCACTTTAATTTTGTCTTCATTGACAAGGACTTAAAACTGTCCTTTACCATGTACTTAATAATGATGTTTTGAACTAAAGAAAGTTTGGAATATTTGAATATCTATCATTTGTCAAGAATATAATGGGGATGGATGTTTGTGAGACAGGGTTCCCTATTACATACGCGAACATGCATACTGTATGTATATAAGCCGCCATATAACATTCATTTGAAACTAATAAAACGTAGCTAGACGAAAGATTGGGGGAAATACCCAAACGTTGTAACAAATTCGCCTTTGAATTAAACGAACCGGAATCGAACAACGGAACTAAAAATAGTGGCTTCCTCTTCCTGCTCAATATGTTTCCTGTTATCAAAGTGTTTCTTTACCACTCTGCCAAATCATAATGTAAACATTACCATTTTTACATTAGTTTTTTATGTAGGCTAAACTCTTAAAAAGGTGTTTAGAAAATGATCGTTTTTCTAAACACCGTTTTGCCTCCAATTTGTTAATTTACACAGAAAATAAAGAGTCAGTTACCATCTTTGAAGTGAGTCAATTTGCCCCTTTAGTGATTCACTTACAGTTAAATAAAAGGTGAGTAACTATGGGTACAAATTGGTTCAGTTTTACGATATTGGCTCAATTTTTACTTTTGTGTACATACTAAACACAGATGGCTACTTTCTAAACATGTCACTTTAAACACGTTTAATTACTAATCCTTTAGTGTTTAGTAGATAAACATGTTTAGGTAGAATGAAAACGTGCGTACAAAGTAGAGGCAAAATAAGACGTTTAACTGCTAAACATTAAAGTGTAATATGCACAATTTACCAAAAAATGTTTTAAATTAGTAAATACATTGATTTCGTTCAATAAATAATTATAAAAATTAATAAAAATTTTAAGTCTTTAATTGATTTCACTCGATTCCCCCATCATCGCCAATTAATGTCTGGTTAGGGATGAAATCCCCTCCTGCCTTCCGTGACAACTGATTTGCTCATTTTTCCAACTATGGTGCAAAATTTTCACCATCGATAAAACACTATAATCGTGTGATGCCTTCGTCCCCAGCTTCAAAGGAGGTATTAATTGCCGAGTATTTCATAGATTCCATGTTAACTCGATCAGCATCATTGTTGTTCACATTCTCTTTATCTTCTTCTCTTTGGGGCGGTAACATGAATACTTCATCCGACATTTGTGATATTTGAGGAGTAAGTTTTCTTCTGGCTACAACCGCTGAACTAACGACATCAGGTTGATCCGATGGGAGGCCCTCTTTATCCTGTGTTTTGACTTGAGTGTGTGTTTCTTGTTGTTTAGGGGTACTTGTTTTCATAGTACCATCATTTTCTAAATTAATTTCGGTTTTATTTGAGTGAGGTAATGTTCCATTCCTAGATAGCGTGTCGTACATGAATTTGTCCTGAATTGGATCAACGTAGGGAACTTCGTCATACGCTGCTGTTTCTGATCTATTAAGGGTATACGATTTGTCAATTTTATCCGGGAAGTCGGGGTAAGAAACTTTCCTGTACGCTTCGCTTAAAGAAAATTCATTTTTGTCTTTAACACTGTCATTAAAGACTCTCTCTACGTAACTTTTAAAATCTTGCTTCTTTCGTCTCAAACTTTTCCTTCGTATCCATATACAACTTAATAAAACGATAAGTGCTACCAGGGTTACGATGGCGGCCACTCCCCCTGCTACTATTGGGACTATTGGTAATTCCATAATTTTATGGTTTGAAAGTAAAATTCCTCACGGAAATGTTTCGAAGGTGACTGCAAAGAATTAAATGCGAATTTTACAACTCGGAATTTCCATAACGAATAGGTTAAATCCCACTGTTTTCGATGTTTAACAAACGCTCCTCCTCAGCTGACAAGGTTTTTGTCTTGTTGGGGCAAATAGCACACGTTGAAACGTATTGAATAAAACCCATACGATCGAAGTGCAATGGTCCGCATTCGCAGGATCGGCACAATATTTATCAAGGGAGCTGTCAGATTTATCGTTCTCTCCTCCTCTTGTATACCATGTATACCGTGTAAGCTAAGCTTGAAAACTGCAGACGGTAGTTTGGATTTTACGCACCAAATTTCTTACTTGTCTTTACGATAACAATACGTATTTAAATTTTCAAGCTTACAAATCAGTCAAAAATTGAAATTACACCAACTGTTTCTTGAGGTGGTAGCAGTGGTACCTGCTGTGTTGACTCTATTTCGCCTGAGATCCGTCGGTCCCTCCAGTTGTTCCGTTAGGAAACTTTTTTGTTATTCGTATTCAGTAGCGCAAATAACAATCTAATGTGATGAATAGCGGCTATTTTACCGCAAAAAAGCTTACAAAGCCACAAAGGGAACAAAAGAATATTAACGGTTGGCTGCCCGTTTGAAGGTAGACAATTGAAGTAGCTTAACTGTGTAGTAATGCACCAGGGAGAAGATTGTGTGAGCATCACAACTGTACTATTAACGCGATCTAACTTAAACGAAAATAGAGATGGCATTGCCAAAAATGTGACATAACAATTGAAGCCTTTCATGCAGAAAAGACGTCTGTGATTTACGAACTGATTTAGAAATGGAAGAGGTTTAAAATACCGCGTAGGCTATCCGCTATATAGTAGCGGACTAGAGCTGAATTCACTACCAAGTTGGTGCAAGTGGCACTGGACAGCATAGCCAAAAATTTTCATTTTCGGTGGACAGGTGTTGGGCCTGTTCGCTGGCATGCAGGATGGGAGTCTAATGGGAAGGAGAGAATGTGACAATCCGCCTGGCCCACTTGTTGAATATCTAGCTGAGCACCCTCAAATGCAATTTAATGCAACATTAAGCACCTCTCGACGTTAACTTATTTTTCCATTACATTTTTTGGAGAACTTGATTGGGGAGGGGGAACGGAACCCCTTCCCCGACAAAAATACTGCCCCAATGGTGTCCAAATGACTAGTTTTAGACCTTTTTGTGTATATCCTAAGCGTTTCAGGTTACCGGACGCATACCCCCCCCCGGACAAATACCCATAGGCGTACGGGGGTATTTGAGTTGGGGGGGGCAGAGGATTCTCTGCCCGAAAAATGTCATTCTGCCCGAAAGACTGTCTAAGCGGAGCTCCACCATCGGTTGGCGCGGAGCGTACAGAAAATTTTGAAAAATCGCAACCTCTCAGACAGCCGGAAATGGCCTTTCCCAGGCTTATAAGCAGAATCAAAGCCGTCTATATTTTGAACTTTCGTTTGCAATAAAATTTTCACCAAAAATGAGCAAATCTTCAAAAAGGTCAAAAACTCCCAGATGAAATGTACCACTACCATTGAATGACTACATTAAGCTATAATCATTGGAAAATGAGTTTGTTTGCGCGTTCTACAAACTATTTTACGTCATGCAGCATGAGATTATCATTAATATAATTTTGAAAATTGAAAAACTTCAGAAACCCTTAAAAATCCCAAGGCATTGTCATGGAGGGCGATAGACAGACTCTCAGCGCTCCGCGCCACCATGACTTGGCCCGGAACTCCCCAAAATTTTGGCCCAAAACGCCTCCAAGATCGCTGGAAATGGCACTTCCAAGGCTATTCAAGAGTTCCCACAACTCAGTAAGTTGAATCAATACGGTGAGATGTCTTACCCTAGAGCTGTGTGATTAGAAAGAAAGGAAGGGGAAAGGGCGTTCACAAGGCACTATTCATATATTCTTCCCGATCCAGCAATCGGTAACTGAGGTTCGTCCTTAAAAACATTTTATTTTATATTATGATATACCGCACCTGGGAATGCAGTGGCGTAGCCAGGATGGGATTTTTGGGGGGGCCTAGGAAACAAGTGGGGGGCCTGGTACCTCCGAAGGTCAGGCTTGGCAAGACTATCTAAGCGGAGCGCCACCATCAGTTGGCGCGGAGCGTACAAGAAAATTTTGGGCTTTAAAACCCCTCCAGATGGCCGGAAACGGCACCTTCCACGTGTTTTAAGCTGGATGTACCCAGCCTAGAAATACGAATCTCATGTCTGCAACTTCTCAAATAATGAGAATAAAAAATCAATCTATGAAAAATGGTAATACATACACTTTTTAGGGACCCCCAAACTGGGCATCTGATCTGTGGCCTGGGGATGAGACTAAAGGGAAGCGGTATCTCCCTTTCCCTTGGGAAAAATTGTAAACTTCAGAAAGACATAGATCGCAAATGCGGCAATATTTAAATCTAAGCGGAGTGCCACCATCAGTTGGCGCGGAGCGTAGAAGAAAATTTTGGGCTTTAAATCCCCTCCAGATGGCCGGAAACAGCACTTCCCACGTGTTTTAAACTGAATGTACTCAGCCGCAAATGCGGCAATATTTGAATGGATTTCAGTAACCTAAGGCAGTACCTTACCATTTAACAGGAAAACCAAAAGTATTTGTGTCCCCCTGTGAGAAACTTTCTTTGCGTTAGATTTCCTAGATGCAAAATGGTACTATGTTTGGCAAAATTTTAAACTGATTATAGGCCTAAGTTTTAAGATTTTCCCGTTTTGGGGAGCATGAAAAATATCAAAATGTTTTTAGTTTTTGTAGAGATTTTACAAGAGACATACATACTCGCAAAGGAACAAGTGCAAAATGGTGCAGTATTTGTCCATCGGTACATTACATAGTCAAAATGAAAATACTACGAATAAATCTCTCAAAATAATTGAACCGCAAAGCAGAAGTATGCATCATGTGGGAAACACATGAAATCAGGACTTTGTGGACAGTTTACAAATCCGCCGGACGTCAGTGCCAACTAGTAAAAAGGGACTTGCCGAAAAAAATTGTCCTACAGTGGCACTTCGCCATGGGCAGGTGTGAGGCACGACATAGGCATAGGCCTACTTGTAAAGGATGGAAGGGAAGAATTATCTGGGGCAGTATCTTACCCTTACCTGCTTACGGCATATTTTGTGTATGACAAAGTATAGGAATGGTCGTGTAAAAGTGGTCTCCAGTGTACGATTGCCTTATTTTCAGTAAATCAATCAGCCATCCGAAAGGCAGAAAGGGGTTTGACCTAACAAAGTCACATTTAGGTTTGTCGTCGAGACTTTCGTTTCATCTTCTAAGTGAAATGCAAGAAAACGACAGTGCAGATTACAAACGGTATCTAATTTAGTGAAAGCAGGCATTTTGAAGTTATTACTTGATTTCATACGTGCGCACAAAATGTGTTTTACACACATTCATCCATATTTTTTTTTAAAAAATTTTACACATTTTATTTATTTACTGTTTTGAAGGAAATACTTCAAATTTTATTTCCGTTCACAAATTTTATTTTTTTCAATTACTCTATCAGGACGCAAAAAATTTGGGGGGACCTGAAGAAAATCTGGGGGGCCTAGGCCTCCCAGGCTTCCCCCGTGTTTACGCCACTGTGGGAATGTATAAAACATTACCTGGTCTTGTATCTTTCCGGGGAAAACTGTAGAACGGAATTAAAAACATGGGTACCGTATGTCTGTGACTCTGTTGCGACTCTTGCCCGAATTTCAGTTCCACTGAATTGATACAACTGTCTATATGACTCGGCCCGAACTCCCGACTATATATGAATGATTTTTCTACTCACGCCGTTTGAGAAAAACCCGACTTGTCACGTTGCTAGATGTTTTTACATGAATTTGTGGGCAGACTTACTTGCAGATTTGTTCACACTAAATTCGTATGCTGATTTGTTTACCATTGCCCGAATTTCGGTTCCAGAGCACTGCAGGTTAAAAATTTTCGCACAATTTTAAGATCATTTTGAAAAGTGCACAATCTTCATCTCATTCATATGCTGCCCAAACACCTCTTGACCAAGTACGTTTCAGCCTTCTGGTGGCTATTGGTGATTGTCATTTAGTAATATGGTGCGTCATAAGATAGCTTTTGATTGATTTGTTCGGGCAAAATTTTGGGGACTGTATACATCCTCTCTCCCCTTGTAATCTGGCAATTAAAAATATCCCAGAACTTTTTTGCAACTTTTGCCCAAATATTGTGTCATTTCGGGGAAAGGTTTGCGCAAGAATATGAAGTGAGGCTGGCGAAAAATTGTTCTTTTCATAAGCTGCCCGAATGTGTCCCGAATTTTGGTATCTTTTAGAGTTTTCATGAAAATTTTACCGTGACTATGATGCTTTTTTATCATTTTTCGGCCAAGTGTTTGAAGGAATTCGGGCGCGCCTAGGAGTTTTCTGTGTAAGTAGAAACAAACCAGGTTTTAAGCCTCAAACGGCTACCCGAATTTTTCCAAATCCCTGCCCGAATTTAGGTCTTGAGAAAATTTGGGGGGCAGTCTGCCCCCCGCCTCGTATGCCTATGCAAATACCTCCGGACAAATACCCCTGGACAATCACCCCGGACAGTTTCCACCCGGACAGTTAGCGCCCGGACAAACACCCCCGTGGACAACTAAACCCCAGGACCACCTCCAACCGGACAAATACCCCCGACGGGGAATAAGTCCCCCCGGACATTTACCCCCAGCAACTGCCTTCACGCAAGTAGTGACCATACCTAGGAAAAAATTCTACGCTCCGCCGGAACCAATTGCCGCGTTTGACTTATTCTGAAAATAATTGACTTGTCTAAGACAAGGTGAAAGCTTAAGATGATGTGTTTTTTTCAATACGAGATTTACCCAAAAATGTAAAACCAGCCGGCAAAACCTCGTTGTGTCCACAATCAAAGATACAATATTTTACGTGCAGTAACTCTCAGTGCATGCTGTGTAAAATAAGTTGCTCTGCATTTTTGAATTTGATGTTAATCATACAGGCTAGTTGTACCTGTTGAGACTTTTGATAAAAATAAGGTGAAACTGTAGTTTGAGATGACGAGTGACTGCCTTTACATGGAAATAAAGATTTATAACGTAACATGTCCTCGCCCTGTCACGATTTGCATGCACGTTATACCTTATTACCATTACGTACTACAAGGGGTATTAAAATTGCACAGAGGTTTTCTGGCCCAGAATATCACTTATCCGAAAATAAGAGGTAAATCTCCATTCTCTGTCAGCAGGGGATGCAGTGATGTATCGTTGAAAGGAATAATGAATGTAGCTTAATAGTTTTCTGCCAAAAATACCAAATAACCACCATTTTTGTGCGCTTCGCGCACTGTGATCTTCGCTCCTATTGTTACTGTGACATCATTCTTCAATACCGCTTTCAGATTGTTGAATCACTTTTAGATTGTTCAACGGTTATTGATTGTAACTAGTGTTGTAACAACTCAAGTCACTGACTCGGACTCGAGTCGATTCGAGTCGCATTTTGTGATGACTTGACTTGAGTTGGTAGTCCAAAATGACTTCACTTGACTCAATTGACTCGAGTCAATACCAAAATGACTTGACTTCACTCTGACTCGAGCCTATAATGACTCGAGTCTGAGCATCCGAACAGATACTCGAGTCACAGAAACAGACTCGAGTCGAATCAGCATAGTCGAGTCGTCTCGAAAGACTCGCTAGCGCGGCGCAAGCAGGCAAAACTTATCAATTGCAATTTACAATCTACGTATATAAGTGACGTGCTAGACCAACCATTCAGGCCCGGAAATATGCAGAGACACAGGACCGTGCCCCCCCCCCTTCCCGTGTGCAACAATGTGACCCTCATACGGAAAACCAATATGAAACAAACTTTTACATCCTGTAAACGGTGGTCCGGTATGTTTCCTGGCGATTTCTTGACAACAAAAAATCTCAAAACGCCTTTAAAAATTAACATATTGGGTATCTTGTTTTCTGTAACATTTGTTTTTAAAATAACAAATGTTTTCCCGCCCTGTGCGCTCTTTGTTCTTCAGTTACTGTTTGGTAAACTGGTTAAAATATGTTCTTATATAGAGGTAAAAGGTTTCTCACTTAGACTATTGTTATCCCCTGTGTGTGTGTGTGTGGTGGGGGGAGGGGGGGTTCTACAAACTAAATTGATAAGAAGTTCTGTTCTCTTTTTTGCTACTGTTGAAAGATTCTTCATTGATACCTTACATCATATTTTGTAAGGAACGTAAGTGTCTCAATGTCGAGTCCAGGGTAATCGAAGATTTAATCCCCTGCGACCAATCGCCCGGGGTCTTGGTTTAACCCTTAAAGACAGACATTCATCACCCGAGATGAGTTGTTACACTATATGGAACAGTGGTATAATGTAACTGTGAGGGGGAAGCGGGAGGTCACCTCACCGCCATCACTCGTCGTCCTGGAAAGGTTCGTCGTTACATTTGCTGATCTTGTCGGTGCATTCTCCCGATGTAGACAGGGGTGGCGCCAGGTGGGGGCCAGGGAGCCCTCTGGGAGGGCTGGCATCCCTATCTTGTGATGTTTACATTTTCGACGGGGTGTCTGTAGTCGAAAGAATGCGGTCCCGGAAGACGTTCAGTCGCGTCGACGATTTTTCTATTTTTGCTCTCAAAAGGACAGTTTTCCTCACAAGAACCAAACCTTTCGGCGAGCTTCGCGTGCCGTAGAGCCACACCAGTTTATTCAATGGTTCCATTTTTCACGAAGGTAGGTAGCACAACCTGAGTTATGCCAGATAGAACCTAACTGTCAGGAAAATTGGCCTATAAAAAAGCTTTCAAAAAGTACATATTCTTACAAGTGCGGATTACCAACAAATCTGCAATTTCGCCGTTTTGATTCCGGGAAAATAATGAAAACAGCGCAGAACTATGTTAAGTTCTCTCTTTATATGCAAGTTATTTATGCAATACATGCCCAACAATGGCATGGTATAGTAATGCCTACTCCCCAACCATTCCTTCGACGGCATCGGGTCGCTGCCTCCCGGCGACTCCCCCTGTGGTTGACAGTGGAAGATACTCAATAGGCACAACGGTTTCATTATCAATTATAAGCCCCGTTACGCTTCTGTTAAGGACTTGACTCGAGTTGACTCGATACTTGACTTAACTCGGCTTTTGTCTGTTTATTATGACTTGACTTTTCTTGACAAAGTTCCTGATTTGACTTGACTTGAGTAATGTTGTAAATGACTTGACTTGTGTGACTCGACCCCGTTTGGCTTGACTTGGCTTGTGACTCAACCCAAGGGTGACCCGTTACAACACTGGTTGAAACGCTAAATTTTGGTCCACAGTGTACTTTTTCTGGGGTAATTATCAATCTGGTACCTATTCAAGGGGGTATTTGTCCTTGGGGTGTATGTCCTTGGTAGCTATCTGGGTCAGATTTGACCCGGTGATATAGGACAGGAGTGGATGTCCGCGGTATATTTGTCACAGTGCATGGTATACGATCGTTTGGTAATTTGTCCGATAATCCCCCATGAAAAATATAATACAAGAATAAAGATTGACGCTACCTACCTTTGTAAAAAAATATTACAAGATTATTTTATTCTACATGGTGGGCAATTATGGGGCAACATAGCAAGCTATAATTTGTGTATAGTCGGCATGCATAGTAAGTTATTATAGCTACGGAAAATTACATTTCTTATATAATCATTATTTCTATTACAAACTAGAAAAGGAGAATGTTTTCTTTCAAATTGTAGTGACATCGTGATCTCTACCTTATTTCCTTTCTTACATTTTATACGATCGTGCAAATTATTTCGAAAACTTACATATATACAATACTATGCTGGCATAACACTGGTTACACAGCAGCCGGGTTTGAATGATAGCTCAACGGTCAATGAGACAATGGAACCCGGAAATGATTGTCAATTGACATTTTCACTGGAGAGGGTATAGACTGTGATGACTCACCAAACGAGAAAGGGTGGGTAAGGTTGAGCCTCCCCCCCCCCCCCGTTCATTCCGTCTTAAAATGGCACAAATAGGCCAGAATATCAAAGTAAATCACCTAAAATTACTCAAAGAAAATCTTGTAAATCGTAAACAGGAATTAGCAGGAATTGTTCGTGTATTATCTATACAGAAGTCTCACAATAACTAATACAAACTTCACAGTAACTACTATCAGTTACCACAGTTACCATTCTCTTTAATTTTTAAACCTCTGTCCCACCTTTACTGTCAGGGACCTCGCCCGATTGTGTATCTATATTTGGGGTCTTATATTTGAAAAGCTCATCTCCGAAACTTAAAAAAGTCGGAGATGGAAAGTGGCGCTACCTTAGGGATATGGCACACAACGACCCTAGTGGTGCCAGTTGACCGAGGCCTGACCCAATTGTGAAGATACCCTCGCAGTTACCTTAGGTGTCCGGTTACATGCACGTTAAGGCCCGCGAGTAACAAAACTCGGAAGAAGACTTGCTCATATGTCTGTGCATCCGTCTCCTATTGTTAACACATTTATCGAGAGAGTATTCACTGGGGGTATTTGTCCGGGGATATTTGTCGGGGGTATTCTTCCGCGGGGGTAGTTGTCCGGGCGGGATTTGTCCGAGGGGGTAGTTATCCGCGTGGTAATCGTCCTGGGTTTATTATCCAGGGATATCCGCCCGGGGGTATTTGTCGGGGGGGGGGGGATCTGTCCAGACACGGTGCTTCATCATTACAACTATAAACATATACCGTAATAGATAAACTTGTGAATGTCATTTAGCTTCAGTACACTGAGCTCAATGCGGCATGTTCCTATTTTATATTTAAGGTAGCGTGACATTTAAGCAAAATGCCCTTGCTTTACTTGGCAGTAAGGGAGTGGAGGCAAAATCCGTCGGAATTATGTCAATATCTTTTACAGTTCTCAATATACACCTCTTCAAAGTTTGAATGTTTCTGAAGCAACTTGTTGCTTATATTAAACTAACGATGTCGAATGTTGCACAGTGTACACATTTCTTTTGATAACCCTATATTAATTATCTCTTATAATTACTCATCAGATAGTTTATTGTTTGGTAAATGATACTGACTATGTTCAAGGATACAAGTTAAACTTATTAAGTAGAATCCTCATGGCATCTAAAGCTTCAAAGGTCCTTTAAAAGAACTTGTATAAGCAAAGTATAACATTAGCCGTATATGTCCTGTCCCTCTCATTACACTACAAGATTTAATTTTTGAGCCCATGTTTTTTAATGATTAAGAGGAAATCAGAAATTGCGATGTAAAATGGTCGATTTGGACAGATTTTGGTTGGAATTACGGATTTTTCATTGGTTTCTCAGTAATGCCTTTTAAATCGAATATTCAA
This sequence comes from Holothuria scabra, assembly GCA_037179385.1. Classification (NCBI taxonomy): domain Eukaryota; kingdom Metazoa; phylum Echinodermata; class Holothuroidea; order Aspidochirotida; family Holothuriidae; genus Holothuria; species Holothuria scabra. The sequence goes on from CM074190.1 coordinate 47,000,797, forward strand.
TTTTGTCATTTCCATATCATCCGACATTTCAAGTGTTTGCCCACGTGATATACGTGACGAACGAGGCCAAAAACGACCGCTTGCAGTGGAAAATTTTCATACCGTTATTTATGAAAAACGAAAAAAAAAAAAATTACTCAAAGGTTGATCTTTCACGTACCTAAAACTACAACATTTTTTTAGTAGTTTTGCATTGGCACAACTCGCAGAGTACGGTACTGTAGCTCAAATAGCACAGTGTACTGTACTGAGAGTATTTTGATTACCGGTGGCCGCCGGGGTCTTGTTTCAGGCAGTTTTGGGACAGGCAAGTTAGGAAAATTGGAACTGTTTGAGGTGACGGGGTTAGAGCTTTACGTACAGATTACGAATAGGATAATGTAACATAACATATTACATGGCAAACTGCAAGTCTGGTAAAATGTTCTCTCGACTGGAATAGTAAAAACCATGTCAGCAACTTTGGTAGTCACGGCATCGGACTGCCGTCGGCCACTTCGGCGGTCCGTCTGAGAAGTATCAGGTGGCTCACCAGCGGCCCTTTGAAATCGATGAAACTGATTAACTGGACATTTTACCCAGCATACAATTTCGACCCGGATCTAGCCAAAGGACCTTCGATAGCCCTCCTACGGTCCATCAGGTTTAAACCAGCGAATTGTTAATAACACCTCCCTGGTTCAACCACTTATTCAGGGCCGATCGAAATCCGACAATGGCCGGGCGGACCGCCGGATATTTCTGAATGGGTTGCAGTGTGGTATAGGGAAGTCTCTCTCCCCGCGATAAATCTGCCCAAAGAAAAACTTTGTGGAGTATACAAATACCAAACCTGCATAACAATCACAACTGTTTATTATACTCCTTCGGGAAAGTGTCGTTAGAGTAATTTGAAAGAATTTAGATAGTGTGTCCCGTGCACATAAAATCCTGACATTGCCACTTTGGCTAGTACCCCGCGGAGCCGAAACTGTTATACTCAGCTCCTCATCAGCTTCCATGCTCACCAAGGAATACGCCGTTCAGCAGGCCACATACAACACCGTGGCTTGAACCTACAATATTGTCCAAGGACTTTTCCCTGATTTTTTCCTAGGGGACATATTGCGAGCATAATTAAGATTGAAAGTGCGTGCAGTAGATGCCTCTAGCATGAAGCTAAGGAGATTCCTGCTCAAACTCAAAGGACCAACGGTGACGTATTGCGTTCCGCACCGGGATGCTTTATTGGAAGAGCATCCGAATAGCACCTGGGAGGCCTGGGTTTCAATTCCCCGACCTAGTCATACTGAAGACTTGAAAGGCCCAATTCTTTCACCCCAAACAGTTCCAATTGTCTTAACCGTCTCACTAAAGCCCCTACTATAATTGTCTAAAATTCTTCCCTTTCAAGACGTAATCTCAGTTTGTTGCTTCAGTTTACTATAAATTTGAGCAAAGTGTACAAATTAAACACTCTCAGTAGTGTTCATGCTGTGTAATATAAGCTTTGATACTCTGCACTGTTTAAACTTTCTGCTAATCAAAGAGCTGAGCCAATGGAGAATTCTGTAGACTACTACAGTAATTGTAGCTTGGGGTGAGAAGACAGGCCCTTCAAAGAGGGAATTACTTTCCTTGGACATGCATGATGCTCCGCATAAACAATTGGGAATAAGGGAGATTATTACAGTGCACCTAAACTGGAAAGGCCACGCTGGCCCCTCTAAATTTAACCCGAAAGTTATAAATATTGATGCATTTAACTCCAACAAATCAATCAGTCGTACTCTCCCGTATCTTAACTGAATCCGGTTACCAAATGATCCTGACATTGCATTACAGATTGAGCTCCTTTGAAACCTGGACAAACTTGTCATTCCTTTGAAATCCTTACTTCTAATACAAGTGAGAAAATGCTACATTGTTGGACATTATATGGTCCAGTGAGCGCCATGTCATGACGTCCACACTTCAAGGGGAAGAATTCTCTGATGGGCCGGCCGTTGTGGGACCCATCGTCTCATTTGAATTGTCCCTTTTCTTCCTACACCAAGGGTACTTGTATTCAATTCAAAGCCCGAATTTAGTCTGTTTTTCATAATTATTGCTAAATACATAAATACAAGGCTAATGGACGCAAGAGATTTCTCACAAAAGCATGATATATAACTTATAACATTTGAATCAGTTAACATGCTAACTTGCCATAAATAGATAGGGAGAAATTTCAGAGACATTAATGCAAGCTTTGGGGAGCCTGAGTACTGGTTGAACGTCTGCGTGGCCGGCGGATTTATTGCAGTACGAATAGGAGTCGGAAGTTGGCTAGATATTAAAATAGGAAGAAGACTAGGCAGCAGAGAAAAGCATGCTTCAAAGTCCTATTACTTGCTCCAGAAAAACGTGTATTTCAACAGATAGACATACATTGTCCACTCCGGACGACGACCAAACTAAGACTATAACAAACAACACGAAAGTAAGAACTAACACGACACCACAACAACAAAGGCACTTATATTCTTACAATTTTTTAAATTACTAATTTAATAATGATACGATTTCCCCGCATGAAACACTGCATTGCCAAATGGTTAGAGCATTCCACTTCCATCTGGGAGGTTTAGAGTTCGAGTCCTGGCCGGGTTACACCAGGGAGATGTTACGGCTCCGTAACAGCTCCCTGGTCATACCAACTCCTTTAAAAATGAAACCTACATTAAGATGGATGCATGCCCACAGCTTAAGCAATGGAGCAGGGAAAACAATTAGCTTCATGTGGGGTTAAAACGAACTATGTTTTGCGGTTTCGGGGTTAGTATCGTATCGCCTCCGTTTCTGCCCTCCTTGGCCGACTACCCCCCCCCCCCTCCCCCACCGAGTCATATTCTTTTGAAGCGAAAGGCTAACCGTCTGCTAATACGGGATAGTGTAACTTTTTTCTATTGTTATTAGTAGTAAGGGACATGATGACTATCGGTTAATTATACGAAAGTAAGGGCGGCGATTTGTTTCAAATATCGGGGGTACATTTCTACGACCTGTCAACGGCCTGGCCATAAGGTACTCGGATTTGGGGGAGGGTCACAGGGAAAGGTCAGATTGTAGTTATTAGTGACACAACGTGATAACCATTATTTGCCAGAATCACACAACACCCCAAGCTTACTTTACATAGCCTAGCAGTGTCAATGTTAGTTATATTGTGCATTCATGAGCAAGAAGAGGGCGACAATTGTTTTCACCTCCTTTTTCAATACAGACTGCGTCGAGATTCCAGCCGAAAATTGAATGGGAGAGACAGTCTTTAATATCACCTCTAAAAACTGCCTGGTGAAATTTTCACCAGGTTCAGTGTTTATATGCCACCTAGACAACCTAAGATTGTGTAGGTGGCGTTCGTGTAACAAGGGGGGGGGGGAGATTTCAACAGGAAGTTATTAGAGTGTAGGATCTTAGTGTCAGCGCACTAAGAGCAGGGTCACAATACAGCTATATTGGATCGGATTTCTCTCTGATTTTTGTGAGTTTTAATTAATATCTCCTCCACATTTGGTCGAAAAGAAACAAAGATTTGCCAACCTGTGTAGATACATGAATTGTATCGTAGGACCGCGTAATTCTAAATTATACCAATTATTTCGTGACGACATATCCACAGAGATATTTTATCGGATACGCGTAGTCCGATAAAAGCTTTCTGTCAATGTAACGTTACAAAATAAGTAGTTTACACATCATTTCTGTGGTCCTCTCATACCGATCATATATTTGCACAAGATGGCAAATGTTTGGTTCTTTCCTACAATGGATGGAGGGTATTTTAACTAAAACTAACAAAAATCGGACAGTAATCCGATCCGACTGTAGTGTGACCTGTGCTTTTCTTTAAATGATTTTTAATTACTCAGGAGGGGAAATTTTGAAATAATGTAGCATTGTGGTACAAGTACGAGTTCAAGTTTAAGTATCCCAGCCATCATCACTTTATCATATTATTCTAGTTCTCAAGGAGGCTGCTACATGAAACCCCATGGATGATGCAGGGAAACCAACGAGTGTTCCCTAGCTCTTCCATGAACAGAAAAAAAGTTTACTCATTTTAAGGTTAACGATAAGTTAAGTATAGTTGGTAGGCTATAGTATAGTCTAGTCTTACACATCGATTGTGAGCCTTACACGCGAAGAATGCCTACTATAAAAGGATCTACACGACAGAGCTTTAGTCCTATAAGGATCCAGCAACCCGAAGCTGCGCCTCGTTTTCCGAAACTGAGTACCCGGGACGAAACAGTTTAGACTCGCAAAGCACGTCGGGAAATTTGGGATTTTGCTCAAGAAATGCAAAAAATGTTGATGTCAAGGAAATAGAAGAAGTTTCCCAGTTCTTCTACAAGACAATTCTACAGGACAATTTTCCCAGGTATTTTATTCCTAGTCCTCTCAAAGACTTGAGCTGTTCTTTGACTGTGCAAAATTCAAACTTTATTACATTGTTCACAAAATTATCCGGAGGGTAATGCAAGTCCATAATATGTGAACTCTTTGTGGTTGTTCAATAGCGCCAGCTCCCCTGCACATTTTGACTTTGATGTCAATCAATGACCATCCAGCAATTAAGTTTCCATTCTCATAAAATTAAATTCGTGAAAAACCAAGACCGCACAGGATTTCGAGGGATAATCCTCTTCGATTACCCTGCTTGAAGTAATATATGACGTTGTGCCTGAATACAGAAATTTCCAAACAGTAGCAAAAAGGGAACTCTAACTTTTTAAATCCATGTCCTGAACTTGAAGGAAAATAGCAGACTCCGATTCGCCTCGTCGTTATTTTCCAAATTTGGGGTCTTGGTTTATTCCCCACGATAGCCTACTCCAACAAATGTAGTTCATTACGTTAGTACCGTAGACTGCATATGGTGACACTGTTAGAATTCAACAAAAATGCAGATCACATTTGCAGTGGCGTACGCAGGCTTTCTCTCAGCGGTGAAGGGGGTATGTAGTATGTTGAGTGATCGCTAACGTTGGGAGGGGTCTAAGAGGTGGGAGTGTCCCCTTTCCTTTGAAATTTCCAACGATTTTAGATACAAGATTTCGACTTTTACATAGAAGGTTGAAATGTTCTGGTTAATGGGTAAAAACTGAAAAAAATTGCTTTAAAAACATGCAATGTAATTTCAAGTACGTTACCTTTCGAAGTAACATTTGTTTTTAAGTTTGCGTAGTTTTAGAAGTCAAAGTGACCAGCAAAGACGTACGTTGGGGAGTATAAATTTCAGTCTTGGGTCTTCCTTGCCCAAACACTAACTTCTGCCAAAAACGCTACAAAACAGAAAATTTCGCTAAATCAACACCTCAAATGGACGGAAATAGCATTTTGCAGACTTATACGTAGAATCTATGCAGTCGCTTTTTTTGTCGTTTGCAATAAAATTCTCACTTCAAAATAAGTTCGCAAACTGCAAAGTGATCAGGAGGCCCTTGAAAATACTTGACTCGAAAAATGTAATTTTGCCTGAACGACTACAAGAGGAGAGCCACTATTAGTCGGTGTGGAGCATACAGAAAATTTTAAAAACATCACGACCCCCAGATGGCCAAAAATTGCGGCTTCATGCTTGTAAGAGAATCTATAAAATGTTTATTGTTAGCTTTCGTTTGCAAAAAATAAACAAAAAATTGCAACTTGCTAAAAGATCAGGAAATAACACATATTTAAAATGTACCAATGTCATTTAATTGAATGGTCTCGAATCTTTCCGGGAAAAATATGCTAAGGTTTATTTTATGTGACTCTTGGCTAAATTCAAGATCCGTTGTATTGACGAAATAGTTTGTATGACTGCCCGGTTTCCCGGCTATAAATGGTTCAACAGTAACCTATTTTGCATGCTAAATGGCAAACTGAACACCTTCCGCTCCCCTGTTTCCTTTGTAGGTCACATCTATGACAACGTGGGAGGGGTCTTAGGCAGTGGCGTTGCCAGGATGGGATTTTTTTTTTGGGGGGGGGCTAGTTTTGGGGGGGGCTAGGTAACAAGTGGTGGGGCCTGGTACCTCCGAGGGTCATGCACGGCAAGACTATTTAAGCGGAGCACCACCATCAGCTGGCGCGGAGCGTACAAGAAAATGTTGGGCTTTAAAAACCCTTCCAGATGGCCGGAAACGGCACTTCCCATTTGTTTTCAGCTGGATGTACCCAGCCTTGAAATACGAATCTCATGTCTGCGACTTCTCATATAATGAGAATAAAAAATTAGTCTAATATAAAAGAAGAGTAATACATTCACTTTTTAGGAACCCCAAAACTGGGCACTTCTGATCAGTGGCCTGGTGGATGAGACCAAAGGAAGCCGGTTTCTCCCTTTCCCTAATTGGGAAAAATTGAAAACTTCAGAAGGACGTTGATCGCAAAAGCGACAACATTTGAATCATAGCGGAGTGCTACCATCAGTTAGCGCGGAGCGTACAAGAAAATTTTGGGCTTTTAAACCCCTTCAGATGGCCAGAAACGGCACTTCCCACGTGTTTTAAACTGATTGTACGCAGCCGCAAATGCGCCAATATTTGGATGGATTTCAGCTTACTTCAGGCAGTATCCTACCCTTTAACAGGAAAACCAAAAAGTAGTTGACAATGTGTCCCCCTCTGAGAAACTTTTTTGCGTTAGATTTCCTAGATGCAAAATGGTACCATGTTTGGCAAACTTTTGAACTGATTATAGGCCTAAGTTTTAGGATTTTCCCTTTTTGGGGAGCATGAAAAATATCAAAATGTTTTTAGTTTTTGTAGAGACTTTACAAGAGACATATACTACTACCAAAGAAACAATGTGCAAAATGTTGCAATATTTGTTCATCGGTACGTAACGTAGACAAAATTAAAATCAGACTCTCAAAATAACTGAACCGCAAAGCAGAAGTATGGATCATGTGCGAAACACATGAAATCCGGACCTTGTGGACATTTAACAAATCCCCCGGACGCCAGTGCCAACTAGTAAAAATAGGACTTGCCGAAAAAATCTTTCTACAGAGGCACTTGTCATGGGCAGGAGTGAGTGGTACGACATAGGCCTATACTGGTTATAGACCAGGCGGAGAAGGGGGGGGGGGGGTATCGTCACCCGGAAGCGAAATTTATGAGACCAAGAAGATTTGGTCAATTTTGGGTCTTTGATTCCGAAAGTAGAGGGTATACGGTCCATATCCGGGCTTTTCTGCGCCATTTTGAGGTTTAAAGTTCAAAGTTCTCTATTTATCAAAAATCTCGTTTTCTCTACATATTTACGGTCCAGTCATTAACTGATGTGAGATTTGGTTCTAATATTCTGCAAATATTATGTCAACTGATAAATACGGGGTTATATTAGTATTCATATTGATATGCTAATTAGATAAGGTTAAAGGTCAAGTTATAATGTTAGCAGAAAAATAGGCCGAGGATTGAGTCATGGAAAATTACATCAAAATAGACCTGCCTTACACCCTACAAACACAATAGATACTCATTGTAGAGCAAGCGGCAGGCATGGCGCTATCTGACGACCCCCTCCTCCCTCATCTGGGAACAATGGACCCCTTTTGAAGACTTAAGTTGTATAAGTGTAATGCCGACAACTACAAGGCTGTGTTGGTCATCGCACGCTCGTGGTTTGTAAGTTGACTTCTTTCTCCAGTTGTTAATTATATACAATTGTAGTTATGGGGACAGATGTTGTACTAGTCATAGCGAAAAGTTTCGATTATTAATTTCACAAATGCGTTACAGTGTATGAGCGTTTGGTTATTGTTCGGTTTTCGCTTAATGTAGGGCTCGGGGTTGTGATTTAAGGTCCGGCAAATTTGGATTTGTGTTGTCAATACTATTACACCCACAGTTAATCGTTTTTTGATTGGGCACACATTTTAATTTTATCGTAAAACATTAATTTACGGGAATTGATGTCTTTAGGCAAAAATTTGCTTAAGTTTTCACCCCAAATTTACATAATATAAAGGATTAATACTTGTAGCCACAAATATATCGAAATGGCTAAACGCGTTTCTGCATGTCATAGGTAGCAGGAGTAAAAGAGTTGGTGCTGTTTGGGTCTATAAATTTGTCGTAAACCGCGTTTGTGTGACAAAAAATGACCCTTTATTTGGGGGAAATTCCCCATAATTATGACTTCAAACATTTTGAAATCGTCAAAAATCATGTATTTCGATTAAAAATTGGTGTTTCATGGGTTGCTTTCACCTAGACCTGATTTCGAAGCATAATTAGAAATTTTGATGTTAAATGAGCAAAAAATCGTTTTTGTAAAAAGCTTTCGATATGGTTGTCCAATCAAGGCTTGACATATATTCTATGATATCTTTCGGAGAGAACATTTAAGTGATTTCATTAACCGAGCCTTAGTCGGCACAGTTCTCAGAATTCCCTCTCTATGGCATAGGGAGGAATATGTGTATAAAAGTGCCATTCACAGTGGGTGTGTAGGAAGCCGTGGTCGAGGAATTGCTCAACTTGGGCTCAGAATAGGCACAGGAGAGAATTTTTAAGTGCGCGGCTATTCATCTAAGTGGCATTTTTTCAGGGGCAATGTGGCCCATGTGGTACTTTCTGCCATTGTTCCATGAAAGCCAAGTATTCTGTTTGGTCACTGAAACAAGGTCAATGGAACTTTTACTACATTATCTCGTGTTTGCGGGGAAATTAATATGTCAAGCATTTAAAGATTGATATGAACATGTTTCATGGGCTACTTCTTCAACTTTGGTTTCAAGTTTACTCTGATGGACTTCTGACCACAACTTACTTTTCGCTACCCCAAATCTGGAATTTATTCCCTAAATTGTCATTTTTTTTTTCCTGCAACTGGTCTCGAACTCCTATGCCCTCTTATGAAATCCACGTAAGACTGACCTTCGAAATAAATCAATGAGATATTCTATCACAATCGCACCTTTAAAACCAATATTATTGACGTATTATTTAAGTAGGCTATTGGGGTAGAATTGCATTGGTGATTTCCACTTCACTTCCCTCCCTTTCTTTCAAGTCTTCTCCAAATCTTCCGATTGAGCAGGCAACGCAGGTGGGAAGATGTTTGAGACGTGTCTATAGCCCTCCCCCCTCCATACACGTATGCACACATTTCCGCCAAGACCATTTTAGTCTGCTTCAAAATGTCATTTATGTCGCTTTAATTTGACTAAAAAGGGGAAACAGATGGCAGTGGGATTTTTTCCATGGGGGACTTTAGTGAGAGGCGAATAGCGAATTGAAGGCTATGACATAAATTACACATGTTTTAATTTGAAAGCATTTATCTTGCGAATATTTATATTTATTCTTTCGTATATTTCCCGCTACAATGCTATTCGAAGTAATAATCATCGTCCCACAAGGGATCAAGATTTCCCAAGTAAATTGGAACTTCCGGCTCCAGGTAACCCCACCCCTGCAAATGACCTACTTAAATATATAGTTGCGCGCTTAAAAATTCGCTCCTAAGCCTATGCTTAGCCCACAGGCAGTTGAGCAATTCCCTCGATCACGCCTTCGTGTAAATCCATGTGAATGCACATATTTCCCAATGCCATGGAGCGGGGACCGATTCTTCGGAACGTGCCGATTAAGACTCGGAAAATGAAATTACTTTAAATGTTCTCTCCGAATAATTTCATGAAATTTATGTCAAACCTTGACTGGATAACACTGTTACTGTATCTGTTCCCCATAACTACAATGGTAGATCTTGTATGTAATTAATAACTGGAGAAAGAAGTCAACTTACAAACCACGATCGTGCGATGCCCTATAGTTTTCGGCATTACACTTATACAACTTAAGTCTTCAAAAGGGGTCCATTGTTCCCAGATGAGGGAGGAGGGGGTCGTCAAATAGCGACAACCCCGCCGCTTGCTCTAAAATGAGTATCTATTGCGTTTGTAGGGTGTAAGGCAGGTCTATTTTGATGTAATTTTCCATGACTCAAACCCTCGGCCTATTTCTCTGCTAACATTATAACTTGACCTTTAACCTTATCTTATTAGCATATCAATATGAATACTAATATAACCCCGTATTTATCAGTTGACATTATATTTGCAGAATATTAGAACCAAATCTCACATCAGTGAATGACTGGACCATAAATATATGGAGAAAACGAGATTTTTGATAAATAGAGAACTTTGAACTTTAAACCTCAAAATGGCGCAGAAAAGCCCGGATATGGCCCGTATACCCTCTACTTTCGGAATCATCGACCCAAAATTGACCAAATCTTCTTGGTCTCATAAATTTCGCTTTCGGGTGACGATACCCCAGCCCCCTTCTCCGCCTGGTCTATTAAGGATGGAAGGGAAGAATTATTCGAATGCAGTACCTTACCCTTACAGCATACTTTGTGTATGATAAAGTATAGAATAGTTGTGTAAGAATGGTCTCCAGTGTACTATTGCCTTGCTTTCAGTAAATCAACCAGCCATCCGAAAGGCAGAAAGGGTCTTAACCTAACAAAGTCACACTCGAGTTTGTGGTCGATACGTTCATCTTCGAAGTGAAATGCAATAAACGACATTGCAGATTATGTACGGTATCTAATTTAGTGAAAGTAGGCATTTTGAAGTTATTACTTGATTTTATACGTGCGCACAAAATGTGTTTGACACACATTCATGCATGTTTTCTTAACTGTTACACATTTTATTTATTTAATGTTTTTGAAGAATATACTTCAAGGTTTACTTACCTTCAAACATCTAATTTTTTATCAATTACTTTCTCAGGACGGAAAAAATCGGGGGGGGGGGCTGAAGAAAATCTGGGGGCTAGGCCCATACGTCACTGCTCACTTGTCGTCTCTCTACTGCATTTTCATCATTTGCACACGGCTAGGAATTGCTGTGTGGTTCTCCTTTTTAAACGCACTTGCTATGCACGGTCCACATAAAAATGCTGGTTCTTAATTATGAAGTCACTGTTATCAGGTTCTCTGCTGGCCTATCTTTACAACTGAGGCAGTTTTACAGACGAATCCGATCAGCGCTTGTTTTTATTGACCATAGACATCCATAAGTGGGATCATCACTATTAAAGGGAAATAATTCGTTTGTTTTACAAGAAAATATTTTCATTTTTCAACCGGTATTTATATTAATTTGACACTGAGTGATAAATGATTAGAAATAATTACTGTGGTCTTATCTTCAAGAAATAAGTTTTCCTCAGATTGAAAATCAATTATTTATTGCTCAAGGAAAATTTGTTCACCGAAACTTTCAAAATTTCAAACGAAGCAACTTCCTCAGTTCTTCTTGTTCATAATAATAATTTGAGGAGATGAAGCTATTGTTTAGGTGTATGGTTGCAAATAAACGGTTTGATAATATCTTGAGATATTTTCTCTGAACGCTATGTTGGAACATTTCAAACGCAATATTTCCCTTAACTCATCTTCATATATTGTCTTCATGAATTTCAAACCCTTATATTTATTGAAAATGAGGAAATCTAGGTACAATTCAGTGCACAATCATCCACGATGTACTGTTAAGCAAAGAAAATAATTGAAATATTAAAAGGTGATTGACCCCAGTTAATTCTTGCCGACTAAAATCAATCATCGTCTGCTGTCCGAATTCGTCTATAGACGAATCCAATTAGCGCTTGTTTTTAGTGACTGTAGGCAGCCATTAGTGGGGTCCATCACCCTTTAATCGTCTTCATTTATTTGTCACGTGAATTTCAAATCTTCATATTCAGTGAAGTTGAGAAAATCAAGATACACTTTAGTGTACAACCATCCATGGAACAGGTAAGGAAGGAAATTTAAAGATTGAAGGTGATGGACCCCAGTAAAGGCCGACTAAAATCATACCGTCACAATCTGTCCGGATTCGTCTATAGACGAATCCGATTAGCGCTTGTTTTAAGTGACTGTAGGCAACCATAAGTGAGGTCCATCAGCCTTTAATCGTCTCCAGTTATTGTCTACGTGAATTCCAAGTTCTCATATTCAGTGAATTTGAGAAAATCAAGGTACACTTCAGTGTACAAATATCCATGAAACGGGTAAAGAAGGAAAGTAAAGATTAGAGGTGATGGGCCCCAGTTATGACCGCCTAAAATCAGACCATCATTTGTTGTCCGGATTCGTGTATAGAGCTTATGCCCCTACGTCACAGCATGCGCATCTCTCTGTTTTTCTATCCAGGCGTACGTTTTACAACGATTGTTGCTAAGATGCTGTTGTGCCCCCAATTCGGTAAAACTACAACCACCTTTGATCTTTTCCATCCAGTGGAACTCGCTGACTTCACGGCACGCATACTAAGTTTTGAGCTTTGAATTTTGGGTCTCGATGAGTTGTCAGCGCGTCTTACAGAGTAGGAACAGACCTACCTAACGCCAGGGAGGTGTGATACTTACGCCTCCCTGCTTCAGGTGCGTTCACATATAACGGCAGCGGCAACGGCAACGGTAACGGCAACGGTAACGGCAACGGCAACGGCAATCCGGCAGAGCTGTTCACATAGGGCGGCAAAAATTATTACCGCATACCGTAAAAATTTTACCGGATGATACTGACTGGAATTTGAACCTGGCAAATTTGTTCCATCAGGGAGGTGTAACTAATCACACCTCCCTGGTATCATTATCTGATTATCGAACATGGCAGACATTGATGAGGAGCTGATATTTTTAATGGCAATTGCGTATCAAATAGATCAGAAGAAAGATCGGAAGAGGAAAATATGGTTACATCAGAATAATTAAATCTGAACAAAACTTGAGCCAAATACTTTCGTGACAGTGTTATCAGAAAATGCCCCCGGAAAAAGTCTAGCTAAGCCACTGTCGCATTGTTGCAGATGGCATAGATATACTTACTTATCTATTACAGCATGGCTGGCAAAAAACGAATATTCCCACCTTTTTCAGTGCGCAGTTTCATTTGGAAAAAAAATAAGGTGTGGTATTTAATTTTTTAAGAAAAAATCTTTCTTGTTCGTAGAAAAAGCGAAAAATCAGAATCAAACGTGTACCTTTTGGTCAATGGCGTAGGGTGAGGTGCATAGTCCAAAATTGCCCCCGACCCCCCCCCCCCCCCCCCACACACACACACACACCACTTTCATATTATTCCTTCGTCACCGTGACTGCATTATGCTTGTCTGAGTTAGAAGTCAGGTCGGGCCAGGCAAAATAGGCATACGTTTTAAGGAAAAAAAATGTGCGACCTATGTTCCTTAATAAACATTGCAAGCAGTATAGGTCTGTACTTAAGAGGAAATAATTTATAGCCTAATCATGTATTTTTTTCTAGACTGGCATACGTTACATCACGGACAAAACAAAAGTAATGATTGATGGCTTATTGTTATAATACTACTAACAACACCTGATATCAACGTAAATGATATAAAAAGTTACCATTGAATTGGGGATTTCCCATTTCTTTTGCTATTTTCACACATGTTAAAATATTTTACTTTATCATGGTAACCATGATTTGTCACATTGTATATGAATAATATTTTTTGGACAAGAATGGCCAATTTTTTTTATAATCTGGTCAGATAAGTCAGATCTTTGAGGCATCTTGTAGTTGTACGGACCCAAATAATTTGTGCACTGTTTTGGGTGGGATATCACAGAACGTCCCACAGAACGCACACTTTGAAGTTGGTAGGTTTTTTGCCGTACGGCAAATGGCGTTGACTCCCTCCATGTGCGATTACTTTTTTGCCGGACGCATTTTTACCGGATTGCCGGATTGCCGCATTGCCGTTGCCTTGCTAGTGTAAACAGTCTTTCATTTTCTATTGTGTGGGATATTTTTGCCGTTACCGTTGCCGTTGCCGCTGCCGTTGCCGTTACCGTTGCCGGACAAGTGTGAACGTACCTTTACGCATTGACGACTCAGTGACGTCTTCATTGGGGCGAGACAATGGAGCACGTCGCAAAACTTGTTTGTGTTGGTTTGTTTAGCCTCCAAAGAAGGGCGTTCTTTTGTTTTGTGACAAAGATATTATAAACATAGATACCAAACTTAAAAGGGCGCGGTGACTCCTCATGGAGGCCGAATCGGAGGGGCGGTAGTGCTGATCACTGAACAGTCGTTTTGGGGGCCAACTGGCGAATTGGTATCTTCAGGTAGTATAAATACGTGTGATTTTAACATTGCAAGTCTTGCTAACACCGTTCTCCAATTAACTCACTAACATGAAACAGATTAAGGCTTCTTCGAGGCTTTCTTCTGTAGAACATTTGAACATGATCGCACAACGCCTGCACAACGGACTGCACACGGAGAAATTGTGCGCGTACACAACTTGCTTTGAAAATGCACGCACCGTTTCCATTTCGTCACAATGAAATTTTCTGTTAAGCATGCGTGACTGTGCACGTAGATAACCAAATAGAGCTGTGCGCATGCCAAATGAACACTTCTGCCCCTCCGATTGAGTCTCCACGAGGAGTCAGCGCGTCTAACAGTGTAGGGATAGGAGTGTGGCATCTACGGTTATAACATATTTGATTTGTGACATCATCTGCATATTATGTAAAAATGTTGGCGCATTATACAAATAGTGACGTATCATAGGAAATGGGCATGTTCGTGCGTTGTTTAAAGGTAAGCGCGCTTACCTCTCGTAATACTCGTACAATTTTTGTGCGCAGTCAGTGAGAAAAGTGTACCGTGTAAGGGTCTTGACTGTATTGTGCTTCTTTTACCTCCAAAAGTGGAAAATATTTGTCTAACGTTTATAAAAAGTTCGAAGTATGAATGAACAGCAAATCCTCCCCAGCCTCTGAAAATAAAATTTATTAACTTTCCCATCAGAGCCATAACAATTCATTATTGCTGGAAATAAGCGGTTTTTTCTGGAGTTGGCGCGCGCCTAGGACGCGTCCTCGCTTAAACAAATCTACGCTTTGCTGTGTCTGTTTCAGATAATGCGCGTCTGCCTGCTGGACCATACAGCGAACGATTCAGGCTATAGTTGAGTTGATCGTAACGTTTAAAATTTGTTTTGTGGAAACTCGGTCACGGCGTTACAGCCCGAGCCTCGAAACAATTTCCTTTTATGTTCTTTCTGCGTCAAAATAACAAAAGAGAATATGCGGTGGTGCTTTCGTCTTTTCACAGTGGCGGCACTATTCGTAACGGTGATCCAAAGAAGTAAATGTGGAACATCCGACAAAGGTAAATGTTACGACCTGGTAAAGACTATGTTAGTCTGTAAGTCGTCAGTAAAGGACAATGTATGGACGGTTGCGTAATTTCTCCCTAAAGGTATGTATGGGGACCAATTAAGCGACCGTCCATACATAGTCTTTCACTGAGGACTATAGGTACGGACTAGTCCTCAGTAAAAGTCTGGACTCACATACATAGGCCTAGGCCCTAGTCCTTTACTGAGGACTATGAAGGCCTAACGTTAGACCTATTCATAATTGCCACCTAGCCTACAGTGAGTATAGCGAACGACCACATTTCCTTAATGAGAACTACTCCTCGGTGAGCTTGTGCAGAGTTCTGAGTTCTTCCCGAGTCCTGACGAACCGCTGTTCACTGGCCACCGAGCCATTACTGAGGACTGGTAAGCTACATAAGTTGATATCGTAAACGGATGTTTTGCATTTTGCCGAAGGAGAAATTGGAAGTTTGACCGTGAACTTTTTCCCTTTTTTGAAGGAAGATATGAAAATTAAGAGCTCATTTTATTGGAGAAATTTTGGAATTTAAAAAGGAGAACAAAAAGTTGTTGTTTAGTAGGTTATAATGAAAAATTTGTTTTTTTTTTATTTAGTGATATGCCTTTTAAGAGCAAAATTGGGTACTAATAACGGGATGATTAACATCAGGCTTTAGTAATTTATTGAACGGAGTATCCGTTGAAATTGAAAATTTTTGCCACTTTTAACAATTCGAAGCTTTGGTCTTTTCCTTCAGAAATAGCTCACATTAAAAGTTTGGATTTGCCGACACATTATTCAACCCCCTGTCACTAGTATTCAATTCTGGAGACCACTTTTCAACCCCCTGATCATTATACCCCCAAAAATTATTTCACAAAGTACAATTCCGATAAAATGTTAATCGCATGGAAATACAATACCTTCATTACTTTTGTTTAGTATTTGATTGTTAAACAACTTTTCATGCAGTTTAGAGAGAAATTTGGCCTTGCTGTTATGTCTGTTTGATTTTATTAGGTCAGTAGGGGCATATAACACACATTCGACTGCAAAATTATTGATACTACACTTTTCTAAAAGACCCTGAATATTTTTACAGATTTATGCTAATTGACTAAACATTAGTGACTTCTTTGAGAAACGACCAGAAAATCCTAATGGTCTTCATTCACAACATCTTTGGTTCCATAAATGTACCAGGGGGTTGAATACTGGGTAGCAGATAAAGATTGCGTCACCAGTATTCAACCCTCTTCAATTTCCCTTCAAATTTTCCCTAATTTCACTTTAGTCCTAAAATGTGTTTATAAAGTGCCACAATGATGGAATATTAGCCTTGACATTTCATTATTTTTAAAACCAGTCTCTTTTTAAATGGATCACAAAAAATTACATTCCTTTGATTTTAGCCAAACATGACCTTTTAAGAATAGCTATTTTCAAAGAAATTCCCCAAATTCTCGCATACAGATAGCTCCAAAAGGTATTTATCTGCAAATCATTTACACAGAAGTGAATCGCAATTAAGCAGAGAAGTTGTTTTCACCTTTGGAATAGTTTTATGTGGGATGGAGCCTTAGTTCACTGAAAAAATGTGGATTTATATCTTAGGGGGTTGAATACTGGAGGGGGGGGGGGGTGAATACTGGTGCCTTTACCCTAGGCTCATTCCTCTCACATACAAGTATTTTTGACTCTATTTAGAATCTTTGTTGTATTCAATTCAATTTTCCATGTGACTGCCCAAACTCTAGACTATAATGATGTTAATTCCAACGTCTTTGAAAATATGTCACATTACCAGGTGGCTTCAAATGAACTTTCAGTCAGACACATGGGGAGACATTCTCAAACTACTGCTTATCTTTATGTGTAACTGAAACCGGCCTGGCCGATTTTCTTTACTGTTACTAAAGTTCGGCAGTCGGGGCCGGCCAGATGGCAGACCATTGGGCACTGCATGCATCAGAACAACCTCTCGTCCGTTTTTTAAAGGCAAATTCGGAACTGATGGTAAGCAAAATCAAGAAGATCGTCCGAGTGACTGCAGTTTATCCTGCTCACATCTTTTATCGTGGGTCTATAGATGAAGGCTCTCCGACGAAATTGGATTTGCTCAACGACACGGGAGGTCAGCCTTCCCTGATGGGGGCATGATCCCCGGGCATCGGCTGGTGCCACCCTTGGTTACGTCTGCACATGGAACTTCCAGATCCTGGTCTGTTATACAAGTCTTGGTTATGTGTGACCTTGAGCTCACGGATTGGAGATGGGAAAAAATGCATGGAATGAGGAATAGCAGAGCTAGTAAGAAGGGGTTAAAA
Source organism: Holothuria scabra (assembly GCA_037179385.1). NCBI lineage: Eukaryota > Metazoa > Echinodermata > Holothuroidea > Aspidochirotida > Holothuriidae > Holothuria > Holothuria scabra. Next base: position 47,018,309 of record CM074190.1, read on the forward strand.
CCGTTTCCGCAATGTAACAAAAGAAAAATATGTACCCATCCAGTAACTTCAGTCTTTGTGTAGGGTTTTTTGTATTACTTTTGTTTTTATTATTTTAGACCTTCCCGACTGCAGACCTTCACCCGACGGGGAGGGACAGTGTTCCCCCCTCGCTGGTGCCACCCCTGTCTATAATGGAATTTTGCAATGCAGTGGTAAAGTAAGGTGTATAGTCTGCATTATGCTGAATTGTGAGTCCCTCCCTTAGCCGTACTTCAAATAAAGTAAAGGCATACTTGGGAAGTAAGCCTAGTCCTAGATCAGCCCTACACTTCTAGGATATTCTGTTACTTTAGTCCCTTCAGATCAAAATTCTCGGTCTAACTAATCAATTGAATTCTAAAATTAAAGACCGCGATAACTTGATTCATTGAAAGTGACATTTTAGTGCATCATACATCTCTCTTTTCTTTTCATCTAGTTTGTGACAACGTCCAACCTTTTTACGTTTATCCAACTTTTGGTAATTTTAGCTGTTACGTTATCGAAGATAGGATAGACCCGACGTCTAGTTTCGACAGGATAGTGATTGCCCAAGAGAGAGGACCACTTCGTGCAACATCCCCTGAAGATTTTTTAGATAAAATCTCTTTAGTATGGGTAAGGTAGTACTTTGGCGGATTATACACGTGAAGATATGAACTTAAAGAAATGAACTTGCTCAAAATTAAATCCCAGAGTACGGCTTTGCTATTCAGACAAATTGTCAAAGTCATTACGAAGCGAATTTTTCGGGTTGTAGTTAGACTCTTCTCCATCTCCGGTCCGAAAGAACCAAAAATTTGTCAACCAGTGTAAATATACTTTTTCAGCTGTTTTTTAAAGTGTCAGCTAAATTTTTTGCTACGTCACACCGACAAAACTTTTTTGTAGCATAGAGTCGACCTTTAAAGTCTGCCTATCGATGAGTCGTCACGAAATAATAAGCTTAAACATTATTTACGTAGACCTGGGTACATTTCATACATTTTCACTGGTATGCAAATTTTGGGCTTTTCCGACCAAAGATGAAGAAGACTCTAACAAAAACCGTTACAAAGATCGGATCTGAATCCGATCAGAATTCGTTTTATTGTGACCGCGGCTTTATGCACGTTTCACGTGTATTACACTCTTCTAAAAATATCTGGTGGAATTTCACCAGATTCCGTTTCAGTAAAGCACTCACACGATCCTGGTTAAGTCAACAATTTTAATTCAAGTTAACGATAAAACTGATAAAACTAAAAGACCAGCCAGTTATATGGTTGAATTCACCAGTGTAATTGTTAATGTATGGGTTGTGCAAGTGCTATATCAACACGGACTTGGTGAAAATTCACCAGACGTTTTTTTAAGCTGCGGTGACACACTTCAACGAACTCAAATCGGGTTCCGATCCGATGCTGTCTGCATAGTTTTGGGTAAAAGCTTCTGAGTCCCTGGTCGAGAAAGGCAAACAAAAAAATTGCCAACCTTTTTAAAATTGTAAGTTGTACAGCAGGAATATAAAATTTTAAACTTAATATTGCTAGTCTCGTAACGTCACATCGATATACATATTTTATCGGACTACGCTGTCCGATAAAACCTGCATATCGGTGTGACGTAACGAAAAAGTCAATTGACATTTTATTTTCAAAAACATCAGATGCAAATCGTATATTTACACTGGTTGGCAAATGTTTGGTCTCTTTCCGACCAGAGACGGTGAAGATTTCAACAACAGCCCGAAAAATGGTATCCGAATCCGATCCTCATTCGTTGCAATGTGGCTGCGGCTTAAGAGCGCAAAAACTCCAGTATAGATAACTACAGATTTAAAAAACACATGTCCCAAATAGAAAGTGCAAAGGATAGAAGGACAAATTTTGGTACGCTTTTTGCAAGTGAATTTACCGTGGCTAGAAACGGTCGTCATCAAAGCGCCGATGCAGAATTCTTACATAACTGTTATTTGGAACAAGGATTTGTAAGGTAGCGGGCCACCAATTTTAAGTCCGGTTGACTTACACACTAATTTAGGCTAATTCCGTGCCCTCTAGCTCCCAGTAGAAGTTTTCTTCCAGCCACCCCTCTGATCAAAGCTCACAATCTGGGCTCTCATGGCACTTTCAGATTTCCATATCATTGAAATTTCGAACTAGAGAGCCTCGAATGATTTGTAGCTGTTTCATAATGGCTACTCAAAAACGGCATTTCACAGAGCGGAGTAATTCAATAAAAAGGCACTAGATGGTCAAATTGCCTTGAATTTTGCACAATCTGTATTTGAACTCATTTTCTACAAATATCAAATGCAAAAGTGTTCATATGTTGTAAGTAACATAGTCAGAAACAGCATCCCCATTAATTTTTAAGGCACTTTGTTTGTCAGTAAACGTTATTTTCCACAGGCACGAGTATTGGAGTTAGTGGTCCGCTACCATAACCTCTACCTCTTGCCGCACGTTCGACGAATATTCCCGTATCTTACTGTCTTATGTGATTGAATTTGAGAATGCCTCATCTTTTATTGTGAAAAGTTGTGGCAAGACGTTATTCAACACGAACGGTGCGTAACAACAGAGGGGAGAACTCAAACCCTTTAAAACCTAACTGTTGAGTTAGGATCAATCATGATACCTATATTTCAACATTCACGGTAACGTGTGTGAGATTGCTCACTTCCTTTTAATTCGTGTCTTGAACAATTTCATTTCAGGGAGATGAAAAGGACTCCGTTGCATTTCACACCGTGAATTTTAGAGGTCCATACACGGTATACAATCGGATGAATTTTGAAGTGATACAACAAGTTCACGAAGATAGCTACACCTGTCCAGGAAGTTATATTCGTTTTTATGAAAACTTCGACCAGTCCATTTGTGTACATGTTAAGTTTGGGAAAAATGTTCGTGAGTTTTAACGCCAAGTTCTCTTATATTACTTCAATAAGAGTATTCACAGGAAACAGGAAGTCCGTAAACATAATTTCAAATATAAATAACATAAAATTGTGACGCGGATAATTTGTATCGTAAATACACCGGATTATTTTGCAGTGCTTAATTTTGTGCATTGCCGACAGAGAATTCTTTCCCTGCAAAACAAATTAGCAGCGCTGCCTTTAATCCCCATTGAAGCGGACCGTTGATTCTTTAGGTAAGTGGAAATTGCGATTTTTGCCCCATTCATCTCGGATGATGTAAGCGGGAGTTTGCCAGCTTACTTAGAGGCAATAATGGGAATCGTGAAAATGTTGTAATTTAATAAGTTAAACATAATAAAAAATTGCGTCATCACTATGGTCTCTTATGATCTCCACCTAATGCACTAATTTGGCAGTTTCACAACTAACAACAATTAATGTCAGTGTTCCAGTTCACATGATGTCACAAATTTGAAGGAAATTTTGAAGAGATTTGGTTCAAATTTCAACAGGTTCAAGTTATGACTTTATTGATTTGGAATAAAAAGCTTTCATTTCCGTTGTAGGGGATTTTTTATTTTAAAGGTGACTGCGTCAAATTTCACCCATTCAGGCTAAGTTCCCCTCCCATTCCTAAAGAGGATCGACCCCTTTACATCCAAGTATTAATTCCTAGAATAATTGCCTCCGTCAAAATATACATTGATCTGGTATCTTGCCTATTTCCGACAGATTCAAGCTCTAATAACAGAATGAAAAACTTTGAGCTCAGCGACTGTTCATGAATATGTAAATCCTTAACATGTTACGTATTTGATACGGTCGCCTGCATTTGAACATAAACCATATTAACGATGTTGACAAGTTTCCACATAAACTTGTATTCGAAATGTTTTCTTTGCGATGTGAATATTTTTCAGCCAGTGTTAACGATCGATTTGCAAAATGTCGTATGTTTGCATGGCGACTGGCATAGAGGAAAGCTAACGAGTACACCATAAACCAACGCAATGGGTGTATCTTGACTTTGTCATTCTTACAATGCATCAATGATATTAAGTGATTTTACTGATGTCACAAGCTCAACCCGCCCCTTTTGGCTGACAAAAGCTAGTGCAGTACTCCAGCAAAAGTAGTTAGCTAGGACGCAGCTGACGACCAAGTTGTGACAGTGCCACTGCTCTAGTCTGAAACACTAGGTTGTCCATTTTAGCCCGGCAGTGGGAGTGGCTTATTAATTATGGCGTCATGAGGAAGTACTGTGGTGATCTAAGTACATTCCCGCACCGTCTTGAAAGGCGAGAAGGGCTGTTCTGGCTTTGCGGATAAAAGAAATGAAATTGGCGACTTGTGCGCAATAGTAAGATGGCGGGCTTCAACTACCAGTTGTGGGAGTTCAAAGCCAACTTCCCTTTTAGGACCTTTGTGAGTCTCCTCCCACAAGTATCGTACATACAGGCGCCATTGTTGAACTTAGGACAATAAGTGAGACATCACTATTCGGGGATGGGTCTAAGACATTTCAGAAGGATAGTTCGGAAGCTCGTCCACATTTGCACTGGGACAACTTAATTTTCGAATCCATTTTGCAAGAAACAACAGATTTTGGCTTTTGTGTGAGTGTAGCCTATCATCATGTAGTTAGGGGATAAATGCGAGGGTGCCCGGTCTTAAATGTGATTTAAGACCGACGATGACGTCATCATAGAGGCTGAGCGGACCGAGGCGATAGCCGAGGTCCGCTGCCTCTGTGATGACGGCATCGGAGGTCTTAAATCACGTTTAAGACCGGGGCACCCTGCTTTTATTCCCATTCATAAATACTTTGAGAAAAATGGGTGAAAAACATGAAAAAATTAAAAAAATTGGTCAAATTTTAGAGATCAATTTTTAATTCTCTTCAGTTTTTTAGCCCCCATTGTGACGTATCGATATCTTGAACTTGAATTGGTGCTAGCAAGACGAACATTCTGAACATATTAAAGAACATTTGTGTAGGCCTAATTACACATTTGGAGCTTTTTAAACCTGCTTTTGCAATTAGGGTAGAGAAGTGGAACACAGATCTGACTTTATGTCAACAAGTAACAAAGAATTTATGTCACCGTGTCTGACCCATAACATCACCTAGGCTACGTCTGTTTGTCCTTCCCGCAGTACAGTAAGATCTACTAACCACACACAGTGCTAGCTGCACAGTCACTCACTCTTACTGCATATATAGTATGTAACGTTAGCTCTTCGCACAACTGTAAACACAGATAACGAGAAGTTAGTAACTTTCCTTGACTTTTCGCTCAACCTCATCTCCAAAACGATGCGATACTGTGGTCAGTGTTTTTCTGTTAATAACATTTGCTTGTTAAATAGCCGATGTAGTTCTCGAAAATGAAGCAAATTAAAGATGATACTGAGCGTATCGGTCGCGACATGCAGTTCAGAATGTTCATCTATCTAATTTAAATAAAGACCCGTAAACAGCTGCTTACAAGATCAAATATACGCAGCGCATATTAAACGATCAATCAACAGCTGCACTTAACTTGTATGTAGGCTATGACCCCCCCCCCCCCCCAAAAAAAAACGCGCCCTTGAGTGCGTGCTCAGGCTTTCATATGCGCGCGTATTTTAGTTTTGTTAAGGACGCACTCGCCTGCACCCACAAACGTTTTGCAATCTTTATCTGGTTGTGGCTGAGCTGCACGTAAGTCGATTTCGTTAGTGCGCGCAATGAAAGTACTTGTGGTGTGTTTAAAAAACACGCGTTTTATTCCTTTAAGTTTTTGAAACGCATTAGGGCGTAAGTTGAGGCTAATTCAATGCACTCATACGCAGTCGACAAGCCCTAAAAGTGGCAAACTCTTAGAGAAAGTGCACACAAGGAAGAAACGACTGGTTGGTGGAGACACTGCAAATTCGTACCTTCTTGGGCCTCCATGGTCGGACGTTCCGTCATTTTGACCTTGGACTCAAGTCAATAAATACCGAACTCTTAGTAGTTTGTACTCCTTACGGATGCTTTGTTCTTTTAACTTGTATTAACCATCACCTTGGTGAAATTATTTCTTGCTCTTTCCTTATGGCAGCGTCCTTTGCTGAGAGATTTTGGTCGAAATCCCAGTTTTGTAAATCTGGCTCTAGAGGATGGATTAGCGAAACAGCTATGAGATACGGATCATATGCTGTTTATCCTGAAGTGTACCGATGTCCAACTCTAGGTGGGTAGAAATAATTTACAAATAATTCAGCGAAACTATTCTAGAACCATAGACTTAAGCGATAGGCCTATTGTGCTTAAAACTTTAACAAGAATGCTGAGAATATGTTCCAATTTTTTTTTTTTTTTTTTTTTTTTTTTACCTTTTGCAGATATTGTATTCCCAGAAAATGGGGTTATATCGGCTCTCCCTGGTGATACAGTTTCTTTTCAGTTAGAGGTAGATGACTTTGAAGTTAACGAATACACGATTTCTTGTGATGACGAAGAAGTCCCAAATGCAACAATTTCAGAAAGTGGAATAGTGTCGTGGAACGTACCTGCTGATCTGGGTCCCGATTTCCAAGTATGCGCAGAGTGCGAAATTGAAACGAATGACGGACACCGTCGATATGTGAATATAACCTTTGAGATATTTCATTGTGACTGTAGTGGCCATGGGACCTGTATACTTGCAAACAACGCCACACAAGGACTTGGAGATTACCTATGCAAATGTGACAATGGATATGAAGGTAAAGGATCCATCCCTTTTCTTATCACGATTGTATACAGAGCGATGTTACTTACGGCATAAGCCCCGACCCTCGTGACGGGCAAAAACGAGTGAAGTACTCTAGTTAGTGTCGATAGCTGACAAACAGCTGAGAAGCTTAAATGCACGTGACTGTTGCATTTAACACTGCTGAATTTTGCATGAATTTGAGAGAGGCTATCACTTGTGACATCCCGTGAACGAATGAATTCCATGTATACACAAATCCGATTAGTGAAGTGATAGTTTAATTTAGTTGGGCATAACTGGGTCATTCGCTTTAAATTAATCTGTTTTAAATTCTTTGCTTACCTGTTTAATGGATGGGTGGACACTAAAATCAACTAGATTTCCTCAATTTCACTGAATAAAAGGTTAAATTATAGCATATAGACAATACCAATACGACTTTTTAAGCTTAATAGACTCCATGTATGGCCACCATCACTAGTTGCTCTGGTTCGTCTACAGATTGCTTTCTTTCGTGCGTGCGTTTGTTGTGCAGTACATATACTGTTGTGCAGCCTGGCTTTCTTTCAAAGGAAGCCGGAGGCTTGCAATATGTTCTGTGGTCGTTTTTAATTGTGCTCGAAAGGCCTAGGAGTATTTGTTGCATAGAGTCCAACGCTTTTACCCACGCTTTACGACTCTGAAAGTGGAAAATAAATCTCTAATATTGGCAACATGCTACTAATTTGTGACGCCAACTTTTGCATAGTTAAACTCAATGTAAAATTATGTTCCTACAGCAAAAAAGGTATTGCTGTTTCTTTACTCTTCGAGAATTGCGAGGGAAAATACACCTCTTCTGAGGTTTCGAAAATAGCCAAAATGTTGTCGCCACAGTGCAACGGCTGACCGTCGGAGACTAAACCATTGTGTACCTTCCTCTTGCTTTCAAATTGGCCGAAATTTTGTACAGGGCATGTATTAGACCTTGGCCTCTAGTTAATAAATACTCTTAGCGAAAGGCTTAGTAGAGCGCCACCATCTGTTAGCGTCAAGTTTGCATAAACGGTTAAAAAAATACCATTCAGACAGTTGGAAACGACAGGCATTTTCCATCCTTGTATAGATTTTAAGCAGTGTTTGTTTTGCGCTCTTTCAAATTGCAATCAATAATTCCAACTTCAATTTAAAATGAACATTACGCGAATAACAGTAATGACTCGAGTTTTCACGAAAATTTAACCGTGCAAGGCTCTGAAGAACATGTACTTCATTGATTTTGCGGGAATCATCTTGAAAAAAATTAGCCGGACCAAGTTTAAGAATTTTCTGTTTAATTAAAAGCATGCTGGATTTTTATGACGTAAATGTCTCTTCCTAAATATATCAAGTCCTCTGCCCAAAATTCGTATCCACAGTCATTTGTGATGCTGTCGGCAGCTTTTCCGCCTTTTATTCCTTGTTTAACATGTTTAAGCGGTTCATCGGCTTACACCCTATTGAAATCCAGCTAGTCGGCACACAGTTTAAACCGATACGACTTTATTCGACGTTTCGCTGAGTTCGATCATGGTCGCAGCGTATCCTTAACATCACAGCATTTACATTTGTGAATTGAAGACTGCAGTAAAACGAATTATAGGAGGGAGCACTTTTGTTCTGCATACTGTAATGCCATATGATTATGTGACTTTCTCACCGAGTTGAAGTGTACCTCAAGTCCAACAATTGAAATAACTTAAACAGCATGAAAAATTCTAATATTCCAACTCCCATTTTCATCAAATGTAAATGCTAAAGTTTATTCAACTAAAACAAATCTGTCCATTGCTCAATAATGAATGGCTTTCTTGTTGTACAACTTACATTACCTGATTCGTTTCCCTTTAAACTTAAAAAGTGATATGATGACCTTGAATACTTCCTGTTTGTTTGCGTAGCATGTTGTACAGAGAGGACTTAATTAATTACATCAAACCGTAAGTGTAAGAGTGCTATCACACCTTGGTACAAAATGCAGTAACTTTCAGAAAACAAAGAAATAAAATAATTGTTATTTGAGCATTTCAACAATGATATCACAAATTATTGAACAATGTGCCATTTTAGGTTGAGTGAATAAACTTCAACATTTTTTGTCTTTGCCCAAGAATTTCCTATAAAGATGGAAGGAGAACTGTTAGAGTTGTTTTGTCATTTTGTAAATATTTTGGTTTGAGGTACACTTTGAGGAAAACTTATTTGATTGCTGTTTTTTACATATTTTGTGAAGTGTTTCGAATAACCTGAATAGAACTTTTGCATGGAAGACACACTGACGTCATCCTTGGGGGCAAAACAATGGAACACGTGGCCATACGTATAAGGATTCACCCTGCACGTGTAGCTGACTGTGCGCGTATTCGACTGGTTGAAAAATCAGCAACTGCATTTGTCTGAGCTGGCCTGTTTTGCCCCCAAAGGAGGGCGTACTTTCCGCTCTGTGACATCATATTCACAAGGTCTATTTCAGCTCCAAGTCAAAGCGGGGACACCTTTCTGGTCAAAGGGTGATACTCGCATTTTTGTTGAAAGCAAGGACTGTCGATTTTCTTGTAAAAAAACTTACATTACTTCTTATTTCTTTTCCAGTTTTGCCATGCGCAAGTTAAGGTATGCCTTCTATCACGAACAACACGTTTATTCATGATGATGTTATTTGCAATGATAATACTAAAAAGGGTGTTACTGACATAACCGTTTTTCCTTAACTTTTTTTAAAGGATCACGTTGTGAAATTGACATCGATGAGTGCGCCTCCAATCCTTGCTATCCTAATGTGTTATGTGTTAATTTCAACGCAATGTATTGGTGTATGGATTGTCCACCTGGTATGGAGGGAGATGGAATCGATTGTACAGGTAACACTGTGTTTTTACAGGGGAAGGTCTCACTTTGAGGAGAAGGGGTAATGCGGACTTCGTTCCCATTCCAAAATAATTGCGAGAAATATTGCACAGACTATTATTACTACGCTCTTAAAATGTTATATCTATTGAAGACTGATTTCTCCACAAGCTGTCAACTCGTTGAAATTATTAACATGGTTAAATATAAAACAAGAAATGTTTAGAGGGTATACGTTTTTGAAAGCGGGAAGTTTATAAACGAGACACCTGTGTTTATCACCTAAGGTGGTCATAAATTTGGGCAAAAAGTGTTTAAAAATGTTTAACTATACTAAATACTTGTTTTATTAGGGTATAGTGAGGTTATTCTTATTGACAGAAACTGGTCTCTATTTTTCACACCCTGCCACCAACTTGGACATCCCTGACCGGGTCATACCCTAGACTTGAAGGATAGGACTTACTGTCATTGGGCCGTAGAATTCCATCTAACTAACTATACTGCCGTTGTGTTACCTGTTCAGCATAAGCCATGCTTGGAGTAGGGAATACAAGCCAATGATTCGGAGCTGAAATCAAAACCGTCGTAGCATTAACGTTAACTAAAACAATGGGTTATAAACTGACTCCGGAGCCGTGCAACCTCATAACTACCCCAAAACGCAAAATATATATGTGAACCGTTTACTGGAAAATTTATCAAATACCGTAACGATGTGGAAGAGAGCTATGCATTATGAACCTTTAGCATTTTTGGTACCTTTTAGAACTTGGTTCCTTGTCTGTGGCATGACCGTCAGTACTTAATGATTGGGAGCGCATTTAGCTATATCTCCATACCATTCAGCAGAGCGCCACTATACCTTTCATGGAACTCATCTGAAGTTCTATATCTCCAAAAGCTCCAGAGTACCAGAAAAAGACCTTTCCGGGCCCCCTTTTTTATTGAAATGTACTATTGACATCTCCATCACAACCACAGATAAATGTAGCTGGACACAAATTTTCCAGCTGGTAAATTTGTTTGTGGGTTGATATGAATGGGATAGGACACGCCCCATTATCCTCCTTCTCAGCTACAATTGATTTGGGTCTTCTTTAAAAACATAGAGTTTGCATTATTTTTTATTACCGTTGACTCACTAGCCTACATAGCACTTTCCTGTTTTCTTTTTGTGTGTATGTCTGTGTGTTCTTTTAAATAGTTTCTTTCTATTTTGATTATGCATATCTATGTAATTAATGCACTCTCTGACATCAATTGAATTGAAACAATCAAACTTAGTATATGGCAATTTCACTAACGTCATTTGACGGACAAGCGTCTATTTTATCAACACGTGCAGTAAGAGTACTTACAACAAAAACGTACATTATAATGCATTAGTCTCAATGCATATGATGTAAATACGCTCACCACGTGCGTGTTTTGCCCTTCATTACCGGGCCAATTCAATCGCGTGACGTCACATGAACTTGCCTTATTTCGGTACATTTAACACCAACATGGATGTTGTTAAGGAAAGTATTGCATTTGCCGAAGTATTATTTGTGAATAAGCCGTCGAGACTCCAAATTTGGGACAAACGGACGAGGCGAATTTATTCCTTTCCCCCCACGGGAAAAATGTTCTTTTTTTTTAATTTCTTCATATTGAGCCTGACTTTTAGCCTTGTGCGCCTAGTGCTTGTGGTGCTCACTCACAACGAAGTATCGCGTCTCCAAATAGGACGCTCATGTTTGTGTTGATGATGCAAGACATGTCCTATATTTAAGTGGCATGCGTTGACCAGCATGCTTTTTTAACCAAGTAATGTCGGCAAGTAGATCCAATCTAGAAGTGCCCGCACGCGAGCTCGTGCAAAAATGCGCTAAAGCGTGTGTGATCATAATATTAGACCAGCAAAAAAGTACGGGCTCGCCCGTGGTTGCTGGTTTCTGCACATCATTGCAACGACCGACCGATGTGTTCTGAAATAGCGGGGCGATGCGCTGTCTTTTACAAGAAATTTCCTTACTGGCTAACGACAGCGCTAATCCTTAACCTAATCCCTGACACTAACAAAGAATACAATTGTTATAATACAATGGCAACAGTCAATCAAGAAGTACCCTTTTAAACACTGAGCATCTACATGGAATAATCGGTCACTGTTTCACCAATCAAAATGCAGGATTCTAAATAACCAGTCAGTAGAATTGGTAGAATTGTAAATAACCATTAAAATTATTTAGTGCAAAGTTGGACCAGATACTTAAGCATTTGTTCTTTGCAAGGGGAGGGGGTTATGTCTAAAAGTTTGGGAGGTAACACCAAGCAAGTTATGATCGAATATGTAAAAATATAAACAAATTAAGAAGGATGGCGACACTGGAATCACATCAACAAACTGCTTTGATATATCTGTCCATCGGGAGTCAAATTTTCTTTTTATGGTCTGGTTCTCTTAAAGATTCACACAGCTGTAAAAATGACCATAAGATTGCTTCGTATTATTTTGATCTTTTTATCTTAGAAAAAGCAAGTACCACCGAGTCTGCGACTTTGACAACATCTTCGACCTCTTCAACTTTACTGACAAGTCCTTCCACGGTCGATACAGATCTGACTACAACTACGGAACCAATAGATTTGGTAACACATTCAAATGCAACTAAACCAAGAAGTAGTGATAGTTCTTCAACAACGTCCATTTCGTCTACCACACAAACCCCAGCTGTAACCGACGACGCAACCAAAACTTTCGTACATTTCGAAACATTGTGCGCCATTCTCCTCTTTGCCATTGGTGGCAACAAAATAGCTCTGAGTCCTTGAAACCAGCATAAATTTAGGATACAAATTTGTAGACGTGCGGAACTAAGTTACAGTTATTGTTAACGAGAGATTCATTGATGGTAACATCACTGATTTGAACTGGTTGGCAAAGAACATGTGTAGGCTTAACTCCTGCGTGCATGCGTGCATTTTGCGAGTGCGGCGATCTCGCATTTGTGTGCAGAATGCATACAAATAGTGCATATGATGTCACAGAAAAGTACCCCCTCCTTTGGTGGCAAAACAAACCAACACAAAGAAATGCAGACAGCTGATTTGTCAACCAGTCGAATGTGCGCATAGTCTGCTACACGTGCAGGGTGAATCCTTATGCGTGCGGTCACGCGTTCTATGTTTTGCCCCAAAGATGACGTCAATGTGTCGTAAATGCGCAAGGTCTATTAGAAATTGTATTTCATTATGACGAAAAAGTAGGCGCACTTCATCTGCTCTAATGCTAAGCAGCCATGACGCCATTCGTTTGTAAACATGAAGGAGTCTGTCATGACGAATGCGGACAAAATACAATGGTCCGAATTCGGTAGGCCAAAACGGGGTCTATCACTTTTTATCTTTCGATTTCTTTGCTCATCTGTATCATGGATGGATAGATGTACACGAAATTGTTTACTGCTTCCTCATTTTTACTGAATATGAGGGTTTTAAATTCATGTAGACAATATGTGAAGACGATTTAAGGCTGATGGACCCACTAATGATTGCCTTATTTAGTTCTCTCACTAAACACAAGCGCTGATCGCATTCGTCTATACCTGTTAAAGGGGTAACGAGGCACGAAAACATTTACCTGTGAGGAAAAAGTGGTACGTGTTACCAGACAGGTGAGGTATTAGATGACCTTTCTGAAGTAAGTGGTTTAAAAATGAGCTATTGTGACGCTTTATGAAGACCTGATGTATGCGGCGTCACCGAACATAGACCACATCTTGGGTGAACTTAGCGTATAATGTTAGAGTTCAATTACATTAACACAAATGAAGACAGGGCAACTGAATTGTGCAAAAGTATAGGAAAATGGCGTGGAATTTCATACCTTGTGACCGGGAAAAGTATTACGCGTTATTGTTTGCCCTCGAGAATGAAGTAACGTGACGTCAGTGCATAGGGTCCATTCGACTTAGAGTTGGTTCATTAGAGATTGGTTATGTGAATGCCCTATCTTGTTTTGTTTTGTGCACTTGTCAGGCCCGTGGTCATTGTTATTGCCCCATGGAATTGATTCCTGCACATATCCAAAACGTATTTGTAATCGAAGCTTAAAGGGGCTCGTTGAGTTCATGTTGTAACCTAATGAGGGTTTTGAAGTGTCACTACCACATGGCAATGCTTATAGTTAGCATAACTGGTCAAGTGTCATATCCAATAGTTGCGGCAAAGGTTCAAATTTTGAATTTTGTTATGTCCTGACTTGTAACGGTTTTGTGTGTAATTTGAAAAGTGTCTGGTCACGAATTGTTGAAAACCGTTTAGCACTTACCCATAAAACAATTGGTATGTGAAGAAAGCTTAACAGGTTTGGAAAAGTTTTTGATTTTTATGAACCGACTCAATGAGCCGCTTTAAATGTTAAAATGTTGCCGACCCATGAAAGCTGAAGGAAAAACACAGCGTTTGTATTTACCCGGTTTTTCAACCAAAACACACACAGAGTTCTCGCTTTTTTCGATAAACACAGACACTTTTGATTTTTTTTTACCAAAGATATAATGCAGTTTGTAAAGAAAAGAAAGTTTATCAAAACATTAATATTCGTTCAAATAAGTTAAAATGAGTTTAACCCACGGACTTCCTATACAAGGACAGAGCATACTATCGGTAGATTGTCGCTTTCGTACGTGTGAGTTAGGCGTAGCAAGATGGCTTTCTGCTTTGGCTTTGTATGTGGAAGTTTGGACTTGCTCAAGTAGTTCAATAGACAGATTTTGCAAGAAAGTTGGAATATTTTCGAAATAATACAAGGTAAGGTAAAAATCACTGCACTTCCTGCAGGAATATTTCAAGTTAAAATTTTGGTGAAAGTATTAAAAAACCTTCGTCAAATCATGCAAATTATAACTTAAAGGAGGCCATCTTGGTGCCCCTTTTTTGAACGAAGTCGTGGGGACAATCTACACATAGGACATACACGTTTCAAGCTCTGTCCATGTATAGGAAGCCCGTGGTTTATCGAAAAACTGTGTTTAACGAAAGCGTTATCTATCGCTCGATAAACTCTGTTTATATCGAAGAACTTTGAGTTGAGTAGTGTTGAAGTGGCCGAGGGAGGGGCGGGGCAGGGCCGTCGGAAGCGGGGGCTGCAGCCCCCCAATAATTTTGCCATATATAGTTTTTTTTTTTTTTTTTTTGGAAATGAGCATTTTATTACAACGAAAGGTCAAAATAAGGACTGCTTAGATACTATTAACAAGCCCTGGAAATTCATTTCCAGCTGTCTGAGGGGATGAGATTTTTCAAAATTTTCTGTACGCTCCGCGCCAACTGATGGTGGCGCTCCGCTTAGATAGTCAGCCCGAGTCAGCCCCCCCAATCGAAAATTTCTTCCGACGGCACTGGGCGGGGGAGGGAGGGGGGGGGGGGTTGCGGGCCTGTTGTGTTGCATGCATACGTTGTAAATGATAATTACGTACGGCTATAAAAAGTTCTAATTCCATTAAATCTCAACGGAGATGCAGGTGAGGTGCTTTTTAAAATAATATACAGTTACCATTTTGCGTGAGACGTCATGACTTTTTTGCATTTGTTATATTTTATTATTGTTAATTTCGGATTGAATATACCTGCACAAATTACACGTAAATAATAAAATAGTGAATAAAGCGCAATCAATTGGAAAAATCTGTAGATTTTTATTTGTATCAGGTATATAGAGATCGTAAATGTGACGTCGCGTTTTAATTGGCATACTGTACTAGATGTCGCTGATCATGCGCAGTAGGTGTGTGATGAGAAATTGAACGAAGGCATGCAGACTAGGAATGCATAGCAAGATGTATTATGAGCCCTTAGAGGGCCTTACCTACTATTCTGCATAGGCGACCCTCTGATTGGGTTCTCTTTTTATCAAGGTGAACGTCCACACCTTTACACTGTTAACACAAATTAGTCAAACAGTGCCTGAATCAACCAGTCACGTCAATCAACAGTATTGACTAATATTTGACAAATATTGACTCAGTTGGATTAGTTTCTAGCAAATATAAAGCACCCTTTACCAAGTTTTGACTGGGAGTCTTCAGTCCAAATACTACGAAATAAGTCAGATATCGTCACAAATTAGTCAAATATGTGTGACTCACGTGGTAAGTCGATTCAGACACCATTTGACTAATTTGTATTCACGTTGATAACTATAACATTGTGTATCTTTATCACCTAAAATTAAACTACACATGAGAAGGTGTCTCCACAGATCTGAAGGATCAGACTCTTGCAGTTCAATGAAAACCATTAACTTTAAATTTGTAATCATTAATCTAGTCCTTCAGGTGTAGAGTTGCTGTAATCTCTTTCTCAATTTTTATTTGTCCGTTAAACTTAAGTTCACATCCCAGAAGGTTGCTGAAAATTTTGCATATAATGTGAATTTTTCAAACTCCTTTCTTGATAAATGCGTTATGTTTAAAAGACTGTAAAAAACTGCACTGTCAAGTCTCATTGAAAATGGGACCAGTGTGAATAATTCTGAAAAATTGAAGACAGCTTATTTTTAATATCCCAATTTCTTTTTTAGCCTTTGCATCGATATTGGTAAGGAAAAAGTTTTCGTTTAAGGGGCGTACTATTTTTAAGGACAACAAATCAACAATATTTCCTACACTCTATGAAAAGGTTTAATAGAATTTACACGTTGCTGTGTAAATAGTGCACCTATTAGGTTATGTGTAGAAATTACACATAATTGTGCTATAATTTTACACAACATGTGTATAAACTACACATGTTGTGTACTATTTTTAAACAATCATGTGTAATTTCAGCACATTACCTGATAGGTGCACTATTTACACAACAAATGCTAATAGCAGCTCCCTGACCAAACGTCAACGAAGGCGTCTCGGGAGCGCGAAGCGCTTCCCCTAACGGCGTAGGGTCCAGGGGTTCGTCTAAGGGACCCATGGTGGGGTTCAGGGGCAAAGCTCCTGTGGGGGTCCAGGGGAGAAGCCCCGGAAGCTCCTGGGTATTTACGAAATTTTAGGCAAAAAAATGATGCATTTTATCTTCAACTTTAAATTACATAAGATGGGTACTTAACAGAACACAAATATCACAATATGACTCTCTTCAGTTATATCCTTACTCGGTGTGGTTAAAGTCGACCGGAATCGATAATGAAGAGGGTGTGGGGGGGGGGGGTGGATTACTTAAAATTAAAGTTCTTCAGGGGCTCCCTCCTCGATGCTCCAGATCCTCTTTTCAGAAAGCTAGGGGGAATATTTGATGTGATGTGAATTCAGTCCTTGTCTATGATGTGACGCGCGAAGTGCACCGAAAAATGTAACGTTTCAGACATCTCAGAAATAAAACTGAAAGAAAATTAGAAAAAGGATGGGCCACTTTTAACCGTAGCTGAATAACGGTGGCCCCTCAAGACATTCTTACTGAAGCACAAACATACTCTGGTTTCCTATTTAGTCTTTTCAGGTGACTATTACAGAGCCGTTACCTGTAATTTTACTTCATCTCAATAGTGAAATGAAATTGAAATAAAATTAAACAAAGAGTTGTCCCTTTACACTTCAGCTGAATAAGGGTGAGCGCTGAGGATACTTGTACTAAGCAAAAACGTACCGTTTGTTTCCTATAGAGTCCTTTTCATAAGGTTTTTATAGAGTCCTTATCTGTGATGTGACGCGCAGAACACGCCGAAAATGAACTTTTGAGACACCTCAATAGAGAAATTAATGGAAATTAGAAAAAGGTGGCCCCTTCACTGGGGGAGGGGCGCCCCTTCACTTCAGCCGAAAAAGAGTGGAGCTCCAGATAAGTGTCAAATAAGATCATCGTCCTTTCAGAAATCCTGGGGCACTTGGTCAGAGAAGGGGACCAGAAGGCGACCGCCTCCCTGCCTCCCCCCTTTCACTATAGTTAGATAGTTACGGTAGAGCTTCAGCTGTGTACGGCCCGGGCACTGGTGTTTCCGTGACAATGAAAGAGGTGATCTACAAGAAGTAACCCGAATCCTAAAATATTTAAGACGGGTGCACGCGAAGCGTGTTGAAAAAACAGCGTTGAGACATTTATTGGAAGAATTTTGTTTTATTTTAGTTTTCAATGCAGTATATGACCTGTTTAAACATTATGCAACTTAATTAAGTATCACTCACGTAGCTCTGTCTGTTCCAGTTTGCATTTTTGTAGCAAAAGCAACCAGACTAAGATGGTAAAAAACTAAGTTCTGGAAAAAAGTGGGGGACAGTTGCCCCCCGTTCCCCCCCTCCCCCGTAATCCCGCCTATGGTAGGGAGCTTTGCGATTTTTCAACTTAAAATGGCGCAATCTGGTTCGTACCAAGAGGAAAATTGAGGAGTAGGATTCACTGTATCTGGGAGGGTGATTGATAATTGTAATCATTATATTCTCCTTGAAAACACTAATGAATGATTGGCTCACAAATAAATTTGATCCCTAACACAATTGCAACTGTATTAAGTATCAAACACACACAATTCAAAATTAAGTCGGTTTCTAATTTGGTTCTCCTGCAATAATGAGTCTGTCCACTATTATGAACCAATGTCCTGACGGGGACTATAAACTATAAACTGTTGTACACTTAAACACAACTTGGATGAAATGACTGATTCCTGTTGTAAGAAATAATGGCACCTGGGCTAGACTGTAACTAGGCCATACTTTTTAGGAAACGCCCGAGTCATACGTGTGACTCATTCGAAAGAACGTTTAGGCTTTAGAGTTTGGCCGGCGGTTGTAAGACATTAATGTTCCACAATAGCTCTACTGGCTGGTGGATGCAGAAACACTTTCAACAATCGGGGTGTGAAATTAGTCCGATTCTTATGATCAAGCTATAATTCCGACCGCATTTAGAAATCTCCACACCCTGTGACACTCCACACCGGGCGGCGACGCCCCTCCCCCATTTTTTAGGGGGGAGGGGGCGTGGGGGTCCGAAAGGGTGTGCGTTCGCAGTCTCTGCACCCCCCTGGTGACGGCCATGATATTTTAGAATGTACCGAATTGTCGGAAAGAGATAGCCCAAGGAAAAAATTGGAAGATGAGAAAAATCGTCCAAAATCTTCAAAAGTATTCAAACAACTTTCGTTCAAGCTTCGAGTATCAATGTAAGACAAATCTCGCATTTCATTGCCGGTCTTAGAGGTTCATTGTCAACTCTGCGCAAAAAACATCCGTCTTGTGACATTGCTTTGGCAAGTTATTTGTTATCATTTTATTTTTAATATTTATTTTGTTCGTATATGTGTTCGTTTTCTTCACCTAATTAGTAATTCAAGTTCGATGTGCCATGACAGAATTAGCATCAGTGTTTGACAGTTTAAAATTCACAAGACGAAACCTAAAGTGCCAATCAGTGTTTGTTTCTACAACTTTTTTCGCAAATATAATTCCGCGCCCATTTGTACATTGATTTGAAACTAACACAAAAGGACCCATGATCACGGTCCATATAACGTTGTGACTGGCCATAGTGAAGTGAGGGCTGTTTAGTCTTTTCTCCTTGTGGAATGAAAAATGAACTAAATTATTGAAAAATGACTAACCTAAAGGCCTCTTCAATGTCTCTGTGTTCTGGCAAACAAACAGTAAAAACAGAAAACGAGGTGCTGGAACAAAATAATGGTTAATATTCTCTGTCGAACTCTGAATTTCCCTTTAATGTTAAAAATAGTGCCTGCACATTACAACAAGAACTAGCATGCATGTTGTTGGATATAAAAGAAACGACGACCACACTTATGAATTATTTGTGCTGATCTTCCCAGGAGAAAATTACAGTTGAAATCTGTTGAACAGGAGGTTGCAACAGGATTTTAACAGATACAAACAGGAACCTATTAGCTTTTCCGTGGAACCTGTTGACCCTTGACGCCTGGTGACTTCCATCACTCCAAAAGGTAATTGGAACATTACCTGTTCATACCTGTTAATACCTGTTCAAACCTGTTGGAATTTCAAACGGTCTCAACAGGAATTTTTTCCTGGGTTACGAAATATTGACAAATGAAGGTACACTTTAAAAACATGCCTTGAAATAATCACTGTGGAAACAAAGTAAATATGTGTCTGTTTGGTAAGTTAAACTTTACCCAAAGTATCACCACCCATCACTAATTGAAGTTCGTCTTTCATGACTCTTTTAAAAATAATAACTTCCTTTTGTTTCTCAACCGTTGTCCTTGACTGTTTTGTTTGTTCTTTTCATAAGTGATTTTCCTCCCTCGATACAGAGTTTTTAATTAAAATCCATCCTCTGTCCAGACTGCAACATCTTATGAGTTTATGGAAAAACCATCCCTTGTTTAAGCAGAGAGTTTGCTCTGGCTTAGCAGGAGGCATTTGCGGTAACTTTCATTTACCTTTCTCATTAACCTTTATCAATCGATACGTTTAAAACCAATAAAAACTACTTTTACAAGAATTAGAGAGGTAGCGATCTTCGTACGTGATGTCGTTGCGTCTATTAATGATATGATGGTCGTCACTGACCATGCGCAGTAGATTTGTTAACGATACTCGCGAACAGGACCAGAGTATTTCAGTAACAAATTTAGTAACTGTACAATGGCAGTTCGGCCGTCAAAATAGAGAGACGTGCATCGCAGTGACCTACGTGAAAAACCTCAGTTTTAAAAAGATTTTAAAATGATGGATCAGTGACTAGATATCTCGACGGGAAAGATGGAAGTTAGTTTTTCATTATTGCTTGGAATAATCTTGAAATTGGTAATAATTACTAGTGAAAAGGTAAGTTGAACCTTCTACAAAACCTAAAACTGAGGCTTAGTTTTCGGACAAACGATGAGTTATTAGCTGAATAGTGAATGACATGCCCATTTAACACTAAACATAAGACTTGGGTGTTACCGGCAAGGAAGATAATAATTTTGTTATCCATTCCTTAAGAGGCTGCTGTCCATGCAATCAAGTGTAAAAAATGGGTTAGGGATAGTGTTTGTTATTCACTTTATCACCGTTCGGAAGACGCCGAAGGAAAGTAACTGGGAAGAATAATTTTAAAGTAAGCCAGGATGGTGACTTGTTTGTTTTATCATTACAGCATGTTAACATCAAGCAAACTATGTTTAACCTTAGAAAAATGATAAAAAAAGCACTTTCTGACAACACGCCCTCAATCGTCTTCTCTACACTAATGTGGTGAAACAACTAGGTGCTCAAAGATGTCTTTGTGAAGACAACCCCATTGGCGATTTGAGAGTAACTTGTTTCATATATGCATGCATAGTCGTACGGGGCAGGGTACAGGGGGTCACTCGCCCTCTTCATTCGGGCAAAAACAGCTGGTCGAATTGGGCAAAACATGAGCAAAACATGATAAAGGGTGCTATTATTTGGGCAAAAATTGCTCTTGTCCCCTCAAAAAAGAAAAGAAAAAAAATCCCCAGTACGCCTATGTGTGTATGCCCTAAAGCGACTTTGTCACAGTGCCCTGACACACCATGCACGCATGGAAGAATATTTCTTTTGAAGGTGCATAATATATTGACCATATTGTGCATACATTCCCTTACACTTTTCATTCAATGCCCATCATTAGTCCACCATTTCGCATACAACCCATAAAGGCAGGTCAAGAAAGAACCCTGGATTGAAATATTTTCATTTCACAGTTGCAGGCGTTCAACTTGGTCATTGTATAGTTTCATCAGTTCCTTCCTTTTAAAGTAAAATTGTCCAAATCAAATAGGTAGAACTTATTAAAACCTTTTTGTATTTTTTAGGTATCATTAGTGTCCTCCTACTGGCCAGGTGACGAGTCAGGTGATATCTCTACTTATACGGCCAGTAAGTTTTCTCCAATTTAATTTGCAAAGGCATATAGAACAAAGATAACCTATCAGATTTTTATCTTGACTAATATTATGATAACATTACACTCTAAAAACAGTTGGGTAAACTTTTACCCATGGTTGGGTCCGTATGCCAGCACCTTAATTGTTGGGTAAAAGACTACCCAAGTTGGTTACACAATCAACTTTTTCGTCGGAAAAATTCACCCAACATGGGTACTTTGTGCCCAATGTTGAGAATTTTTTTACCCAACAGTTTAGGTGGTGGCATATGGACCCAACCATGGGTAAAAGTTTACCCAACTGTTTTTAGAATGTAGTTACATTATTCAAGTTAGAAAGATTGGCTCCAAATTCGCAGGTTTTCACAGGTTCTTTTCTAGGGGTTATCACAGGTTTTTACGTGAAAACCTGTGATTTCCCTTGACATTGACACAGGTTGATCATTTGCCACAGGTTCAACACAGGTTTGCCATGGGTTTGACACAGGTTTTATGTGCAAAACGTGTGGTGATAAAAACTAGGGTTAACAAAGAATTCTTCCACAAAACCTGGGGCTTGATATTAAAGGCAATAAAGGCAAGAAAAGGTGTGCAAAACCTGTCTCAAACCTGTGAGTAGAAGGTTCCAAAAACACAGGTTTGTTACCCAAGAACACGCGTGATTTCCTTTGTTTTTCCACGCGTGTTCACACATGGTGCAGACACAGGTTGACGCACCTTTTTTTGTAAGGACAGCGTTAGCTAGGCAAAATGGAGAAGGAAGTTAGAGGGTGTCTGCCGCCCTCAGATGGTAGGGTTGGTACGATGTTATTAGTTTGCCAGACAGTAAGTATAGGTATAAATGGTATACATAGGGTGACAGGAGGTAGGTAAGGACTGAAATAGACTAAAGTATTTCTCCGTCCAGCGTTTGTTATTACTTTAATCATCGAAGTGTTTCAAAACTTAATACCAAAACAGGCACAGTAAAAGCGTGTCTAGCAAGAAACAATTATTTTGCCCCCATTTGTAAACACGTTTTAATCATAAACATGTATGGCTATAAGATTAGATTCTTAAGTTAAGGTGCTTTCAAAGTGGGGAAAAAGGTGTTCCAAAATGTTTTTTTACAGTGTGTAAAAGACAAAATAAAATTGGATTAATAATTAATCATAGCAACTGACGTTGTTCTCCATCTAGTTTTAACACATATTTAGTTGCTAAAAAAATTAAAATAGACCGACATTATACTTACGTGGAGCCGGGTTTTTCGGACTAGACTCTAAAGCCCGCTTAAGTACTGCATCCAAACAAAATAAAGTAATGGGCCTTAGAACGCACTGTTTTCTTCAAAATCAATCAAAACGATCATAAAAAATAGCATTAAAAAGTGAGAGTGCCCACTAGTTCAAAATTACTATCCTATAAAGCGGTTGTTTCGGATTAGACGCTGAAGCACGTGGACAGTTAAAGGTGGCGGACATGAAATATACCCAACGGTATCTTTAGGGGCAGATGCCCACTGTTTAACAAGATGTTTCTTGATTGGTTGTTGACATTGTATTCCCAGGGTTAAATTCCATTTGAAACCATTCGCGAATGATTCGAATGGTTCTGAATGGTTCCGAAAGGTATTTTTCACACTGTATTTTTGGACAGATCTGAATGGTCCTGAATGGTTCCATTTGCAAATGGTCTGCGAATGGTCTGGTACGCAAATGGTTTTTAACTGGTCTCAAATGGTGTTGAATGGTGCCATTTGCGAATGGTCTTCAAATGGTCTGTTACGCAAATGGTTTTTAACTGGTCCCAAATGGTTTTGAATGGTACCATTTGCAAATGGTCTTCAAATGATCTGGCATGCAAATGGTTTTTGAATGTAATGACTGGAACCATTCACAAATGGTTTGTGAATGCATGGTTCATCATGTTATTCTTCTCAATAGTTTCAAATAATTTAAACAGGAAACAACCCACAAATCTCTGCCAATGGTTTCTATGTGCAAGTTCGAGATGGAAAATACTGTACAGTTGCTGCAAAACCAAAATTAATTGATCAATATAAGAATTTAACTATAGTAGCAACAGAGTGTACGTTTATTATCCCCTGATGGCATATTGTTAAGTTTACAGAACAGTAATAATGGATAGCACAGATCATGCAGCTGGCAACCCAGTTGAAGGATATTACATGTAATGGTTGGGATCTGATACTTACAAAGTAAATGAAGAACATAATAAATAGTCCATATGAGTACAACTCACTCAAATTCAAAAGTCAATTGATACTTGGCAAGTTTGTTACCAACTTAACTGCATGTAAAAACAGTTCATGGTGTCCAAAATCATGTAATGCGCACTCATATGCAAACACAGTATAGACAAAAAATATAGCTCGTTGTAATTCAAGTGTAGGGTACACCTTTACAGTAAACTGAAGGAATGGAAGAAATTGCGAATACCATAACCATTCGCGGACCATTTGCATTCCATTCAGCTATGTGATCAAAAAACGTTCAGATGTACATTTCCATTCATATACCATTTGAAATCCATTTGAGACCATTCAGGTCCAGTCGGGTCCATTCAGAACCATTCAGGTCCAGTCGGGTCCATTCAGAACCATTCAGAACCATTCAGAACCATTCAACTTTTCCAAATGGTTTCGAATGGAATTTAACCCTGGGTTGTATCGCTTGTTTTCTTTGTTAGACTTAGGCTTTAGGTTAGGGATTAGGCTATCGTTAACCAGTAAGGAAATTTCTTGTTAAACAGTGCGCATCGCCCCACTTTTAGGCTTAAAATCTATTATTTATTTCGGTAAAATATAACCTTACGGTAATGCGTCTGTGGATATTTCAACATATTTTTCAGCAAGCTAATCTTTTACCGAGAACGCAGTTGTTAATACCATTTTCAAACAAACGCATCTTTCAAGGCCCCATGATCTACGGTACGCACATACACTTGACCGGTGCCTTTCAATATGACATTGTGCGATGTCACAACCGGAAAAACTAAATAATGTTACTTTCTACACGTTATGAAATTACTTGTAAAGTTTTTTTTTCTTCTTCTTTTTTTTAAAGAGAGTACTAGTTTACATCCAAATGCACCTTATAACGCACTGTTTTCTTCAAAATCAGTCAAAAAGGTAAATATCAAAAATATCATTGAAAGTGAGAGTGTCTACTAGTTCAAGATTTCTTCAAAAATAGTACAATGCGGTTTGCTTCTTGGCTTTCTTCATGCAAGACTAAGTTGGTCACCTTCCTTCGGCTAAGACAAACCCTTCTCAAATATAAACTATGTAAAAAAGGCAATATCAGAATATCAGACTGAGTACAGAGTTTGCCAAAAGCAACATTTAAAACACGTGACCGTACGTAACGTCCAGGTCCATTTCTACACGTAGGCCCCTGATGATATACCTTTCCCCCCAGGACCGTGGCTAGTAACAGTTAGTGACGAAATAAGCGTTTTGTTGAGTGGTACCGCTGAGAATGTGGCTCAGTCTGCCCGGGGGTCGGGAGCCCGAGTCCTGGCCGTGTCATACTGAAGACTGTAAAAACAGAACCTACTGAAATTGTATTTGGTTGTCAGCACAAGCAATGGAGTAGAGAAAACAACCCAGTGAGCCACAACTGGAAAAGAAGCCGTGGCCATCTGGACTTGAACCAATTGGTTAGAAACTGGGCCTTAAAACTCCACCCAGACCTAATCTAACCTTTGTCTGGCCTAGTGGCGGAGCTACCAAATGGTCGGGGAGGGGGACGAACGCCCCTTAGCGGACCACAATTGCCTGCCTGCGCCCTTTTTAGGTTTCTAACATCCTGCTTTAACGCGCCCCCGAAGGCCATTCTCGCACTCTCTGACCAAAATCCTAGTTCCGTCACTTGTCTTGACATTCATAAGTTTCCCCTTTAGATGTTTCGGTCACTCCACTAGCTTATTACCTTCGTTGGTACATCGAAAATCAATCGTGTACATTATACATTTTGTACATTGGCTCAAAAACTAACAAAATGATCCCTGACGTCTAACGTCGTGATTGGTTGCAATGAAATGGAGATTGTCTAGTCTTGCATCTGTGTGTTACTCGACAAACATTTAGAAATTTTCAGTCAAAAGTAATTGACACAGTAATAACTATTCCTCTTACTGGAAAGACCCCTTCATTCTTCATTGTTTCTGAATTCTGGTAAACAATAAATTCGGAATGGAAAACGGAGGTACTTGAATGAAAAGTTAATGCTCTCTGTCAAATTCTGCTCGCCTCTTCAATTATGCTGTGTTTGCAATCACTGTCTTTATCTTTATCTCTCTATCTGTATGGCAGGAGTGTGTCTGTGGGCTGAGAGTATTTTCAACGTAAATACACTGGATGAGAGTTTAAAGTAAGTCGAGTCAAATTTCCTAGGCAACTTTGTACGGCGATGATACGTTTCTGATTTGTGCTATCTGGCAGCAAGTTTTTTAGTAGCTATATTACTATGGTTGAAGTCGAGAGAAATTAACTTTTTCGTTGCACTTAAAACTGTGCATATTATCCATTCCTTGGAATGCTTCACAGCAGTGTTGTAACAAGTCACGACTCGAGTCACTTCTTTACAAAATGATAGTGACTCGATAGAATTCAGGAGTAATTTCCCCATTGAAATAGTACAGTGACTCGAGTCAATGACTCGACTCAAGTCACTTAAAAGTTTGAAAACTGGTGACTCGAGTCACTAATCTAGTGACTCGATTACAACACTGCTTCACAGCTGGTTCGTTTTAAATACTTGAAACGGAAAACTTTTCTTAAAATTACGCATACTGCGTTTACATTGAAGTACATTCTTTATTGTTGCGCTGCACACGCCAAGTTTACAGCAATCTGAAGAAACCATGAAAGGAAGAAAAAGATAACTTGCTCAAACTGGTAGTAGTTAGTGACGAGCTTCATCATATGGCCGCTTCTTTGTAGGGGAGGCCTATCCTACACTATAAGAAAAGAATTAGAATCAGATCTGGCACCTTGACTCCCACTGCATGTACCCCAGTATTTTGAAGCCCTAGCGGAGTAAAATAGGTGTTTAAGAATGACCTGCCGCCTCGTGAAATTACAATAAAAATTATGCTGGATTCTGCTTGACCTTGCAAAATACCCTTGTCTTAACTTTATTGTGAACTGTTTCAATGGACTGTCGATGATGCGACCGTTTTCGATACGCTATCGTTGATGTGACACCGTCGATAGTGTATCGAATCGGTTCGTTATCAAAGTGACGACAAGGGCAACTTGTGACGTCAGTGGCAGTGGCGTAGCTACGGGGGGGGGGGTGCTTGGGGGCTGGAGCTCCCATTCCCCACTGAATCGCCCAGCCCCCAGCACCCCCTCCAAATGGTGACCTGGGCAAAGAAAATTATAGTCATGCTGGACGATCATGATAATAATCAATCCGGGCTACAAGACTACTATGACATAGATACACTTGTGATAGTTCCATGCAGTTGCAGGGTATTCTGCAGGTATTCTGTGGGCCACTCTGAATTTCGAAATAAATTCAGGTAGACCGTGACAAGCTTCATATCTTCACTTTCTACTCGTCGGGTTTCTAAATGGATAATTTTCTAGCAGATTTGGAGTGGCTGAAATTGGCTACCTTGGTGCTTCTAACATTTGACCTGTTTCTGTCTCCTGTGGGGGTTTTCCAATTCCTGGGGATGCACAAATTTGTTCCAAAATTATGCTTGGTGTCGGTGGGTAGAATATTTGAGTCAAATATAGTTGGAAGGAATTTGCACTTTGCACGGCTATTGCTTGCAGTCATTTGCCAGTGCAACAACCAAACCCATGTTGAGTCAATGCAGTCTCAAGGGTCTCAACCTTACACTATTACCTCACAGGACCTCACTTAGCTCTTGGGTGGAGTGGCGTTCGATTTTGGCAAAATCTAAATTTGGGCAGGAATTTGGAAAAAATTCGGATAGGCCTTTAATTAAAAAACATGGGATGGTTTTTCAGAAAATTCCTAAATGTGGTCGAAATCTAATGAAGGATACGCCCGAAAACAGGAAAGAAACGTCATAAAGTAGCAATAAAATTTTCATAAAAAACCAAGTCAAGATTCCAAAAATCGCTACACCTTCGGGCTGCGCAAAAAGCTATTATTCGTGACTTTTACTTCACAGATAAACACAACTGAATGCCGAAATTGTCGAATATCCAAATTCTTTCAAACATTTGCCGAAAATGGAAAAGTACAATCTTAAGGGTAATATAGTTACGAAAAATCAAACAGATAAAACACACTTGGCTTGTGGCTTGAAAGAAAGAAAAATCCATTCTTCAGCCTGTTTTTAAATCTTGTGTAACTACTACCCGAAATGGCTGATTTTTTCAAAACCTTCAAATCTTTGCCGAAAAACAGAAAACGCTTTAGCTTATGTAACTTTTCATGGAAAATAACAAAGGTCTGCACACATTTGGGTAGAATGTAAGAAAACGGTTTTCATCGTCCCCAATTCATACTGTAGTCTTGCATAAATTGTCCGAAACGGTCAAATATTCGGGCAAAGGTTAAAAAAATGCTGGGAAGGTTTCACTTGCCAAATTAATTCAACGGGCGGACAGGAGAGTGTTCAGGCACCCCAAAGTTTGCCTTCTATACTTCTCTATAGCCAAATACGGGCGATGGTTATGAAAATCGGATAATTTGTTGTTCGATACTTTAATGGCTCAATGTGAGAATGTCTTCCCGTAAGTCTGCTTAAAAAATCGTTTAAACACACCATGTAATGTTACATTTTTCAAAAGTAAGACCATATGTAGTCGGAAATTCGGGCAGTCACACAATTTTTTCAATATATGTTGAATTTAGCCAAGAGTCACAATAGAGGGAAATTCTTTAGCATGTTTTCAATTCCGTTTTGTAGTTTTTCCCCGAAAATATGTGGGACCATTTCAACGATTGGTAGTGATAAATTTTATCTGGAAATTTTCTGTTCAAATAGTGACTACTTAGACCCCCCTATAAGCATGGGAAATGTCATTTTCGACTGTCTCAGGGGTCCGATTTTTTAAAATGTTCTGTTCGCTCCGCCCCAACCAGTGGTGGCGCTCCACGTATAGATAGTTTTCCTAGCAGAAATTAGTTTCAAATAAACATTTTCTTCAAACGTAACCTCGAAATATCGACTGCTAAAAACCCCCATAAGCATAAGAAATGACATTTTGGACTGTGTGAAGGATCAGATTCTTCAAAATTTCCAGTACGTTTCGCCCAACTTATGGTGTTGAACCACTAATTAGACCACTCCATAGCAGAATTTAAGTTTCACGTGAGCATTTGAAACCCAAAATAGCGACTGCTTAGATCCCCACAAGCCTGGTAAATGACGCTTTCAACTGTCTGACGGATCGGTTGTTTCAAATAAAAATTCCGTGCACTTTACGCCAACCAATGTTGGCGCTCCGCTTGGTCTGTCTGGCTGAATTTTAGTTTGGAGTGAACGTTTACATGCAATTAAAACTTAAAATAGCGAATGCTTAGATCCCCTTCATAAGCCTGGGAAATGCAATTTTCGACTCTCTGAGATGTACGAATTTTCAAATTTTCTAAACGCTCCGCGCCAACCAGTGTTGGTGCTCCGCTTCGACCGTCTTAAGGGCAAAATTACACTTTTCGGGCAAAAATCTTCTGCACCCAAACTAAAATGTTCCCCTGCGCCTATGAAAATACCTTACTCAGGCGTGTACTGGAACAGCAGTGCTTGCAGCATACAGCAGGATTCCGGATTTGCAATCCGAGGATACATAATCCAGAGGACTAATGAACTGGGTTAATCGGTATCTTAAAAGTGTGTTTGAATCTGAGAAAAATTTTTCTAACCAGAATTAAAAACAATTAAACCTGGCAAATGTCATTTCCAGTCATCTGAGATGTGCAAAAATCCAAAATTTCCTTTGTTCGCTACGCGCCAACTAACGGTGGCGCTAAGAGTAGATAGTAAACTCCAGCCCCGTACAAAAGTATCCAGCTCCCCCCATGCCCCACCCGGAAAAAAATCCTAGCTACGCCACTGTGTGACGTCTTCCAAATCCCGGCATAGATTTCATTGCATTTCCAATAGACGGAAGGTCATCTTTAGCCACTGAACCATAATTCCTTTGGACATCCACGCTCGTAGTACCGAAGGTAGTAGTACCGTAGTACCGAAGCCCTTCCAGTGGGCGAATTTTGTAGGGGCAAAATCGCCCCTTCCCCGCCCCTTGGGCTACGGGCCTGAAGCGATCTGGTATTCGCAAGACCAGTTCACAGAGATTAAAATACAATGTTACATCAATTAATTCCGTGTATAATCGAACTTACCAGTAAGATGATGACCTCGTTATTGCCGTGCACCTTCACATGTCTGTGGAGCGTGGCTCGCTGTTTCTCATAGAATAAAGATCTGCTAGACCAGAAATTTGTGGTAGATTTCTCTTTGTCTCAAAACGATGTACAAATTAAAAGATACTTAATGATATAACGCGACTAGCCCTACATGTTATTGAATATCTGATTTGCTACAGATGTGTTTTCCTTTTCAGCTTTGACAGTTCGCTCATGATCGGCCCGCCGACGACTTTTCCTTGCACAACCTTTACGGAGGCAACGGTGTGCGACACTTACACGATACATTCAGTTCAGGTAATTTGTTAAACATTTGTATACTCTTAAAACGTTTGGGGCACGGTTTCCGGTGTGATGGGCATTTATGCTGTCCTGTCAATTAATCCCCCACCCCCCACTCCTCACCCCAACAATTGGTTATATGTTTTCTGTTCTCTGTTGTTCATCAATCTTTATTTTCGCTAAGTTTTTCAATTGCCCTGTCGAATAGTTTTAAAATTATCATTGTAATATGCAAACTCTTAATTGATAACTGGATTTTTTTCTTTTTTCTACAGCTTTCATACAGTCATTCCATTTATATTGACCATATCATTATCTATGAAGGTCTTAGCAAGGACTCTGTTTTTAGTATTTCGGTACTTGAACCTGCTAGCAATACCTTTCTCGAAGTCTGGAGTAGATATACGTTCTCAAACAAAGAAAAGTTTTGCAGTAGAGTGTTTTCGCCACCAATAAAGGTAACTTACGTATTGGAGTGAAGCTGGTTACGACATGACCTGGTAAAATTGCGAAACTCAAAATTTTGAAACCATTTTTTTTAGAAACAACATGATTTAGATTATTCAAAGTAAGGCAATACGGTAGCCTTCCTTATATAAGGATTAGAATTAGATATTTGTTTGCTAATGAAAGAAATCTTTTGTTCACCAAACTCATATAAATTAAAATGGTGCAACTTTCATAACACTTCTAATGGTTTTAGGCTATAGACGAATTCCGTCATCCAGTGATGGTGTGATTTTAGTCACCCCTAACTCGGATTTATCACCTTTTAAAGGTCAAGAGCAGTCCCCCAAACCTATTTCGAAGCAACATCTAAATACCACCATTTTCCTCTTATTTGTCTTCAAAGTATCTTTCATATTTCCTATTTTCTAACTTGCATATCCAATGTAAAACAAGCAATTACTTCTAATAAATTTCACCTTTGGAGAGAAAATTGCTGTCACCTGACTCTCAACAGCCAATCATGAAACAGTACAGTCTACTACACAACTTCAAGTTGGGCCGACTGCTCTTGCCCTTTAATCTTTCAATTTCTTCACTTACCTGTACCGTGGATATTTGTACACTGAAATGCTTCTTAATTTCCCCAATTTGGGTTTGGAATTCATGCAGACAATAAATGGGGACGATGTAAGGCTGGTGGACCACACTAATGGCTGACTACAGCCATATACTCTAGTGCTGCAAGGAATTGCACTTAAAGCTAACTGACAATGCCTGTGTTTTGGTGAAGTAAATATGGTATTTTATTTCTTTAAATATAAGGTTTTTCTTTCGTGTGCCTTTTTGGCAGAAAAATGCATTTGAGTGACAAATAATGACCACTAATGTAGGAAACTGTTATGTGGTTTTAAATACCAACTTCAAGTCGGGTGGCTGACCACTTCAACAAATTAGACCAAATGTGGTATCTTTGAAAATATGTTAATGGGAAATCTATGTTTTGTTGTAAACTTAATGAAGACCCCTTACTTTGGAGTCAACCGACGTCAACAAAGTCTCGCGCTTGGCAGCTGATTCCATTTTTCAATAATCACGTGTCTGTGTCTTCATCCATTCGCCTTCAGCACCAGTTGAAGATTTAAATTTCACTTTGCGGAACTATTGTAGAAAATGCAAAGACATGAATTATGGTGACTGTGTTTACTTCCATTCATCAGTTTGAAAACGTGACTGCACTTTGAAGATTTTAATTGCTTGACCCAGAGAGGCATAGAACACAATGCTCTTCTGAGGATAATGTTATATAAATGCAAAATGAAGGCATGCTTCAAAATAATTTTGCTTGCTGCTCATAAAGAAGTTTATTGCTTCTGTATTCGTGTGTTATTTTGCTTGAAAACGCCCAACTTTCAAATTATTTTTGAAATTCAACAATTATAACCATCAAACGAATAATGCGTCTAATGAAATGGGGCTCCATGACCTGAGTTTTCTTGTACTTATGAATGATTTAATAAGTTACTGTGTTTCCTGTATGTGCCACGATTTTATAATCCAAGTTTAATACTTTCGTAACGAGTCTGAATTTGCTTTTGCAGGCACTGAATTTTAAAACTAATGTCATTAGACTTGAAATGGAATTGAATGAATACGGCTGCGTGGAGATTGATGGAGTACAAATACAAGGATTTTCGGGTAAGTGAGTGATTCCAGAGAGCAGTAGCGTAGACAGGGTTGTATTGGAGGGGGGGGGGGGGTCGTTGGAGCATGACATGGGGGCAAGTCTAAGGGGAGAGAGAAATGGCCTGTACTTCAGGTGTTTTTGCATAACAAGGTCGGGTCATGAGGGGTTTCAAACCCCAAAACCAGCCATGTGGAGACGCCACTGTCTTAGGAGATTTTTTTTTATTATAAATCTACACTGTTAAAAATTTTTCAGTAAATTTACATAATTTTTATGGCAAATTTTTTTCCAACCAAATAATGTTTTTTTTTACAGACAGACTGTAATCATGAAACAACATTAAGTGTTTGTTTTTTCTTTACAGTTTTTGCATGTAAATTAGTTTACAAATGTCTACTGTAAAATCGAATTCCAGAATTGTTCTGTTTTCTTTTTTTACCTTAATTTTATGTACATTTACAGCCTACTGTTTTCATTCTCGGCGTTTTAATATTTATTATAATATCGCTTTTTTCTTTTCATATGTTATTACGTAACATACACTTCACCATTGCGTAGATCAGGTATTTGCTTATCAACGTAATGTGTCGTAACGAAGTTGTTTTCAATCTTTTTTTCTAAAAGTCCCCACGACTCTCTGGCGTAGAGCCAAGGGGCGAAAACCAAACGATTACTCCCGGAGGAGTTCTGCTCCCTTAAGGTTTTTTCTAAAGTCCTCCCGACCCTCTGGCAAAGGGCCGTTCGGCGAAACTAAACTTGACACTGCTTCCCGAAGAAGCTATAACGTCCAATGAAGGACAACACTTCACTGCTCCCTTAAGGAGCTTAACGTCTTTTTATAAAAGTCCCCACGACTCTCTGGCGAAGAGCCAAGGGGCGAAAACCAAACGATGACTCCCGGAGAAGTTCTGCTCCCTTAAGGAGCTTAACGTCCCAAATGGACAAGTACGCCCTCCAAAGGGCAAACACTGAGTGGTACTGCTCTAGACTGGCTGAATTGAACAGAAGCCACAACCCGGATGCCGAAAACCTTAGGAGCTTTTTTCTAAAAGTCCCCACGACTCTCTGGCGAAGAGCCAAGGGGCGAAAACCAAACGATTACTCCCGGAGGAGTTCTGCTCCCTTAAGGAGCTTAACGTCCCAAATGGACAAGTACGCCCTCAAAAGGGCAAACACTGAGTGGTCCTGCTCTAGACTGGCTGAATAGAACAGAAGCCACGACAAAACTTTAAGAGTTTTGGATAGCTGTTCTCTTAGGAGCTTAACGTTTCAATCAAAACACAACGGGGATGCTTTGTTGTCAAGTAGACAGCTATCTCTAGGAACTTTGTAATTGGGAAGTCACATTTTTTGTACAATATAATAATTGTTTTTAAAATAAATATGACAAAGAATGCAAATACATTGGTAGGAAACATTTCCAGACAAGGTAAACAATAAGTTTATCACTTCCTGATTTAAAAACGCCAAAGAAGATATTATTCAAAGCAACAGCAATCCTTTTGTTAGGAACATGCCTACAAAATAAGCTCCACCCATTTATGCAAAATGAGATATACATCATAAAGTGGTAAATTTACAGATTCTTTCAAGTAAATTTGTGAAACGTTTTTAATTCGATCAAGTGCATGAGCGCCTGTGGCGATGAGTTGACATCAGTGTACCAATTGTCAGTATAATAAATGTAAGTTAATTTTCAAATAGGGCCATAAATTTGCCAAAAATGTTTTCTTTTTTAACTGAAACTTCGCAGAACGATGGATGTTATATATTGAAAATATTCTGGCTTTTTCTTATTTGTTTGTTTGTTTGGGCTTATTTTTGTTTCTTTTTCAGCTTAAAAACAAAATGAATGTTTGTTAAATGACAGTATATTTATGTGAAATCGGAAAAATACAAAATACTGTTAAAATTTCTGTAAATTTACAGAAAAAGTTTTACAAAGCAGTAAAATTTGGTTAAAAAAGCAGACAGAAATGGTTTTTCAGATAAACAGAAAATACATGTTAAACAACCTTTTTTATTGTAGAAATACAAAGTGTCTGTAAAGATACAGAAAATCTCTAATAAAAGTAAAATACAAAAAGTTTAAGTTAAAAAAAGTCTGTAAATTTACAGAAATTTTTAACAGTGTAATACAATAAAGCCCAGGTTTAATAACAACTCACCGATGAGATGAGCTTTATAAAGTATGATTGATCTAGGCGCGTAGCCAAGGAAGGGATTTGGGGGTGACCCCCGTGACTGAAGGTTTAAAAATCAATGGCAGGAAATTGAACAAAAAAGCTTTTCACTGCAAAAATTATTATATTTGAGGCTTAAATGTTGCATCATTTTGCATCAGGAGACCTAAAGAACCCGTTTTTTTTCTCCAAAAGGTCTACCTCCTATTACACCCATCCCAAAGACACACTTGAACCCCTCTCATGACTAAACCCTGGCCACACGTCTGCACTTATCACGTCATTTCTAATTGCACAATAAAATGTTTTCTTGCATAATTACAAAATTTTATATCTTTGACTCACTTTCGGAGCAGGGGGAGGGGCGAGGCCTTTTTTTAATTTTATAATGGTAATGAGAAACGCACACGAGTTTTGTAAAATGGTGGTAAAAACTTTGTTTTAAATATAACAAACCCATCCTTCTTTGGCAGAAAAGCCACCCATCATTCGTCTGGCTAGTGGTGGTAGCATGTTTGAGGGTCGTGTCGAAGTACTCCACGAAAATCAATGGGGGACTATATGCGATGACTTTTTTACAGAAAAAGAAGCGACTGTTGTTTGTAAACAGCTCGGATTCTCTTTGAAAGCCGTGGTTGATGCTACAGATGAGTATGGTCGATATGATGATATTCCAATACACGTGATATCTATTGGATGTGTTGGTGATGAAGAGAGCTGGTTGGATTGTGTTGATGTAGCAACGATGGGTGACGGTGAAACATGCTACCATGTAGAAGACGTTGGTGTTCAATGTGCCATACGTAAGTCAGTAAATTTATGCCGATTGCGCAACAACTAACTTTCGTTGTGTTGCCATTTTTGGCAGATGCGCACTGTTCAAGAAGACTTTTCTTAACTGATCAACGAAAGCGCTAAACCCTAACCTAATCCGTACCCCTTACAAAGAATACCATCGATGCAATACAAAGAAAACAGCCAATCAAGAAATTCCTTGTTAGAAAGTGCGCATCAGCCGGCTATTTTTGACGCTAATTTTTGCACTATAAAATTTACAGCGAATCGTTGTTCATGGTATTGTTCACAGGCGAAAACATTCGCGAAACAGGTCACAATTGAATTCAATTAGGGACACAGAAGAATCGAGACTGGCCTTTGCACAAGACTGTCAGACCATTAACCATACACAGAGCGTTGGCAGCTTCTTTGCCGTAGTCCCGAGATTGGGACTACGGCAAAGAAGAACGGGTCCACGGACGCGGTAAATGGTGAAGTCGGAAAGATACCACATCATTATTAACAAGATTATCTTACATAACAACGCAGAATTCTTAGCATGCTTCTATGCTCAAACCATGGAGGTGTTAGGGGCTCAAACAGTAGCGTTTCCAGAATTTTCCCCAAGAAGGGGTTGGTGTGCAGTATGTCATTTGATCTCTGACCGGAGGAAGGGGACTGAGAAAAGGCTGAGATGTCGAGTCCCATTTGAAGACGTTTGCTGGACAGGTGTCCTTTTCTTAATCTAGTGCCATATTAATCTACCCATTCAGATAAAATTTGGTGTTAAAATAATGTAAAAAGTTTAAATACCCAAAACAATGCCGGAATCAGTGAGGGGGCATTATACATGCCCCCATTTCGCTACAGGACGAAAATAATTAATTGCCTTGATGAAATTTTTTTATTACAGTCGTTAAACTACATTTTCGTGACGCCGCAACGTCTCCGTCCCATTTGCGTAACCACCCCATGTATTTTGTCTTCAACGAATGTTAACATTAAATAACTTGAAACAGTTTAAAGACAGGAGATACCGCAAATTAAGAGGATGTATTTTTCACATCTGCATGGAGTGAAAGTGGTCATAGACGTGGCCATTTTTCACATTTTTTTCTGTACAGTAGCGGCGGCAGAATATCAAAATGAGGGATGGGGTCAAAGAAGGAGCACAGGAAAGTGTTGGAAGACAAACGATCAGAACAATCCCGAACGCAAAAAGTGTTCCCTTGCGGGCGGGGTCTTGGGAAAAATTCCCGGTGGAGGTCCATGTGGCGAAGTCCCCGGAAATCCTGCGGTTTTAGCATATCACTGTTTTAAAACTCAGTTGAAGTCTCAAGACAATTGTAGTATTTTTTCGGTTGACAAGTCTTCCATTGAGTTTCATCAACAAAACGAAAAAAGGGATTTTATCTTGTCGTAATGCAATTCAGACATTTTTCTGCCTCATTTCTGGCAACTAATTGTCTTTGCTCCATGCACTAAAGCTTGATTCGCTCGGTTGGCGCGGATCGCGAAAGAAAATTTTGACTTTGGAAACCCTCCAGTGTGCTGCTCCGCCTCCAAGTCTTAAAGAATGTGTTCAACACCCACTTCAAAATATTTCCCGCGGTGGCCACGCTTTGCATATACGGGTGGTGGTGGGGGAGGGAGACCATTCCTTTAGTCAGATCGCTTTCTCATTGGGGATGGGACCTTTTCAGACTCCCGGTGTCTCCGCCACAGGGCGAAACCTCTGTAAAAAAAGATGGACTTTGAAATTTCGAATATATTCTGATTATTTTCAACTGATAAATAAAGCAGAAGACATTAACAGAAGAAAGAATAAACTGCCTTGGTCATTAAAATTTCCTTTTGTTTGGCTTCATGTAGGGACTGAAGATGAAGGCATACATCCATGTAAGTTTGTTACTGGTCAATACCCACCTCGAGATTGCGATTGTAACAAGTACAACCTTCCAGGTGCTGACTGCTTCGACTTACTCTGTCTTCCTTACAAAGAATCGCATTTTATCCCTTGTGAGGGTGGTTCCAGCTTTCCATCATATAACAGTTGGCTATCTAGTGTAATTTGTCATGACGAATCAAGCTACTCCTACACATCAGTGGAGAGTCGGGCAGAACAATCACCAACATCATACGAAGGAATGAAAAGACCTGATTTTACACCAACGGAAGACGTTTATGTCAGTACCACGGAATGGAACAAAGGCACAAATTTAAATACTCTAGAAAATGAAGTTACAATATTATATGAAACAAATGAGATGACACCATTCACCCCAACTGACTTATTCTTGGAAATGAGTGGAAAAACAACAAAAAATGACAAAAATATAGGAACAAGTCTTCCTTCTGTCGAAACATCACCAAAAATTATCTTAGAAAGTGAAAAGATAACGACTTTAAATAGTGATCTAAATCGTGAAGAAATGACAACGAAAGTTGGAATCACGGGTAATGTGGGCCTAGTGTTAACATCAAGCGTTGTTAATGTTGAAACAGTCCAGGGATCAACTAAAACAAACTATGAAACTACAATGAGCTCGGGAACAATAGAAACAATGGGATCAATACAAATAATGGAAACAAAAGGGACGGTCGTGATATCAAGTGTTGGGAAGCAAACTACTCCTGGTAAAATCAGTAACCTTATTTCAACTAATGAAGAGAAATCAATAGTATCAACTCAATTCGACGTTACCCAATGGAATGAAGACACGACAATGACAGATAATAAATATTTAATCCATTCATTGGCTACTGAGGGAGGTCACATGATTGAGCCTACCGACGCTCAAAATAACCATTATTCGTTTTTACTAGAAACAACTCGTGTAAGTGAAAGCACACCGCTGTCGGTATCGACTGAAAGAAATCACGTGACAACATTTAAGCCAGGGAAATGGAAAGCGACTGGTGCTAGCGTGGAGGGTGCACCTCAGACATCTCAATTTTCCTATACAGATGGCGAGCATGCAGAAACAGGAGACATTCAACAAAAGACAACTTTGATACCGACAAAGGGAAGCTACAAGGGAGATTCATCACCAACTGGAATTAAAGAAGAATTGATAACACAGACTAGTGATAATACGTCCCGACATAGCCAAAGCAGTTACGTTTCACTTGGGCACGTCTTTGACCAAGATAGCGGACTAGGAGCAACGACAGAATTTACAATATTACAAAAACTAACAACATCAAATGAAGTCAGAGGGAAAGACGTAACGACGTCCGATCAATTTAAAGTCATACAAAAGATGTCCTCAGAGACGACTTCCAATCATTACGTCACCACGGAGAAGTCAAACAAAACTGTCTCGAAGTCATTTTTTGAGACGTCCAACTTTTCTAAAACTACGATAAAAGCATTAACCCAGGATACCATTAAAAAAGATGTTACACCAGGCATGCCAAATATAGATGAAAATTCATCAGTGAGGCCTCAAGCTGGCTTGCGTTACCCTACAACCTCAATGGGGGTCTCACCGATGGCGTCCGAAAATGTAATATTTGAAACCATTGTAACGTATAACGCGTCACGTGTTCTTAAAACAGCACCAACAAGAGGACAATTTTGCAAAAATCGATACTGCACTGAAACTTACAGTGGTAAGATTATCTTGTGAGTTTTCAATACTTAATGTTAAGTATTATCACTTTCCTTTTTAAAATTCTCAATTTGATTTTGATTGCAATAATGAAATGAAAAGATAACCCGCCGAGAACATTTTTCCTGGCAAAATGTAGAAAGATGCAACTGGAGTAAGTAAGTTACAGAGATAATATAGAAAGTACGACTTGTTTAACTTACAGAATACTTTCTCAACATGAGCAGTTGCACTGTAAAAGCCTCATCGAGTCAACTGGAGAGGATGCCAATGTCAGCGTTCGTTACCAAAGTGCATCCTGATCTTGAGTTCACGTGGTCTGAAATCATCGTTGAACTGCTCCACCTCACTGGTTGGTGTGCTGATTCGAAAGATGCAAATCCTTGGCTTGAGATTGGATTTGAAAGCATGGTCGTAATAACAGCCGTTGGCGCTCACATATCGGGAGGTTCAAAGATCAACGAAACCTTCGTAATGACTGCTCAAACGGACCCCACCAAACCAATATGGACATACTACCGTGATGCGACAGATAACATCTTGGTGAGAATATTACGAATAATAATTATCAAAATATTTCAAAGTATTTTAGGAAAATCCCTATTTGTCCGATAATCTGACTTATTAGATCAATAATCGTTATATCTTGCCTTCAAGGAATTTTTAACACTAACCGTCCCCAAAACTAATTTGAAGCCCAAATGATGACCGTGTCATTCCGTTAGTTGCCAGGAGGTTCGGAAGTTGCAAGGGGAGAGAAAATCCAACTGAAATGTTTTCCGTATATACGAAATTTTAAGTTAGCAATTAAGAGTGTTGAAACTTTTAATAGATTTATTAAAAATCATTTTTTAACTTTTGGTCCCTTTAAATATTCTCACCTAGAAAATCTTGCTCCTTCTCCAACTTCATGAGAACCCTGGTCAACTGGACCAAAGTTCTGGAATTTTTCTCATTTGTAGCAGAGCCATCATCCTTTTTTCTTAAAGATTCATCTTTTCAAAATCATTGCCTTACGTTACGCTTGTACAGCATTATTGGATATATATTTAAACGGTCTTTAAAGCGGCTCATTGAGTTGGTTCATGGAATTCAACAAATTTTCCCGAAGGTGTTAAGTTTTCTTCAGATATCAATGACAAATGGTCAAACTAAGACAATCCCCATATCCTACATACAAAGAAATGTTTTGTAAGTGAGTACTTAACGGCTCAATTCGGTTTTCAAAAATTCGTGACCAGACACTTTTTCAAATTATGCACAAAACCGTTACAAGTCAGGACACCACAAAATTCAAAATTTTGACTTTTGTCGTAAACTATTGGATGTAAAACTTGACTAATCATGTTAATTAAAACATTTTCAAATGGTAGAACCCTTAAACACTTTCATCAAATTATCGATATCAACTCAATGAGCCCCTTAAATTTAATTTATTATTCCTAATTTAAGATTTAATTTTCTCTTTTTTGCAGGAATTTGAGGCTAACCCATTAGAGCCTTACTTTTCCTTTCTATGGGAACCATTGGCAGCTATAAAATTGAGGATAAATCCTCTTCACTGGAACGTGACTCCTTGCTTGAAGTTATATTTTGTTGGATTTGAGTTGGATGGTAATTTCTGCAGATTTTTCATGAGTTTTCGTTAATCACATTATTTGGATATGGTCGTGATCTGATACAATCCGCGGTAACCACGGACTTCCTAAACATGGACAGAGCATACTGCACGGTACATTGTCGCTACCGTACGTGTGAGATAAAGCGTACCAAGATGGCTGCCTGCGATCATTTTGTGTAAGAGTTTGGACTTGCTCAAGTCAATTCCCAGATTTTGCAAGAAAAGTTAAAATATTTTTTAAAAATGGCACGGTAGGGTCAAAATCACTTTACTTATTGCATGAGTATGATATTGTTTCCCATTCAAGCTTAACTTTTGTTATAAAAAAAAACAGGGTCGTCGTCAAATCAGACAATTTGTAGATTTATGTCGGCCATTTTGGTGTGTCTTTTTTTGTCCCAGTCGGGGGCGCCAATCTATACGAATAGGACGTGCACGTTACATGCTCTGTCCATGTGTAGAAGTCCGTGGTGGTAACATTGATCCACAGTTCTTATTAAAGGTAGGTATTCAACAAAGATGATTGTTCCAGTTCTCCCAACCTAATTACAACTAGTCCCTCTTAAAGGGGCTCATTGTGTTGGTTCAAGAAATTCAACAATTTTTTCCAAACCTGTTAAGTTTTCTTACATACCAATGTAAAATGGTCAACCTTAGACAATCCCCACACCCTACATATAAGTAACTGTTTTATGAGTGATTACTTAACGCATCAAGTCTGTTTTCAAAGATTTGTGACAAGACACTCTTCAAATTATGTACAATGCCGTTAAAAGTCAAGGCACTAGAAAATTTAAAATTTTAAGTTAATGTTTTCTGTGACTTTTGGACTTGAAACTTGACTTGTTATGCTTAGGCTACTATAAGCAATGTTATGTGATAGTCAAAATTTGAGACTCTCATTATCGAGTTATCGATATCAACTTAATGAGCTGTCTCAACTCACCCTAATGCAGAAATAATTATCCTCTGTAATTGTTTCCGGGTAATCCCTGGTAAGCATTCAAGTCCCTAATGCGTATACACCCTCAGTGCATGCTTTCCGATATGAGAAACAAAACGCTTGTACACTGCATTGTTAAAAGTGCATGTAAAATTACAGTGAAAAAAAAAACATAAGAATCTCTGCTGAAGAAGCACCTGTTATTAATATGTATTTCTTTGTTTTTTACTGTTATTTTACAGACGTTTTACGGTGTACTAAACTCTGGCAACTTTCATTGTTTACGTTATATATTTGTTCTGTAACACATATATAGCATTTAACAAAAAATATAATTAATAATAATGACAATAAGGATGGCAAATAGATCAGCTCGAAGTTTTATCAAGGGGCAGTATTGCACAATAGGTCAAGGGTCAAAGAGTAATACTTTAACGTGCGTTTAAAGTTGATGGCAGGAATGTAAGCGTACGTAAAACAGTATTCTATGTGTGGCCGGCGAAGCGTCCAGATGTTTTGTTACCAGTTGTCCTGAACAGAAAGATCACTTTCACATGCCCGGATATAATCTTCGACCTCTGTTATCAAGGAAACTGTTTCGAAACTGAGGAATTTTACCAATTTGATATAATGTCTAAAGTTCATGTCCATTTAATCTGAAAGTTTCAAAATGAGGTTTCTGAATAAATAAGCCTAAATAGATACAACTTGCAGGACAAACTTCACTCGATGTTCTTTAGGGGAATTAACAACGGATCGTTGTCCTAACGTTCTTTAAATTTTATTTTACTATTCATGTTACTATGACTAGTAGCTCAGTTGTTGCCAATACCTTTTCCAAAAAGCACAATTTTTCGTTGATTAATCAATATTATGGCTGGGCCAACAGCTGTTAATAGAAATATTATTTTACATCATTTTTAATGACTGATCCGATGTTACAGAAATTACCGAGTGGATACCTATCACGAAGGAATATCAACGTATCGAGAGCAGCTTTGAAGATTGGTTGAACTACACTGACTTCGAAGTTAAGAATAATGTCACAGGGGATTATCGATGGTGTCCTCCCGTCGAAGAAACG
The DNA here is from genome assembly GCA_037179385.1 of Holothuria scabra. Lineage (NCBI taxonomy): Eukaryota > Metazoa > Echinodermata > Holothuroidea > Aspidochirotida > Holothuriidae > Holothuria > Holothuria scabra. The sequence continues at coordinate 47,060,673 of CM074190.1, forward strand.
GATTCAAATATCTGCATTGACTTTCTCTTCAACGCAGTCATTTCTGGTGTAAAAATAACCACTGAATATGCTAGTGCCCTTCCGTCACTGACGAAAGTGAGATACAGCAACGATGGAAATCATTTTAGTTCGGTTGTAAGTATACAATAGAGTGCATTAACTAAAAAGGAACAGGATGCATCTATCAATATTTAGTTACGTACTCGTGATAACGTCACATAAAAAAACAGCCCTCTAAAGGGGCGGGATTGTGTAACATTGTAATTAAGATGAGCCTTTGTCGTTTGTTAGGGATGGCTTTTGACTGACAGGTCTATTGTGACGTTCCTCGAATGACGTTCGACATGATGGCGTTCGGTTAACAGGTTATTTTCTAACAGAAATAAAAGCCAATGGAGGTTGTTAATCTGTAATAAGGCTTTGCCTATCTAACACTAACAGACGACAAAAACGCAGGCTTAGCAACTTAGTAATTAAGAGTTAGTCATTATCACGCGTTTATTACCGCGTTCGAGCATCACATGGTGTAGGCGTTAAAATATTCAAGCACAAGTTCGACATACAGTACAACAAGATCTTGAACAAGAAAAACAAACAAAAGAAGAAAAACAAACAGAAGAAGAAAAACAAACAGAAGAAGAAACAAACAAACAAACAAACATTAAAACAACCATTTCCCAGCTCATTTTTACATTCAAAGAAAATAAACAACACACTATCAAATTAGCAAGTTTCAGCACAAGTGCGAACTTAGATCTAGCAAACATCACTAAACATGAGGACCAAAATGTCTCTTATCATTTATGAATCTTTATTTACTGTTTCATAGAAAATACATTTTTTATTTAATTATTAACATTACCGTTCTTAATTTTGATATTAATTGTTATAAACATTTTTCCACCCTACTCCTTTTGTGTGGGTGTGTTTTCATGTACTTGCAATGTACACGAAAGATGACACACTGCTAAATATCGCACACGGTACTCAAAGGAGATCAAATTAGAAAGAAAAAGTTTGAAACAAACGTTTTACAGGAGTTCATTTTGAAAGGAAAACCTTTACGACAATTTGTTGCCACGACTGTTTCTAAAAGTCAACAAAATGTTCCTGTCAGTGGATATTTTGATGCATTCATAGCCCCCATAGCTCATATGGCTCGTGAACTAAAGCCCTCAGTATGACAAGCTGATTTGCTGCTTACCATACTTTTTTGCAGAAATTCAGCGTTATCGAAGATAATCGTCACCATTCTCTCTCTGTTCAACTTTCAACTGCTATAAATGCAAGATATCTCAAGATCAGAATTCAGCAGTCGGTTCATATTGGTGCCTGCATGAATATAGCTGTTCAACTGATCGCTAACATGGGTAAGTTGAAGAAACGCGGTAGAATTACTATAAACGAAAAGCGAAAAAATCATTTCCCTAGGTCCATGTTCTTAGCATGTGTTTATAATAAGGGAGCAAAGACGTGTTATAGCGTTTGATTCCTAAATACCGCGTTTACAGTGCAGAAGTAGATAATGAATGACGTTTAAGTTATAGCAAGAAAGATCATACCAGATTTACTCCCATTTTCTTAATTGACCACTTATTGTTTTGGAATAGTGTACGCTAAGTTACAACAAATAAAACTAGTTTATATTGTAAAACTTATGAAGTGTGACATTTTTAATTTCATTTGCAGAGCATTTCCGTGAAGATTTTGAAAACCATATTCCATTCGTACATAAGCCAGAGAGCAACATTTACTGGATATTGTCAAATGACCCGGAACCAAAGCCACCTCTTGACGAAGACAAAGGTAACTAATCAAACAATACCGTAGAAAATGCAGAAATTTATCGATTCGGTCTAACAACGTTAAATCCTGTCAAACTGGCAAAAGTGGGCTTGGAATTGTGAGAACTATTGCAAAAACAACACAAAATACAAAGATGATTTCAACCATAGCGCTCTTATTTACATGACGATGCCCACGATCGTGCGGCAGAGTGTCAACGCAGACTCCCTGGTCAACGTCTTTAAAGGAACTTATTGCGTTTGTTTGGTAGTTTCCGCATTTTAGGTAACTAAGCATGTCGGTACCTTGCTGAAGATTACATGTATCTCAGACGATACAACTTTTAACCAACAAGCTCTAATTACTTAGTAATTAACGTTAAAATTAGAATCGAAAAATTTGTTCACCCAAACAATTATGCATGCAAACCTCTCCTTCCTTATTTCATTTTCTCCGGTTATCCAATCAAATTGGTCATACTAATGACGTCACACAATGACAAACTGTCAACTTGCTTTGGTAATTGGTCACTGAATACACCATACTTCATGAACATGTGTACTGCTTTTGCACACTGTGAACAACACTTTTTATCGAACCTTTGAAAATGCTCAGTAAATGAGCTGACTGTCTGAGAAAATGCTTAGTATAATGGATTGTGGAAATTTAAAAGTGTCTGTAGGCAAATGAAAAACATCTAGTCTGATCGGGTTTGCGCCAGACAACATGTACTGTAACGTTAGGCCTAACAGTACTGTAACAGCTGGGCCCTCCTGTGGAAAGCCAGTGTAACATAAGCTCTATTAACGTTACTGTAAACCGAACAACTACCGTTATAGAACGATGTATCCTGCATGTAGCAATCAGCTGTTGCCTGCCTCGAAATAATAAATTCGAATCTCGGGAAAAACATTTAACGTTAACCTAAAACTAACAGCAGAACGAAGGAAAGTAGCGTTACAAACCTGTGATGATGCCGACTCCATTCCGTGGGCATAACCGTCTAGCGTTTGAGTGTACATTTTCCATGAAGTTGAACACTTTCACTGCACAAGGCTAAAATGATTTACGAAGCTTCGTGGACAAAAGTCAGCTATTAGACAATGTACAATAACACACTGCATATCCAATATTTGAATCACGTTCTACAAATACACGGGACCTACCATACCGGCTCAACGTGACCTTTGACATAGTATGCATATTCAATACAAGAATGTGGGCGCGGCTTATCGTTTGATAATGAGCATTTATTTCAGGAAAACTGCTTCTTTTTGCTCAAATTTTGATGACATTAAGAACTTTTCCTTCCAAAGTATGTTGGTTTTAGAATTGTAACAGTGTAGCAGGATCATCAAAGGGTTTCTACCGTCGATATAAGAGGATTTATAAACGCAATAAGCTCCTTTAAGTTCCCAGTCAAATGGGAAAGAATAGGTAGCGCAATGGCTGTAATTCTTGTCTATTTATAAATGTCGCAACACGTATCACAAAGAGCATCATGTTTTGTCTTGATCTCATTCCTCTCCCAGACCGCGTGTTTGGGCTAAATGTAGAGCATCCGCCTCTCACTCGGAAGGCTCGGGTTCGATTCCCAGGCCGAGTCATACCAAAGACTATAAAAATGGAGCCTACTGCCGTTGTGCGTGATGCTCCGCATAAGCAATGGAGTAGGCCTAGGGAAAAAAGCCAGTGAGCCGCAACTGGTAAGAGGGCCGTTGCCGGCTCGACTGAACCAATTAGTTGGAAACTGGCCGTAAAACTCCATCTAACTAACTAACTAATTCCTCTCCCAAAATGGAAAATGTTTCAGAGACATTAACTTGAGAGCTTTCGTACTCACGCTCTCATCAAGTCTGACCAGAGGATCATCGAACAGGTATCTGTTGAACAATTGACTGGATCCGGTCTTAATATGAATCAAATTTGGGCATTTCCGAACCTAAATTCGTCAAACAATTATCATATTCCGGGTCGTTGGCCAGCTTAACAGGTTCGGTTTAAATTTGAAGAATTCTTCTTTAAGCGTACTTTTAAACAGCATGACCAAAGACCGGTCAGAAGATTCTTCGAGGAGCAATATTGCACAGTAGGTCAAAGGTCCAAGAATAACAACACTTTAACGTTTGCTTACAGTTGATGGCGGGAATATTAAGTCACATATAACATTATGCTATGCTCAACCGGCGCGCAGCGCTCACATGTTTTGCTACCAGAATTCACCTGAAGACTAATGCATGCGAGGATATAAACTTCGAACTCGCTTATTTAGCTAGGGTATTTCTAAACTTCCTTCCTGACACTGCATGCTTTGACTTTTCTTTCTTGCAAAATGATAGGGCGGAACACTGAATGCCCTTACCAATCGTAAGACGCATCTTTTGACACCAAATTCAGTCACGGTGGTAAGTCAAATGTACGTCGTGTGAGTCCGAGTTCTTCAGAGGTGTGTCAAAAGTTTCTAGAAGTTTCGTCAAAACAACCTCGATGGAGTGACATAGGTGCGTCATATTGCACAGAAAACGTGCATCAATATCTACAATTTTAAAAGCGGTGTTTAGGAAACAAAAAAAAAAAAAAATCTGAACCCTTTTTTCACAGTGACTTTCTTAGTAGAGTTTAAACGTGTTAGAAGGGGGGGGGGGGGCGCAGGGGAATTCCGTTATTCAAAGTGCATAGGGTTTTGGACCAATGACGGAGGGGTGCGTCAGTTCAGAAAAATTTTGGCATAACTTTAGAACATAGAAGGAACTTATCTGATGGTTAAAGGGGGCGTCGCACAATGGATATATCCATAATAACTTTGTCCTTTGTTATACTTTCACAAGGTGGTTACGTATACGTTCGAGGGGAGAGTGAGATGGCGTCATCGTCTTTTCGACCTATCGAGAGAGACGAGGAAACAGATGAAACGCTCCTTTCTTCTAGCGTCCTCTTCAACACTAAGCTTCCACCATTAGAGGGCGCTGTGCGTTTAAACTTGTATATCAACGCTAGTTCAACCGTATATTTTGCATTGTTCACAAGAGAGTTCCTGAAGAGTGGAGAAGAACTCGAGTCCGTTGTAATGGAAAAAATGTATTGCGGAAACGAGTCTCTCCTCCATGGTGTCTATTACCTCAATGTACAAAGAAATTATGCCTTCATGGTAAGCTATATACCATCTAAGGGCAGGATCTTACTTGCCACTATAATAGCCAGGGCCAGACACGGCGAATCAATGCGAAGGGTTTAGTCCTTGCGGTGTAAACCGCCGCCAAGACTTACATTTCCGTCGTGTGGTAAGCAATTCGCCCGATGGATCATGTTTCATCGTAGTTGGATGCATTCAGTTTACGTTTTAAGCCCGGTACCTACCGCCATGCTAAGTGTGAACAATTTCTAGCTGTATTTATGTAATCTATGTAATGTGTTACTGTTAGTTTTTGATTGACGTCAATTGTAATTTCTCCTATCTGATGTGATCACTTTCTAACAGAACTAACAGGCAAAGAATTTTTTTAATAGATAAAGAACTATGACATGTCTACATTACATTTAGTGTAACAGATGACAAAAATGCAGCCTATGCAAATTGCTTACAACGGCGAAGAGTCTTAAGAAGTCGTGGTATTACTGGGTTTTAAGAAAAAAAAGGCACTGGTTTTGAATGGCAAACTGCATGTGACTTTTGTAACTGTCTAAATTAATCAAATGCATGCATTAAAGATTCAATACTTTGGAAATAACCTAATCCATGAACTGATCAATGGAATTTATAAACACTGTGAGAAATAAAGGGTGTCGGCAAAAAATATCTTTTTTAAAATCATGGGAGTTTATTGTTATCCTAAGTACGAGTAAATAGTAGATCGTCACGTACTTATTTTGCTTCTTCATCTTTTATCTTAAAGTTTGGTATGGAAGTCTCACTCCTTCCTGATCACTATTCGTTCCTCGCTGTTGCAGAGTTTGACGTCATGCGATGTGAGTGCATCATTCTTTTATGTAAATCGTATGCCAATTCTTTACTAGTATCTTTTCATGGTGTAGTTCCAAGTTAAGGGGGTGTCTATCATATTATCAGCATGTACGACCTTTAAATGCAAGGCCATGGTGCAAGGCCTTTAAAATGCAAGCCCTTTGGACAACGTTATTTAAAATGCAAGGAGATCTGAAATGCATGTGGAAAACATTTGTGTGCAAGCACTAAGCGAGTTCGGTTATTCACTTCGATGGCTATGCACATACGCACATTCAATCTCCAAAATCGTAGGAATAAACAAACCAATCCTCCACCTAAGACACGTGTGCTGAAATTTGAGTTTACATCAAAACTAAGATAACACAATGGGGAATTATAAGTGTGGTTCTGTGCAATGGACTGTGCCTAAATTTCCCTTTTTAATGAAAAAGTATGCATTTTAATCTGCTGCAAAGTAAGGCTGGGTCCCTATTTTCGTTCGGGTTGACTACAGATTTGTTTAATCAGACTCCACCCTTAATAGCTTTCCAATTTCTCTTTTAGCATTACATAGACCTCAATATCAACTTTATGGTGTAAGCACAGGGACTGTTCATTCTTGCCAATTGTCGGCATCCGGCCAGAAGTCTTCCAAGTACAGTGCTGAAAAAGCTAACCTTTTTCTCTCCTCTAGGGAGGGAGGTTGGTGCAGAAATCCTGGGGATAAAGAACCCTGGATTCAGGTGAGTATGTGTGATCTGTTTGCTTTAACACAGGTGCAAAGTTGATTTACCGCTGTCCCGGAGGTCTCAGAGAGGACCCACCTATTACGCCCCTGCTTGGATCCGTCACTACCATACTGCAATCAAGAGAAAAACAAAATGTATAAAACACATGTTATGTTCTTCAAATTTCAAAGTTTGTTTGTTGCATTGTTACATTTCATAGTGCAAAAAAGTCTTAAGTAGAAAAGAATGAAGCTTTTACGTGTTGTTTCCTAAAACTGTGAAACTGTGTTTGCATTGGTGAATACACAGGAAAGCGCAAGTTTGTTTCCGATATGGGTCGGGAGAAGTTATACACTGTAAAAAATTACGGTAGATTTACAGAACAACAAAATAAAGAGATACATAAGGGTAACAGAAAAGTTCTGAAACTTATAACCAATACCTTCCTGTAATATTAATGTTTCTCTTTCTTTTTTTTGTTCTGTAAATTTACATGGATTTTGTACCATTTTACAGTGTAACATGATATTCAAGGAAATCATTTTAATAAAAAAAATTAAGTAAAGGGACGACTTCTCAGATATGGGGGTACACGTCCCAGGTCCCCGAAGGATCACCGTTCATAACAAAATGCATTTTATCTCATTTCTTGACAATTCCTTTACCTCGCATCCCTACTTTTTCCAAAATATCGTTTTTTTTTTCAAAAATTGCGAGTTACAAAACCCTCTACTTTTGTGTAATCATGGAGGTCAGCCATAAATCTCCAGTGATTGGTCTCCTTTTTCATTGAATGACCTCCCTTTTTCATCCTCGTCTTGTCCAACCAGAGTGTGTCAAAACCAGCCTTTCACCGGGACCTTAAAAACTTCTGTTACACGCCTTATTAGGAGACCAATTAAAGAGCCAGAAAACCTTCAATAAGCATCTAGTTACCCCACAAAAATTTAGTAAGAGGTGTTGAGTAAGGATTTTCCGACTTCGAACTTCTGGATATGAATGGAGGGTTGTAATGAACTTGCAATATCGGCAAACATAACAAGTTGGCAAAGGTTGGTTCAGTATGGTGGTGTAAAATATTCGTAAGCTAGGCCGGGGAAGTGTTTGACTCTCGTTAAAGAAATTTGGAAATTTTGGATAAAAAACGTAGCAAATACAAAACAAAAATGATGACGGAAAAGATGAGTGAAACCTTGTAACCGCCGGTTGGGCTGGGTGTATTGGTCACCTTGGAGGAAAGTCACCCTTTCCTCTTTTTAGCTCAACCACTGTTCATCAGCTGGCCCCAGATAGACCAACTGCATGGTCAAGTGCATTAGAGCATCCAACACGCAGTCCGGGGTCTACAGTCCGACAACTGGCCGGGTCATACCGAAGACTTTATATTTGGGACCTATTGTTTTTAGGCTTTTTGCTGAGTGTACGCAATAAAGTGGGGAAAACAAGCGAGTTAGCCACAACCGGAAAAAATGCAGTGGCCGACCCGACTTAAACCGATGGGTTGGAAACTGGTCCTTAACTCTTTAACCTCCGACAGTAACATGAACGAAAGTTAGTTAAAATGTAATATTCTAGCAAGTTTATGCGTTAATATGACGATTCCTTGATCCCATATAAGAATACGAAACTTAGTGCTATAAGGGAGCTCTGTTTCAGCTCCATGGTCCTAGAAACCGTACGCATAAAACCCAGGACAAGCTGAGGCATAACTCCCTTCTTAAACTAGACAGTTGTCTCTCGCAACCTCCTGCTTATACCATGCAGAAGCGCCAAGTTCAGCTTCTTTCAAGCTGATAAGTGCTGTCCACACAAAATTTTCCCCATGAGAGTGTATTCATTTCAAATTTCCATTCTTGTTTATGGTTTTATATCTTTGTCTTGAACAGATTGATTTTGAACGCTATTTTCTAGTACGTGGAATATCTTTGCAGGGAGTAAGAGAAATTGAAGCATGGACGTCTAGGTTCCGAGTAGCATTCTTAAAAAATAAAACTAGTATCTGGTCAAACTACACAGAGGACAGCGAAGTCAAGGTAAAACTTGAGGTCTTATTTAATTGTACAAAAATGCATTATTGCACAAAGAACGCAGAACAAATCATTGACTTTAATTTATTATATCATATTATATTATTTTTAATATTTTACTTAAGAAAATAGTTTGCAACTTTTCGTAATATTTTAGAAAAAAAAAGAAGAAAAATTACCAAAAAAAAAAAAGAATCTATGAGGGGGTGAAAATTGAAGAAAGGAAGCACATGCCGTGGGGCAGGAGAGATGGGTTGTGTGACAGGCAGGGAATATGGGCCTTGAAAGCAAAATGTAGTGTGCGAGAAACGCCCGACCTTGACAGTATATCAGGTAAATCAGAAGTCTCGAAATTACCTTGCAAGAATAGAAGGCAACAAAGTGGAATTTCTACTGTCATTTTTGTGTTGTACGTTGTAGCACGAAAAGCTAAAAAGAAAACGCAGTTGCTAAGCGCTGGGCTGTGGGTGTGCAGAACCAGACCACCATTAATTACTGAATAGAAGCCTTAAAGTTAGGTGCAAGACATATATACACAGACATGGGCGTCCGCAGAAAATTAGTCAGGGGGGCAAAATTTCTAGGGAGGGGCAAAACCTCCAAGTCACCATGAATTGACACAAGGAATGGGAAAAATTTCAGCCCAAAATGCCTCCCAGATCGCCGGAAATGGCACTTCTAAAGCCTATTTTTTGCATAGAAACTTGGAAAACACGTTTTTTTAGGGTTTTTGCTTTGATTTTTATACTTTTCATTCAAATTTTCGATTTTCCGGGGGGGGGGGGCAAGTGCCCTCCACCCCTTGCCCATACCTGCGGACGCCCACGTACACAGGCAGTATTTGCTGAAGAGGAAAAGTGTAGCTTTTAGCGACAATAGGAGTTTGTTATTAAATTTCATTCTTTTCTCAACCGTACTTCTGTACCATATTTGTTCATTAAGTTAATTAAAACTGACAAAATGACCCGTAATCATGATCTAACGCCGTGATTGTTTACAGATAGTGGGGGTTGTCTATAGCTTTGCATCTTCATGCAGTTTTTACCAACAAATATTTAGAAATTTTCATCCAACAGTAAACTTAAACCAAAATAAGGTAAACATATCTTCTAACCTGAAAGACTTCGTCCTTCTTTCTATATTGTGAGAAGCAAATAGTTCAAAAGGGAGAAACGAGGTGCTGAAACAAAAGCTACATATTTTCTATCAAATTGTGATTGCCCCTTAAGACTAATATTCAAAACAATAGTAATTAGACGCGGGGGTTAGTATGTCTATCGTCTAAATACCAGGTAAACAACATGGAAATTAATAGTGGAAACAGATCTTTCCATGGATGCCAATTTTGCCCGAACAGGAAGTAAATATTTAAAACATTCATTAGCACATTGTGGATTTTTTTTTCTAAAGTCCTCTGACTCTCTGGCAAAGAGTCGTTCGGCTAAACCAAACTTTAAACTGCTTCCCGAAGAAACTATCCGTCCACTAAAGGACAATACTCGACTAACCTCACGACACTCAGACTACTTACACCATTGGTCAGTCATGAAAGGCTCCATTCTAGACTGGATATTGAAATTGAAAACTAATGCAACTTCATCTACCACCTTGTAATATAGATCTTCGATGGTCCTTATAACAGCGAGGTAGCGGTTTACAGTGCACTTTTCACGAAAAAGATTCAATTCTTGAGAATTTATCCAACTGAATGGACTACCGATGCCTGTCTGAGATTTGAAGTTCATGGACATCAAGGTAAACCGTCATTTAAAAATTATACAGCGTATCGAAATTCTAGAATCATAAGCATATGTTTTAAAGATTACGAGATGAATACCATTCAGCAACTCCCATTGCCATGGCTAGTTCCACGTCCGAGTTTTTCAAGTTGATATTCATGTTCCCCTAAATTTGATTCAAAATGGCATATTCCATTATTATTTCCTTTTAAAATGAAACTGTTCGGGTGACAGTGAAAAAATTCTGGCGATAACCGCTTTCAGGAGAAATCGATTCTCACTCTATCAGGGGAATACTTTGTATAGGTGGCGCCATTTCATTTTTTTTCTATGATGCATTGCGATCCTACCGCTCAAATTGAACGAAGATAACTTTCAAAACAATCTTGCAATTTGTATGGATTTTAGGAAAGAAAAATTCGGGCTAATTTAACATTTTTGTTGATAAGGGTATAAAAAATCTTGCACATTTTGGGTTGGTCTTCGCACCGATTTTGAGATATCGAGCAATTTTGCTGCATTCTTTGTCCTAAGCTTAATTTATAGACTCGAAAAGGCGGCAAGTTTTGTGTACTTTATGCCCCTAAAGGTGTGCAAGAAGATCGTGTCAACATTTTTTTTGTAAATACGTTTTTGACCGTCCCTTGTTTTTTCGCCCTTTGGGTCTATGATCTTTCATTTGATAACGGATACAATTTTCATAAACAAACCTACGACTCTCAAGGGGTGCACACTAAGTGCATGCTCATAAATATTCATACCGTTCAGAGACAGGCAAACTTTCCCCTGATCTGAGGAAACCTAATTTTTCCCCCGCAACGGTTGCTCCCAAACTTCTGGCAAGCGGCTTTTGCATACTTTGTTTTACAGAGAGGTTTTCAGAGAGTGTTCTTGGGAGAAAGAGAAATACAAAGACTGTTACTTCAGTACACAAATAATGGTCAATGGAATTAAAAATTAGACATTGTTTTGCAATATACCAATATTGATTGAGGAAGTTGGTTTACACATTTAAAGTGATTCGTTACTCCAGACGGTTCTAATTCTCCCAACCTGTCCTTGGGGAGAGCTCCAACGTTTCTTTCTCCGCGCATCATGTTTCGAAAGTCTACATGGAGGTTAGTGTCAGAGAAAAAGTTAGGCTAGGACAAGCACTCATCGTTACACTGACACTCTTGCACACATTGCTTAATAGAGACGTTGGAACTGCAAAACGTCGGTCCGTTCCCTGCATTGCGACGGGAACCAGAAGGCGGGAATTTTGGCGCCCTTTGCGCGGCTGTCTACATCTACTGCCGAGCCGGTTAATGAACAGCTATCTATGGTATATTTACGTTTGAGAACATGGTTCCCGGAAACTGGTTATCGCATTGTGTCACTACTAACAGACTCGGATTGTAAACATAACACTTTTATGTGCCTACAGTGTATAGTGCCGGTGCCCCTTATTTCAGGGATTTGAGTTAGTTTTACCAGGACTTGGGCTAAAATTTAATCAGATTTTGGAGTTTTGTTGGAGTAAATATAACACCGATCCTGTTTTAATTTAACTCCGGTGTTTTTATAGTGTTGAGGTACACTTAAAGATTACTTTGGGTGCTGATTGGAACAGCTGTCCAATTTGTTAAATGATGCTTTAAAAAGTCTATGTTACACATAACCAGAAAATAAAATTACTACGGATGCATGACTTTAAAACTTCAACTTCCAGTGCAAGAAATTGATGGACCAAAATGTTCATGCCCTCAAGAAGACTGCTCTCCAAACACTACCCCAGAAAACCCTCATGTAAGTACAATTTTGATTTTCCTCATTCAATAAAGTCGTACTCCTTGAAAAAGAAAGTTTCGTGTTATAAATGTTGCAAAAGAAAAGTTACTTATATTCTAAGAGGAAACAGGGGCAGTTAACTTCAGTAAGGGCATAGATGGAGACAGGGGATTGGTCTAAGGGTTCCTGTACACGAAGTAGAAATCCCCCCCCCCCCCTTTAGGAGTTCTGTTTCCACCACTGTCTATTAAGTTCATTTCGAGAGGGTCGGGCCGATAGAAGTGGCCACAAAGGTTGTTCTTCTTTCGTAATTTGTTGAAGTGCAATGGAGGCATAGGAGAAATATGGTCATCGGCGAAAATTTATTTTCTTCCCCACCCAAAATGGTTAATCCGACCTTGTGTATTCAAGAGGAGAACCGAAATGCCTCGGTTTCAACGGATTTCCAACTCATGACCATAACGACTCGAAGTCTGCAGCTGTAACGACCGCTGAGCTAATCCATGGTTACAACCACACTCATGTGTAAAAATGTTAGGATTTCGGACTTACACAAACTCTCCCAAAATTGTTGTACTTATTTACATCTGGAAACCACTGGGAGAGTGTACCCCAAGTCCAAATATTCAAAAATGTATATTGAACAGCATGAAAATGACGTCAAATGGTCCAATTCCCATCTTCACATGACATTCTTCAGCTGAGATATAAAATGTTGAAATATATTCACCCAAATTAAAATGGCACATTGCGCAATAATTTATGATGTCATTGTTGTACTATTCAAATTACAATCTTAGTATTTCCTTGTTTTTCTGAAGTTACCGCAACTTGTACCATGGTGTGATTGCACTCTTACTTTTATGGGATGATGTAATTAATTAAGCCCTTTCTGTGCAACATTTTATGCAAGCAATCAGGAAGTGTTCAAGGTAATGAAAACATTTTTAATTTTAACTGAAAACAAAGCAGATAAATTGAGTTTAACCGCAGAAAGTCACAAAATTATTGCGCAATGGACTAATTTGTTTTAAGTGAATAAATTTCCACATTTTATATTACGGCCCAAGAATGTCCTATGAAGATGGGAATTGGACTAATTAATTTTCCATGCTCTTTAATGATATTTTTGAATTTTTTTACTTGAGGTACACTTTTATAAAAATGAAAGGAGACTGATGCTAACAATCTCCTACTTTGAGGGAGGGGAAACGTCCCAAGCCCTCACACAGCGATATGTAAACAATCTGGCTTTACATGTCATTTCATTTTTAAAATTTTATCTTCCTCGTTCTCGAAGGCTGATCGAAAGAAACAAAACCAAACATCCCATCAAAATGAGACTCAGTCCCTATTATCCACTATTCAAGAAAAAGTGAAGAATCAGCAATTGGGAACTCAGGAAATAAAAGATGCTGTAAACACTCTTTCGATGGTTTCATACCAAGCATCCAAGTCTTATGAGACTTCAAAGGTGAGAGGACAATAAAGCGTAGAACGACTTCCCAAGCAGTGAATCTATGTCTGACCCATGTGGTTCGCCCATAGACCTATTTCCAAATAGCAATTACAAAGGATTGTGGGATAGAGTTTTGGTGTTTGTCATTTTTGTCAATGGCATTTTACTGTGGTGAAAATTGACATACACCCAAAACTCTATCCCACAATTCATTGTAATTGCTATTTGGTAATAGGACTATTAGGAAGACCGTGGCTTAAAAGCTCTGTTAACCACATACCCGGCAAATCAGACATTTGAATGGGGAGCCCGGTGTTAGTAACAATTACCAAATGCAGTTGGAAGTCACCAAAGCATGAGCAAAGATACGAAAAACAATTGTTCTGCTAGCTGAGATAAACCATCTTTCTGCTCGCTGATGGGAGGTATATCACAGGACTACAGGGAACATTAGATTTATCGCGGTTTGTAAACTTCAAAGGATTTGTCCATCTCATGCGTACTTGGCCATATAATTTTGTAGCCGAGATTAACACGGAGTCCGCATGAACAGTCCTCATGAATGAGATATGTACTTTGCCCAAATTTACCACATATTGGTTTCCAACCTACGCCCATAATAATAATAATAATGATCATTTGGGCTAGTCCGTTTGGTCTTCATTATTTTATTTCAGGTGCAAAATTATGTCGGCCTACAATAGGCCAAGGTATATGGCACCCTTTGGATCCTATTCATCAGGGGCATTACCTGAATTATTGTTTCATGTGAGAGTTTAGTAATAAACTGCTAAACTTTAATTTATGAATTTATGACAAGGAAATTCCTTTAAACCTTATCCTTTCAGGTATTTTTAACCGCATTTGACAACCTCCTAAACCACAGCAAATATGCACAGGAGAGCTCATTCAATGATCAGGCGAGTAAATCCATATCCATTGCTAAATGTTTCATTGTGTTCTGTGAACGTTTTTTTTTTTCAAAGCAAAACTCCCTCTTGCAAAAATATTGCTGGAGAAATTGTGAGCTTGAAGGCAGTAAAGGTTTATCACTTCCTCACACTAAAAAATGAAGGCTTCGTTGACATTTATTCTTTCAGACTGTTGTGATGACTTTGAAGTTAACAGGTTAATAGGAATAGGACCTGTTGGAGATGCAAATATTGAACTCTTTCGGCAGTGACAAAAAATGTAGTCAATTGCTGTTAAGAAAACTTGTCCAATTACGATAAGAGATGCAAATTTTAAAGTTTGCTTCACATAACCAAAGTTTCTTCTTCATCCTCTTATATTTTTAATAGAATAGCAGTGTTATATCGTCTGATTTACTGGATGTCATGGACTCCTTTAGCAGTAACTTGGCCAGGAACCATGCAGGGAACCAAACTGATTTTATTCATGTTGGTGAAAATATTTGTAAGTCGATTGAGTTTCTTTGTTTAAATTAATGTAATTCATCTAAATTTACGGAATGAGATGGCAATTTCCCCTTTTTTCATCATCTGGACGTCAATTGTAAGAAATTTTCCTCTTTGAATCTTACTATCTTCCTTGTTTTGTCTTTTAACATTTGTATATGGAAAAATAATCGTCAGAAACAGCGCCACTGGTGATTAGCACCTTCATAGTTAGGTCAGTTATGAGTTAGGTTAATCCAGAAAAGGAATAATACACTCAGTCTCCTGAGACTTAATTTTTCATCCAGAGATATGCATAAACTCCGTAGCTTTCCCCTGGAATCCACTCCCCTTTGTCCTTAGTTTGTCCCCCTCCAATTTTTGACATTCTTACCCCCGGTCATTCCACTGATCCGTATAATCTCTTGATTATGCTGGACGATTGTATTGGATGCCCCACCAATCGTAGTTAAAGTGCGGTATGCCATCGTCTTAGGCCGTTTTCAATGCACTGTGTTCTCTATCTCTCTTTTTTTTTTATTTGTCGAAGCTATGAATAGCTTCATGGAGATTCCTTTTTAGACTGATGCATACGCACAGATACAATTGAGAAGATCAACCTAACACAAATATCTCCACAATTATATCCCACTTTCCTATTTTCAGTTATCCATCTCACTACATTTATTGTGGATTCTGATGAAGAAAGTTTCATATCATTTTATAACTTTTCTGAAGGAGTTGATATTCATCTTCCAGGATCGGCCTTCCAAGGAACACAAGGTATGTGAGAGCTTTAAATTAAAGTTACTAACTCATATGTAAGTCTACCATTAGTACAGACATAAACTAAACTAGTAAATTTATGCATCAGGAAAGACGCACTCCCTGACCTCGGACAGTGCACTCTAAAATTAAATAGAATGAGAGTGTGAATTCACTTTTTTAGAGTGTTAATATTCTTCAAGAAAAGAGTGAAATCACACCCCCAAAGAGTGAAATTCACTCCAAGAACAGTGAACAGTCACTCTTTAACGAGTGCAAGCAGATAAGAGTGGTCGGTGTGTACACTCCATCAAGAGTTGAACTTCGCTCTTTTAGAGTGAACTTCACTCTTTCTGGAGTGAATTTTCGATCTTTTCGAGTGAACTGTACACCTTTGCTTCAACTAACGAGTGATATTTGACCTTTTATCTTTTAGAGTGTGGTGCGTCAAATGTGCGTTATACTCCCCCGAGTTGTGGAGCAGTGTGTCACATTTGTCCATATGTTGCGTCAAGTTAAGCTTTACGCCGCCCTCAACTTATACTGTAACCCTCTGCTTTAATCTAGCGACACTCACGGCACTGAATTGCAACCTAATAGGCCCGGCATATGTGACATGCTTAACATTACATAGGAGGCGTTCGCCAAAGTTAATGAAACGTTGGTTCAATTGCGTGAACGAAGGGAGCTTCAATGCACAGAAATGTTTTCATATTTCCAATGAACACTGACCAACCTTTCTCGGGGTTCAGGCATTGCTTTTTACGATAATTGATAATTTTTAAGGCCCCAAAATATCTCAATGCAATCTAACAGTAGCTACTCAATATTTTCAGTCTAAATGTTTGGGACAAACGGTAACCGCGTCTGTAGCCAGAGTAACTTATTGATAGGTGACCTATCAATGAATGAGTTTCGCGCGGTGAGCCATATAGAGAAAATTTTGGGTAGATGCGCATTGTCTAACAAGGTGTTGCTTGACTGGCTGCTGCCGTTGTATTGTATCGATTGTATTCTTTTTTAGGGTTGGGGATTAGGGTAGGGATTAAGGGTAGCGTTAGCCAGTTAGGAAATTTGTTGTTAAACAGAGCTCATCGCCCTCAAATTTCGTGCGTTACATTTTCAAGGACCGTCAATGCAAAAGAGTGCAGCTGATGAAACTGCTTAACAAGGAATTTCTTGAATAGCTGCTATTGTATTGTATCGATTTGATCCATTCCTAGGGATAGGGATTAGGTAAGGGATTAGCTACTAGGGATTAGCATTTAGGATATTTCGTATTGAACAGTTCGCACCGCGCCAAATCGGGGAGGGGGGGGGATAGATTCGCACTGTTTAACAAGGTATTCCTTGATTGACTGTTGCCATTTTATTGTATCGATTGCATTCTTTGTTAGGGATAGGGATCAGGTTAGCTGGTTATTGATCGGGGCTATCGTTACCCAGGTTACAAATTTCTTTTTTATTCAGTGCACAAACCTTTCTTGCCCTCGATGACTATAGTGGTGCTTTACCTACGCCTTATTAACGGGTTTATCAGGTGATAATTCCCATTTAATGATCTCTGCAATCATAATTATTTTCCATTTTCATTCTCAGTGAAGCTGGTGTCAGTAAGCTTTGCAAACATTCATAATTTGATCTCAAGCGAAAGCGTGAACTCATCGACGGAGTTTGTATCCAAAATCGTGGCTTTAACTGTTTCTTCAAATTCAACAAATGATACCAATGCAGTTTTCAGTGATGATGCCCCGGCTATATTCTCAATTCAAACTTTTGAGGTGAGAAGCAACCCAATTCACGATTTATTTCTTTTTTACTTCATTGTACAAATTGAAAAACACTCTTTGGCTCACTGTTCTAACTTTGCCAAAGACTAGTGCTTATTCGGCGGACATTTCTTAACACTTCTAAACTGTCATAAAAACTTTTTTTTTTCTTTTTTTTTCTTCTTTTTTTTTACATATTTAATAGGTTTTCATTTTATTTTTTCATGTGACAGGTGCTTCAAACCAACCAAACCCCGAAATGCGCTTTTTGGAATTACTCATCCAGGTAAATGGTTTTATTTGCTATGTTATTATGTTAGCGTAATTTAAGTAGCTGCATATTTATCACATTTGAATAACATGTCGGTTAGTTTCTTTCATAGATTACTAATTAGCGAATACGGTCATTCGTTGGCGCATGAAATTGTAAAGTTCATGTCAAGTGCATGGTGGGATAAACAAACCCGGCTCAGCACATATTTTACGGTGTTCTCCTGTTTGAAGTACTGGGGTCTCTCTTAATTGAAAAGATTTGAAATTAGTCTCATAGAGTTGAAATAAATCTATTCGTTTCAAATTAGTGACCAATCGAGAGTGCGATTGGTCACTAATTCCACTCTTTTAGATTTAAACTCCAATATTTAAAATCTTGCGATTAAAGTGAGTACGTGCATTTAACTCTAAGTGTCATGCCAGTCAACTCGAACGGAAATAAGGGTCTCAGAACTACTTAATGGCAGATGAAAATGAAAAACTTTACACTAAAAACAATAATTTAGATTGAATCCACTGCACAAAAACACACTTCAGATCCCGCCTAATTTTACTGATGGCTTAAGAAAGGATGATTCCACGACATGTTCATGGAAGTTCAAATTTTGGAATAGTTTACTTGTTGTAGGTGCGGGGTTGGTTTGTTTATCCCGGTGATTTGGAGGATGTGTGCGCATGTGCATAGCCATCAAAACTCATTTCCAAACTCTCTACGGTAATTGAAAAGGAAAGTATCTATAAGAAATTGCAATAGACTTTTGGCAGCGTTAGAGTATTTGCTTTGCTGGTTAAAGGTTCTTAATGATGATTAGAGGAACGATGTCGACCATGACGTTGTGCGCCCCAGACCTGCTACTCTTTTAGACTGGTCAGACTACTTCCGACTGATTCATCAGACTAGCTGATTTTCTCCGACTTCGTACAAAGGGGGGCTCTCCCCTTCCGCCCTCGGCCGCGACCCCGATAATGACTCACCATTCACGTAGGGGCGGAAATCATAAAAAGAGAGAGAGAACGTTTATGTTTGTCTTTTAAAGAGATGAATTTCGCTTTCCTTACAGTTCAAATACCAGTTCTTGGTCATATGGGGGATGCATTGTCAGTTCCACTTCTAGTACACACATTACCTGTAGGTGTAATCATTTAACCAACTTTGCAATTCTGCTTCAGATCACAGATTCACAAATTGTCACGGTAAGTAATCTCCATTGCATTTAAGCATGGTTTTGAAATTATTGCGATTTACCACATTCCAAAAATTGTTTTTTAGGAAATAAACGTTTCTCTAAACACTTTTTGCCCTAATTTTGTAAACACGTTTATATGATAAACACACGTGTCTAATATCCAAACGTTTGGCATTTAAACATGTTCAATTGTTAAACATTTAGTGTTTAATGGCTAAAGATGTTACAAATTTAAACAGTTAACAACGTGGGATTAAAATAAGTGTTTAATTACGACATACGGTATCCCATACAATGCTTTTGTATCATTTTTGCCATTACCACTTAATTAGAACCGCACAGAAATCTCATGATTTATTTTTACATCTTTGCTTTTCCCTGTAAATAATGTCACGAAAGTGCCTATTAATTCGATGAAACCTGTACAATGATATTGTAGCCTTAGTTAACATTTATGAGATCAAGTGTGAAAGCACTCTTATACCTCGAGAGGGCACAAATGTAGCTTTTTGAGCATGTAGGTCTATGGGCTACAGACATGACATTGAAGTACACTCTGGAAATCGTGTTTCACATTGAAACACTAATTTAGTCCTTTTTTAAATTCTAAATATATTTAGCAATTAAACACTACATGTTTAGCAATTAAATGTGCTTTAAAACGGATTGTTTCGAAATAAGACACACGGGGGTTGCATCTTAACTTGTTTAAAAAGTGGGGACACAAGCGTTCGATTCATATACGCCTTTTTAGAGTGTCAATGGAATTTTTTGAGCATGTATACAGACATGAAATTCAAAGTAAATTATATACCCGACAATATTGTCGGAACATTAGATAGAGATAAGTAAGCATGTTTTTTATCTAATCATTTAAAAAAATTTTCATGAAGCCTTACAAGTTATGTTGTTGTCTGATCAGAAATAAATTCATTCCAAGCAATGGCATGAGGACACGAATCATTAATATAACATGAACTCATTTCTCGTTATATAAAAGTCATCTCCAAACCCTATTTGCATACACAATGATATTGAGAAATTGAACGAAGGTAATTATATTTTTAATATTTGTGACACTTTTTCAGCTTAATCTTGTCAATACCAAGATTCTTGACATCCTCTCTTATGTCGGCTGCAGTTTATCTGTACTTTCCTTGATTATCACGGTCACAGTCTTTTTTGCGTTAAGGTAAGAATTGGGTTTGTATGTGGGAGGGGATGAAACTGTATTCAACGTCTACCGAGTGCGAAGATTCTTTCTCAATATTGGAGCGAGACATTAGGAGAGAGACATTTCAAAGAAAAAAAAAACTTGAAAAATCAAAGTAAATTATTTGCCAATTTTTTAAATTGTGAATATTTGGAGACATACACCAAAAACACTGTCCATGATGATTACAGTCATGTGACTACAGCTGCAGCTAACTGAAGTATAACGGCTGTCTAAGAAACGTCGTAATGGCATGATAACAATCTAAGTTATTGGCAAAGCTGCACTGTGTTTCTCAAGCAGATTTACACTCGGAAGATCCGGGGTTCGAGTTAGGCCATGTCATATCAAAGACTTCTAAAATGGAACCTACTGCCGTTGTGCGCAATGCTCCGCATAAGTGATGGAATATGTATAACAATTGAATGCCCGACAACTGAGAAAAAGGCCTTGACAGGGGCAGTTCTACGGGGGGGGGGGGGGGGGGACAAGGGGGATTTAGCCTCCCACAATTTTGCTATCCCCCCAAAATGGACAAATGCTACGTACGCGCAAACTGATGGTGGGCTCCGCTTAGATGGTTAAACGTGCATTAGCCCCCCCCCCCCCGAAACAAAAAAAAATAATGTCCCTAGAACCGCGCCTAGGCCTGTGCGTCGCTACATTGAACCAGAAGAGTATAAGTTGATGCAATAAACCCTATCCAACAGAACCTAACCTAAATCATATATAAGTAATGTTGTAAAGGTTCTTAAGTAAACCCCAATATATATTTACGTAATCATCTGACAGGTGTTAATAAGTCACCCATCCCCCATTTAGCAACCTTTCTGTAATTAATCGTTGCGGTATTACGTTTGTAAATTTGAAGCGGTAATTCCCGCGCAACTCATTTTTGTTACAATCTTGCAGACTTGAAAACATCCAGCGGGTATTTATTCACATAAACCTCTGTGTTTCATTGACGGTTGGACAGGTTATTTATATGGTGGGCATTAACTCCACTGGAAATAGGGTAACATGTTTTTTATTTCTTTTTAATATTCTTTTAATGTCCTGGTAACATTTGATCCCAGCAAGGGTCGGAGGGACACCTTCAAAAACCCACATGACATTAGAATAAAACGATGGTGTCCTTCCGATTTGGATTGGACTCAAATTTTGTCCGGACGTATTTAGAGTGAGCATTTGTATGTAAAGCAAACTCTTTATTTTATCAGAATTCCACGATATGTAGCAGACATTTAAACACAAAGATACCATATTTTCTGTTCTGTTGATCCAAATACCCATTTAATTTTTATTTGTAAAAACAGAGTTTTCCATTTGCTAAAATTTCAAATGGAGGGTACTGTTTCCATTGCTATCATCAAGAGGTCTGAGTTATTGCACAACAACCGTTTTTAGAAATATCATTATTTATCTCTAAATACGATTTCTAAATAAATGTCGATATGTACTTTTTTCAAGATTCAGTAGTATCACTCTGGTTAATCAATATTGTCATATACCGCCAGCTGTGTTCCTATGGTAGGCCTTAGTCCAGAAGTGTCAAATATTACACTCGAAAAAAGATTTTGGTATAATTGAACAATGACTAGGGGGGGGGGGGAGTGGGGTGTTAAGTCAGGTACCAAACGAACCAAATGTTCAGACCCCAAAGTGGTGACGAAGCATTTTATTTTAAGTGTGGTCAATTCTGAGCACTTACTGGTCAGATTGGACCATAGTGTGCACGGTCAAAGTTGATCATAGTTATAACCCATATATTGATCAATTTGACTAAATTGTTTTAGAGTGATTACGGACGGGGTGGTCTGGAACTTTTTTAATTCTTATGCAAGCTTTCTGTAGCATGAAATTTTGCAACTTTTGTCCGAATTAAGGGAATGACTTTTAAATAAAACATAGGAAAAAATGTGTTGTCTTTGATGAAAATAATCTTCCCTAGGTCCAATCTTACTATTTTTCTTTTTCTTAATACCACTGCAGACACTTTGTATGGTCATAACCGTCATCATCCAGTTCTTCTTCACTGCTTCATTTTCTTGGATGCTTGTCGAAGGAGTCTATCTTCTCATGAAAACACTTCCCAATATGCAGAAAACTGTGAAATCTTACGTATTATTCATAATTGGCTGGGGTAAGTTGTGTCTTAGAGGTCATTTCGTTTGGAGAGTCATATTTTTAGACTGTTATCTTGTAGGGAACAGCGTTTTCGTGCTCTCTAAATCAAAAGGGGTAAAATAACGGATGGAACTAAAAAATCACGCCTTGACGTATAGCAACGACATCCCAGTAGATCAAAGGTTGTGTGGGTTACAACTGGTATCTGAGTTTGTCACATGATCTGTGAGCTTACTTAATGCATGCTTTCATTGTGTCAACACAACTTGAAAAGTAAGTAATTCTTCACTGTCCTATTTCAAAAACAGATGCATTGCTACGATTTGAGTATTTTTTATATAACTGCTACTGTCAATCAATTAATCAGATGAGAAACACGATTACATCAACTTTAAGTATGTATGTAAGGTTCTTCATTTCCTTCACGAGGCGATGAGATGTTTTCAGGAACAGAAGACAAATACTTCAAAAAGTAAGAACACAAGGAATGTTTCATCATGTGAAAGAGGTGAATGAAATTAAAATGAAAAGTTAAGTTTGAATTTTCAGCATTTTACGTCATGTTCCGAGTTGCTCTCATTTCTCAATTGAACGCTATGTAGTTGCCGTTGATAATTCAGTAACATATTTTTTAAGTTACGTAATGTGAAGTTCGCTTTGATGTGTTTCTGATGTGTGAGGGAGAGTTTTCATATGTGTCGCTTTACAGTTGAATTCGCTTTCGGCCAGTTTCGTCTCTATTCCTTTTTCTCTAGTTTATTTTTCGTCTCTACTCTTTTACACTGCTCACGTTTCCGAAACATCCACATCACACTGGTGGCAGCGGTGGGAATCAAACCTACGCCATCAAAATGACTGATTGAAATAAACTTTCATTTTGAGTTTGGTTTACCTCTTACATCATGTATACCTGAATATTTAAACTAAAAGAGTGAGGATGACTTTTCAAGTCTAACATAAAGTTGGTAATAAGTAACTTCTTTTATATCTTTTTACAGGGGCTCCAGCTTTAATCGTTTCCATCTCTTTTGCTGTTCGCCACGACGATTACGGAATTAATTCACAGTAAGAAATCTTAAGACACCGTTTTATTGGACTGGTATAATAAGAAACCTAGAAGTTCGAATAACATGTGCTCAGTTTTTGAACTGATCGAATAAAAACTAAGAATTGAATCCGAACAATTGCATTAAAAATTTCACTGTCGTTATAAAATACTGCATGCTGATTCTATTCAATTCGCCATTCTTAAGGAATACTCATTCCAGTAATGCCTTTTATTTTTATCCCCCCCCCCCCCCCCCTCGTTCCCATCATGTATTACATTAGCTGTTGGCTTCCTACGACAAACGGGCTGATCTGGGCATTCGTTGGACCAGTTTTCTTCGTCAATGCGGTTCGTATTTTTTTTAACTTTCTTCACACTGTTTACTGTTTTACTAGCTGAGCGGCCTATCACACCTTTCGAATATTGTAACAGGCCCTAGTACCTAATCGGAATAAACTGATTAAATATCTTTAAATATCTGACCACTGACGTTGATTTAGTAAAAAACTAACTGAATTTTACCTGCTTCTAAACCGGACGTGATAAATTCAGAAACCAGATTTCGCATCGGTGCTAGGTGGATCAGATTTGTTTCATAATTGATTGTTGATCGTTGTTGATGTGGATTACTTTAATAAGCAGAATATATCCACTCAATCTGTCAATACTTTTTAGCTATAAATGTAACTTTTATTAACTGGTACTGACTGGTCACCTTTTTTTCCGCTGAATGTTTAACTTACTAAGAAACAAACTAAAAATACAGTACAAATATTTAAGTATATTAAAATGACAAAACTATTTGTAACTTCCCAGTTCTATCGGTCTGTAGTTTCCATTGTCTTAATAATTGACAAGTTAAATTGATGAGCATTGTCAATAATTTTTTGCACTTTTTACCTGAAAAACATTATGAACAAAATATTTATCTTGAATAAAATATCTGAAAGAAAACACATAATTTACTGTTACGATCAAGTAAGAATGTTCTGCTAAATATTTTATTTTAGGTGAATACCGCCGTTATTGTCATTGTCCTAAAGGTGTTCATGTCACTGAAAGTTAACGTCGACAAATCGAAACACGAACGAGTACGGTAAGAACTTCATGTCACCTAGGCTGTAGATTTTTCCTTTGGGGAAAACAACATTTCACGAAATCGGGGAAAGTCGTACGTTACCAAGGCTTAAAAATCTTGCCAGTAGACAACGATGAAGGTAGAAGAACTCAAATTAACATTACTGAAGAATGAACTCATATCTTCCATACAACGCCTTAGTGAGCGTTTGATCACGACATAGCTTTGCAAACAGCCTAATTTCCTTTAACTTCATTATGTATGACATTACACAGGTAAGGTATGATTGGGGTTCCAAATCCATGCGTCTTTAATCTGAAATTTTTCCAGTTAATTTAATATCAATCTAACAACGTATGAAAAATTTTCTTTACAAGTTGTTTTCAATTTTAGCAGTTTTATCAAACTCTGTGACTATCCTGTTTACATAAGAAAATAATATGTGTAGTGGACAGTGGTGGATCCAGGAAGTTGCAGTGGGGGCGGGGGGGGGGGTCTGCATATGGATGGGACATCAAATGTACACGGAGCGAAGCGCCACCATATGTGTGACTGCTGTTAAGTCATATGATGGCTATTAGAATTCAGGAAATGTGGGTGGTAGGCAATAATACAAATTTTACCATTTTTAAGTGTGATAACCTCTCTACTGAGGGCGTAATTGGCAGCGCACGGAGCGCGCTGAAATTTTGGCCCTTCCCAAGTATTTGAAAATATGGAGCTTTGTATTGCAGAAAAATTTGAATGCTGGGTTTCCTGCAAGGAAATTTGAACAGTTGGGGGATTACTGAAGAATTTGCATTTTCTATAGCCAAATCTGAGGTTGGGTGGTGACCAAAGATCGTTGTTGCTGCATAATGTTATCCAAAGCCTACGTCATGAGGCTCTCTGACGAAATTTTTGTATCGGAGAAAGTACGAAATTTTATGAAAGAAAATTTTTGAAAATAGCACCGTATATAGTGAACGGTGTCACTTAGTGATCTGGTGTCACTATTGTAGCAAATTTTGTCACTTCCAGAGTTCGGAAAAGTTTACCAAAGTGAATGTATGAGCGAGCCACTTCTGCTAAGGAATTGCAATTTGCGGCGCGCAAAGCGCGCGGAAAATTTTGCTTTCTTGAATCAAATAATGACGAATATGGAACATTTATTAGAGAAAATTGATTGGGAATTTCGTAATTTCATAAGTTGTCAAAACCACACAAGTATTCTCGTCTCACAATTGGCAAATTTAATTTCCGAATTCATTTTTCAGAGCCCCCTGCCTCGTTGAAGTAATCATTACTTCAACGGACTATACGGTCAATGTGAATTTAATACCGAGCGTACTCTATGACCTTTACACGGTTTTAGGCTATGTCATGTGTAAACTGTACGTAGTGTCATGTAGTATGTTGCATCCTCAATGACCTTCAACCAGAACGCAATCTTGCTGTTTAAGAGCAACTTTCCCTTTCTTTTGTCCTAGAATCCCAGGGCCCTTCCTGTTTCCCGTCACGTGTTACCGGGGAACGTGACAAACTACTTGCCTTGTTCCTCGTGTATGTTGTATCCCATATTTTCAAGGTGTGGCCAATTTCACCCTCTGCAGCCTTCTCATTGGTCATTTTTAAGAGCAGCATTTTCCTTACTATTTATTTAATTTTGTGTGTCACAACTTTTAACCATTTTTTCAAGTCCCTCCTCGAGACATGAAAGTTCAGAGCTTGGCAGCCTTGGTCACACTCACACACTGGTGCAGCAGACCTCAGATGACGAGCACCTGCGTCAATTTGTATATAGTTATTTTTAATAATTTTAAACAATTCTTGAATCAGAACTAAATTTTCTTCTCTTCTTTTTATTCATATCTCAACTCGTATCGCCTACACACTCTGCAACATTCCCCGTACAAGCCTTCGTATCAACGATTGGCTCATTATCCGACAGTAGTCGTAGCCCCACACATTGACATAGACACACATTCGATGTCACAAACAGCGTTACCAACGGCCGTTGGCGGAAAACGCTTGATTTAGGATTCGTCATTGCGCAATGTCTAAACAAAACGGGAATTTACCAAATGATACGGAAGATAAACATTATGATTTACATTTTTCATTTTATTGACTAGTATGACACAAAAATACGGTTGCAAATAATACAACTATCACTGTATTTTTAAAAAGTAAGTAGGCCTAGCCTACAATTAGCCTGGCTATCTATAAAATTTTTACCATCCCGGTGGGGGGGGGGGGTATGCATACCCCCCATCCTCCCTCTGGATCCGCCACTGGTAGAAGAGTTTTTCACTGATCCTTGAAAAAGAAATAGCTATTTCGCAGGACGTCCAACTTAACATCACCAATATGGACACAGCATTAAAAACCTTAAGAAGTGTATTTGTTTCAATATTTTCAGTGCTGGTGTCCGCGCCATTCTGCTTCTCCAACCAGTGATGGGGTTCAGCTGGATATTCAGTCTATTGGCCCAGTTTGATCCGACTCCTTTGTTTTCATACATTGCCGTTATTTGCAACTCGTGTCAGGTAAGCATTTTTAATGCTAGCAAACAAATCGTGGTCCTTTTATACCTAAATTTTCAAAAAGTTTTCTTCCATTTTCATATTCTTAATAACTGAAGACCTTTTCACTAAAACTGAAGACCTTTTCACTCAAAATATTCCCGTTTATATTGTGCACACGCCACAAAATGATTTTGCCCCCTGTGGGCTATGGTATGTGGAATATGACCACGGTATTTCCCACCTGTCGTAAAAGACGACTAAAGCAAAACTAAACTTACACTTGAGCCATACAGTTTAAAAATAAGTAACTGAACCTTTTATTGAATTGACTGACACTATATAACACATTCATCTTGGTGCGTGGGTAAATCTCGTCTCACTCACATGCACCCTGCTGGACTTATGAAGACCCCATGTGGGTAGCTCACATGTATGAGGGATATTATAAGGCTGATAAATATTTTTCCATATACCAGTTGTTTCCATGGTCCCAGAACTATCCTATATGAGTAAAATGGGTCATTTGTGCTACATAGACCCCTTATTAATCAACGGTTCAAAATCATACGGGCCTCTGAGAGGTCAAGAATGGGTCCCTTAATGGTCGCATATGGGATACTCTTACAAGAAAAAACTGATGGGCCCCTTATCCTTAAGCAGGTATCAGTTATAAATATGAAATCCGAGAGTATGAATAGGTTAACTATTGCATTCTTTTGTATATCCTTATCATGTACTAAAATGACAAATAAATTGGTACCATGAGAGATAAAAATGACCAAAAAACTGAAAAGTGAGTTTTCTCGACTTGTTTACTTTTCACAGGGAGTTCTTATATTTCTTCTTCACTGTGTATGCAACCAAGAGGTTAGTTGACCGTAGACTACGATTCTTATGCACTTTTGTAATTGCGTTTATACACATGTACTCCTCGACATAGGTAGAAAGCTCTCTCGGTAAATCGTGACTGAAATATTTATTATTATAAGCAAAATGAACGTATTTGGCTAATTATATTTAATGTACCTTACGAAAGAAAATATGAACTTCACTGCGGTTTGCAATGTACTTTAATTTAAAATACTTTTGACGATTAGCGGGAATCGCAATAGTAGACAAGGTATTATTTGAAATAAATATGTACGATATCTTCCTGTAAATTATAGATATTAGATATTCTTTTCGATAAAAGACAGTTGAACAGTTTTGCTTTGTAGAATGGATTTCTGAAATTTTAGAGGTTGGGCAAACTTTAAGAAGTTCGTGGGTAAAGTTATGACTGTTATTCTCTTTTTACAAAATTCGAAATACAAAGCTGAAGTGAACTAAGCCGACCGCCAATTATTGTTTATATAAGATGGACGGATCTGCACTTTATTTCACTTTTGTAATTGAGACCCCTGTCATGACGTAATTATGCTGGTACCAAATGAATTATTGGTTTCGAGATAAGAGAAACCTATGCATTGATGATGGCGTGTGTATGTATGTGTGTAGGTGCGTGTGTGTATAGGTGTGCGTGTATGTGTGTGTGTGTGTTTGTGTTTGTGACACTGGATCGTTAACAGGATATCTCAAGATAGGAATGTCTGAAAGTTTTCAAACTTGGTATATAGATGCGCCATATTAAGAGGAAGAACCCTATTGTTTTTGGCAGAGGTCAAAGATCATTTGGGGTCACCAGGGGTCAGAGTCTGAAAATCTCGTTAACACGATATCTCAAGATATGAAGCTTTGGTAGATTTCATATTTGGTATGTTGATGCGTTATAGTCAGGAGATGGTCCCTATTATTTTTTGCGGAGGTCAAAGGTCATCTGGCTTCATCGGGGTTCAAAGTCTGAAAATCTCGTTAAGACAATATCTCAAGATAGGAAGTTTGGATAGATTTCCATTTAGTGTGTTGATGAGTTATGGTCAGGAGATGGCCCCTATTGTTTTTTGTGGAGGTCAAAGGTCATCTGGGGTCACCAGGGGTCAAAGTCTGAAAATCTGGTTAACGTGATATCTCAAGATAGGAAACTTGAATAGATTTTATATTTGGTGTGTGGATGGGTTGTAGCTAGGAGATAGTCCCTATTGGTTTTGGTGGAGGTCAAGGGTCATCTAAGGTCACTGGGGGTCAAAGTCTGAAAAATTTATAAACATGATATCTCAAGATAGGAAACTTGGATAGATTTCATATTTGGTAAGTGGATGGGTTCTGGTCAGGAGATGGTCTCTGCAGTCTTTGGCGGAGGTCAAAGGTCATCTGGGGTCACAAGCGGTCAAAGTCTTAAAATATTGTAAACACGATATCTCAAGGTAGGAAACTTGGAATAGATTTTATATTTGGTATGTTAACGGGTTATGGTCAGGATATGGTGCCTTTTGTTTTTGACTGAGGTCAAAGGTCATCCGGGTTCATCGACAGTCAAAGTCTGAAAACCTTGTTAAAGGGATATCTCAAGATTTCTATCTATCTATTGCTTTTGTTGAGGTCAAAAGGGCACCTTGAACGACAAAATTATCACATTTGAGTGAGAAGATAATGGTGCATGATGGCAAATTTGAAACAGTACATTTACGTATCATCGAAACCTCAGTGCATTTTTGCATTCTGGTATTAAATTTTGACTTGAATATATTGTGACTAGAGTTGACTTGTAATTAGCCGTGATTTGACATGTGACTGAATCAACAGACTGGAACTTTATTTTGTTTGCAAAATATGAAGTTGCCGTCATCTCTTTTACAATTATTCAAGGCTGTAGAGGACTCTCTCTCTCTCCCAGGAGAGGGTTATAGCTTTTTGCCCAACTCCAGATCCCCAACCAGGACATGATTTCTTCCCGACCGAGGCACCAAAATCTGCCCCATTCAGCAAGGTTTTGGAGGCTGCAGCCCTCTGCTCCCCGATCTTCCCGCCCCCGGTCTCGTACGGCCAGGCAATGACTTCACCATAATTTTGTAAGGAATTTCCATGTTTTTATTTCACTTTACAATTTTTTATTTTACTTTTAAGGTACAAAAAGCATATAAGAAAAAACTGAAGCGACGACAGTCAGCTGTAGGCGTCGTCATGGGAGCCGAAACTTCTGTTACCCGCTTGAAGCCAAATTCTCAATCTTTTGTGGGAATTGACAAAGCTGGTCAACGCTCAGCTAAATCGAAGTAGACCGAATGATTTTATGCATATTGTGCGAATTGCAATACGGAATAAGTGGTATTTCGCAACGAATTTCAAATATTACTTGCTGATCACTTTTCTTGTAAAAATACATCAACTAGACAAATCTGTGAAGTATATAAACGATGCCGTCCAATGTATTGATTAAATATTTCCTTTTGACATGTACAAAAAGTGTCGATCGAAAATAATATTAAGCAATAATTCTATTAAGAGCTTATTGAGAGAATGCAGTATTTGATTAAAAATGTATTTCATTTTACATATTTTGAAAGACAGGGCACTGAACATTCTTCTTATAGCTGTATATTCGGAATCCTTACTCATGTAATTAATGCCTGTGGAGATAAAGATTCCATTTGAATTCATTTATTAAAGTGATATAATTTTAATTAGAAAACAAAAAAGAATGGGCTTCGATTTCGGGAAGGGGGACGGGGGACATGTCCCTACTTTTTGAGTAGAGTGGACATTAACATAAAGTCCTCCCTCCCATTTTTTGTGACCTGAAACTAAAAGGCTAGGTAGGTCTACCGCCCCCAAGACTATACATGTAGGTTATGTAGCTGTGTCTTCTATGGAGTACGTTCGATTTTCAATGTTGGCGCAGACCGATACTTGTACTAGGCATTAATTTCAGCAAGTTTAGTCTGCAAATCACTGAAATTTTCGCGCACTTTGTGTGCTTGCAGTCACATCCACGTTCTACTAATCAGTTGCATGTGAAACATACTCACATTAATCATCTGTCTCAATTATTAGGTCGATTGTTCGTGTGCATAAACCAGTAGGCGTGGTTATGAATTAACACAACACCCAGGACTTTAAGGAAGAGGAATAGTTCCCAACTATGTTTAATGAAATCTGTTATCTGTATTGAATGACCAGGCAGCAGGCTGAAATTGGCAAACACATTTTAAGGGAACTGAGAAAATCGCGGTGCATAATCTGCATGCAACCTTTCGCGGAAAATAAATGATTTCTAATGCAAACTTCGACATACGCACATCACATATTCGTAAAACGATTCAATCATTTCGTATTATTATCGACCATTATCAGAGAAGTAAAATTACACAGACGTTTGCCAGATAAGAGACTTCAATATGAAATTAGGGTTGTACCCATCCTCTGTCTGCTGATAGTGTATGATAAGGTGTCGTTCGAAAGGATAATGGATGTATTTAATGTTTTTGCATTAACAATCTTTCATCGGTATGTAACGTTGTTTCAGTAGCCCCGGTGGGTACTACTCCCCCCCCCCCCCCACCACACACACACACCCGATTTGTGACTTTCCCGAAGTACACTGAAGTGTGCTTTTGATCAATTCATGGATTTATTTTAACCATGTTGATTGCGAATGGTTCCAAAACTATCAGAACTTTTGCTTAAATTATCCTTTGCAAACTGTCAATTGAATTTTCGTTGTGACTCTGATCAATTAAAGAGTATACCTGGTATTTAAATTCAGATCGACCTAAGTCCGTTGAAGTTATTTTCCACACTTTCAAGACCATGCTTTTAAAGTTTTGGAATTTTCCAAGAAACTAAAAATTAAAACTGAAGCATTTAGCCTCATTTCGTATCTCCTCTTAGACACCAAAACAGAACAAGAGAAACATTTCAGGCCAGATGTCCCCCACTTTGAGAAACAAATCGACTCCTATTACTCGTGAAAATAGGTATGTTATGATGGCATTATATTAAACCATCGACGCACGTATTAAACTAGGATCGATATTGTAACGTAATATTGTCACAGAAAGCCACTGTTAGGAAAATATTAAACCTCAGCTTGTTACGTATAAAGCCCTGGGAAACATTTCCAAAAAATAGGAAATAGTGTAAGTGAAAACGTACAGTCCAAAATGAGGATTTCCTTGATATTTTCCTTCCTTTTTCCTTTTGTCCTTGAGAGGATTGCAGTTAAAATTTCATTTAAAATAACTTCCACAAAATTCACTAACAATTAATAACTTGATGGTAACTTCTGATAACAAGGTCAATATTTCAAACTAAATCTCAAGACAGACGGAAGAAACACAAAATTAGACCATTTAATGAGATCTATATTTCTTGTATTATGCTTTTTTCAATTAACAACAACTTCATTTGTAGAACGGTAAAAACTTCTTTTTCATTGAAATAGTGTCTTTTTCAATATTACGTTATCAAAAATACTCCTATTCCATTTTTCTACTTAAAACTTAAACCTAGCTTACATTTTAACTTGATAAAAGTTAGAAAGAACGCAGCGTTGAAAAATTAGTCATTTTTATCATGCCAATACCTCAACTGACCCCTTTTCAGTAAAAAATATGTAACAATGACAAAATACTAACAAAAATGAACTTTGAAAGACATCTTTTCCTTGTTTTGATTTCTTACAAAAAATTAGAAACTCTTCCTCCTCTTAACCTACGTACCTGTACAGAGCCTGAAAGTTGAAAAAGTGGTATTACTAATTTTTCAACCTCTGCCAATGTACGTAGCTCATAAATGCTTTTCCCATTGCGGGAAACACGATCTCATAAAAACCAACGGCAAAGTATCGACCTCTGTACGTATACGTAGGTCGTAGTTATTTCAGATTTTAATTTAGCCATGAAAATATTTAAAAGGCAGCAAAACAACCATGAGCGATGTACATGTACGTAGCTCATAAATGTTTTTCCCATTGCTGCAAACATTATATCACAAAAAATGAACAGTAAAGCCTCGACCTCTGTACCAGTACGTAGGTCGTAGTTAATTCAAATTTTAATTTAGCCATAAAACCATCAAGAAAACAGCAAAACAACCATGAGCGATGTACATGTACGTAGCTCATAAATGTTTTTCCCATTGCTGCAAACATGATTACACACAAATGAACAGTAAAGCCTCGACCTCGGTACATATGCGTAGGTCGTAGTTATTTCAATAGTCACTGCGGTTAAGACTGGTGTATCAGCATTGCTTGCTCATGTTGCAGCATTAGCCGGTTTCTGATATAATTTTTTCAACCTCTGCCAATGTACGTAGCTCATAAATTCTTTTCCCATTGCGGGAAACACGATCTCACAAAAACCAACAGCAAAGTCTCGACCTCTGTACGTATACGTAGGTCGTAGTTATTTCAAAGTTTAATTCAGACATGAAAGCATGAAATAGTGAGCAAAACAACCATGAGCGATGTACATGTACGTAGCTCATAAATCTTTTTCCCATTGCTGCGAACATGATAACAAAATAATGAACAGTGAAGCCACGACCTCTGTACCAATACGTAGGCCGTAGTTATTTCAAATTTTAATTTTGCCATGAAAACATTAAAAAAGACAGCAAAACAATCATGAGCGATGTACATGTACGTAGCTCATAAATCTTTTTCCCATTGCTGCGAACATGATAACACAATAATGAACAGTGAAGCCACGACCTCTGTACCAATACGTAGGCCGTAGTTATTTCAAATTTTAATTTTGCCATGAAAACATTAAAAAAGACAGCAAAACAACCATGACCGATGTACATGTACGTAGCTCATAAATGATTTCGAATTGCTGCAAACATGATAACACAAAAAATGAACAGTGAAGCCTCGACCTCTGTACCTATACGTAGGCCGTAGTCATTTCAGATTTCAATTTAGCCATGAAAATATTTAAAAGACAGCAAAACAACCATAAGCGATGTACATGTACGTAGCTCATAAAGATTTCCAATTGCTGCAAACATGATAACACAAAAAAAGAACAGTAAAGCCTCGACCTCTGTACCAGTACGTAGGCCGTAGTCATTTCAAATTTCAATTTAGCCATGAAAATGTTTAAAAGACAGCAAAACAACCATGACCGATGTACATGTACGTAGCTCATAAATAATTTTTCCATTGCTGCAAACACGATAACACAAAAATGAACAGTAAAGCCTCCACCTCTGTACCAGTACGTAGGTCGTAGTTATTTCAGATTTTAATTTAGCCATAAAAACTTCAAGAAAACAGCAAAACAACCATGAGCGATGTACATGTACGTAGCTCATAAATGTTTTTCTCATTGCTGCAAACATGATAGCAGAAAATTGTGCAGTAAAGCCTCGACCTCTGTACCTATACGTAGGCCTTAATCATTTCAGATTTTAATTTAGCCATAAAAAAAACATCAAAAAGAGAGCAAAACAACCATGAGCGATGTACATGTACGTAGCTCATAAATGATTTCCCATTGCTGCAAACACGATAACACACAAATGAACAGTAAGGCCTCGACCTCGGTACGTATGCGTAGGTCGTAGTTATTTCAATAGTCACTGCGGTTAAGACTGGTGTATCAGCAGTGCTTGCTCATGTTGCAGCATTAGCTGGTTTCTGATATAATTTTTTCAACCTCTGCCAATGTACGTAGCTCATAACGAAGGGTTTAATGTTCTATTCATTATGAACTGCGTACAGAAACAGAGGTTGAGAAAACTTAGCGAATAAAACATGTTACACCATTATCCGATTTCTGACATAATTTTTTCAACCTCTGCCAATGTACGTAGCTCATAACGAAGTTTTGAAAGCTTGGTATGCCCAGAACCCAAAAATTACCCATAAACGTTAGAATTTGGTTTTAATATCATATCCATTATGGCCTACGTTCAGATAGAGAGATTGAAAACCTGAGTGAGTAGTATATACATGCTGCAGCATTATCCGATTTCTGATATAATTTTTTCAAACTCTGCCAACGTACAGAGCTCATAACGAAGGTTTTAAAGTTTCGTATGCCCAGAATCCAAATATTACCCCCCAAACCTGAGAATTTGCTTTAAATTTCATATCCATCATGAACTACGTACAGAAACAGAGATTGAAAAAAAACTGAGCGAAAAAAGATGTTGCAGCTTTAGCCGTTTTCTGATATAATTTTTCAACCTCTGCCAATGTACGTAGCTCATAACGAACTTTTTTCAACGTCGTATGCCAAAATCCAAATATTACCGAGAACAATGAGAATTTGGTTTTTATGTCAAATTCATCATGAACTACGTACAGTAACAGAGGTAAAAAAAAATGAGAGAATAAAACATGTTGCAGCATCAGCCGATTTCTGATATAAGTTTTTCAACCTCTGCCAATTTACGTAGCTCATAACGGAGGGCTGTGAGCTTTGTATGTCCAGAACCAAATATTACCTAGAAAGATGACAAATTGTTTTTAAAGTCATATCCATTATGAAATAAGAACAGAGACGGAGGTTGAAAAAACTGAACGAATAGTACATATTGCAGCATTAGCATTAGTTGTGGGCTGAGTAACTACTTTATCCTTTTTCTCATGTGTGCGACGTTTACTGCATGATTGCATACCGTAGATCATAACAATCCAGTGCCATACTGTAACATACTGTATTGTGACAGAGGGTAAAAGAACTTTTTTATAAGAATGACGTAGGTAACTTTATACAACTTCTGTTGAATGTCTCCAATAGTTACCAAGAGAAACAGGACCAATAACTGCCTACAGGCTCTTCACACATGTGCAAGCGTCATAGATGAAAGTTATGTTCGTAACAACACTGTACAGTATGTCAAGACCGGGTTCCCCGCTTCAAGGATGATCATCGTTCGATGGTACCAGTAATAATATTGGCCCAGTCATCTTCCTCATACAGCGAAAACGGCCAGGCTGTAAAATGATAGGAAAGCACTTTTGAAAGTTCGTTAAAATGACGCCAATCCTCTTTTCATTTAAAGGGGCTTATTGAGTTGATTTCGATAATGTACTTAAACAGAGTTTAAAAGGGTCACGCACTGCCACATGACAATGCTTTAAATTCGCATAATGAGTCAAGTTTCACATCCAGGAATTACGGTAAAAGTTATAATATTATATTTTTTTTTTCTGACTTGTAACGATTTAGTGCATAATTAGTAAGAGTGCCTCCTCACGATTTTTTTTAAAAACCGAATTAAACCGTTAGGTTCTACCTCATACAACAGTTATTTGTATGTAGGATATCGGGATTGTCTCAGTTTGGCACTTAGTCATTGGTATGTGAAGACAACTTAACAAGTTTGGAAAATTTTGTTGATTTTCGATCAACTCAATGAACAGCTTTCAGTAATGCCCTTTTACAGAAGTCGTATTTGCTATAGTGCGCTCTGTGCACACTTGGCATTCGACCTACGAACATTAGGAATATAGGATATATTCACTCAAATTAGATGGTACATTGCGCAGTAATTTGTGATACCATTGTTATTCTACTCACATTACAAGCGTTGTATTTCTTTGCTTTACTCTAAGTAACTGTGAATTGCATAAAGATGTGATAGCACCCTTACTCTCACGGGGTGATTTAAAAAAAATGGTCCAGAAACAAATTTATGTTTCACATGTTAAAGAGGAACATATTCTGAGCATTCTGGTAAAAGTTTCATTCATTTCCCATGTTCGGTTATCAAGATATTAGCAATTGAAGTTAACACATTTCCTAAGTGGACTTGAAGCAAGCAGGTGTAATGTCATGGATTCACACTGTTGGCGAATGTTTTGTTTTTCTTTTAATTTTCTTCTTGTTAGTTTGACCTTAAGTTACCCCTAAGGCACATGAAACTCCCATTGCTCAGGAAGCACCAATGGTATTTATACCTACTTGTAGCATAAAATTGGTGGTAAATTATAAATGCAAACCATTGACCGACAATGTGAAGCCATGACATCACGCCTGCTTGCTCCAAGTTCATTTTATGTAGAAAATTTGCCCCATTCAATCGCTGATATCTCGAGAACCGAACAGGGAAAATGAATAAAACTTTTACCAGAATGCTTAGAATACTGTATTTTACCCTTTAACATATCAAAAAATAAATTTGGCTTTAGACTATTCTTTTAATTGATTAAGCTCTCTCTGCGCAAAATGCTGTGCAAGCAAACTGAAAGTGTTCAAAGTCATAAAAACAATTTCAATCTTAAAGGGAAACAAAGTGGATAATGTGAGGTGTACATTGAAGGAGAAAGAAGAAAGTCACAAATTACAGTATTGGCCTAATTTGTTTTAAATAAATAAGTTTTTATATCTCGGCTCAAGAATGTTCTATGAAGCTGGAATTGGACTGTTAGAATTCATTTCCATGCTGTTTTATACATGTATTGCGTTGACTTGAGGTAAACTTTTAATTTTCCACTGACAGAACTGTGACGATTGAACGCGCCAGCTTTCGATGCATAGTATGGGGTAGTTTATAGCATTTATCCTAATTTTTGTTGGAATTTATAATTTGTGGATCCGAATCACATCCCAGCGATTCGAAATGAAAAAATGACATACATTTTCATAAATAGTGGCACGTTCATAAATAGTGGCAAGATTTAAAGCAAATTAGATGATCAAAGAACTCAATTAAAAAAGTAACGCAAATAGGTGGAGCAAATAAATAAATAAATAATCATTCTTTAATCAATATTTAATGTTTTCTCATCACTCCATCCGTTATTTAGATTTTTCTTCTGATTTTTCAAATTGTTACTAAGGTTTAGAGGCTGCTGTTAACCTGTTACAGTGTGCCACAAATGCAGTTGAAGCACGCTTTTGTCAGATTGCAATTTATTTGAAGGAATGGGAACTTTCGCCAGACATACCTACAGCTGTATGGGTAACCAATTCAATACAGGTACATGTGCCCAGAGTATCTGTTTATCGACCCTAAATATACGCATTAACCTGTCAGTGAGCTGCAAAGCTAAGTACATACAGTAGCCTACAGTAGCTCTATACAGACAGTCAATCGACGTGTACCACTCTCTTTGACCAACACTTCGTTAGCCCCAATTGACTTTCCTAACCCGGTTGTCGTTCGGTGTAAAGCATACATTTTATCTCCGACATAGTTGGGTATTTGGTAGGGGTAGTTGATTTTAAGTCGCATTCTAGTCGTCATTACACTGTAACTTCAGTATTATAAACGAGCCTTGGCCTTCACAAACCCGATCTATTCAGGAAGGTGAAGAAAGCAGACACAACAAAGTATAAATTTATCACTGGCATGCAATATGAACTTGATAATGCAGATTAAGCTTCCAGTGGCCCATTCCACAAAGACTTACGCACAATCTTAAATTTGATTCCCCATACTTAAGTCAACAGTAAATCATACTTAAAATTGTGCGTAACTCTTTGTGGAACGGGCCCCTGTGCACCAAAATTGACGGAAAACCAACTTAAACAACTGTCAACGTAGGGAATGGTGTAATGAACTTGGTAATAAAAAGGGGGAGATGCCCCCCCCCCATGGAGATGCCTGAAACACCTGTATCGATGTATCTAGGGCAAATTCTTTCAAGAGCCAGCTTTTGTCCCTAAATATTCAGCATTGTTAGTACTGTATGTACTATTTGCGTCATCCGACTCCCAAAGCCCTCTAGTAATTATCAGTACGGTATAGCCTATCAGGCGTTTGTAATGCCAATCGAAAGAAGAAAAAGGGCAATTTAGAAAACATCAGTCTTACTTTGTCATACTTAAGCATATGTTCCTTTAAACCTTCCTTCTAATAATCCACCCAAGTAAGAGTGTATTTTGTGAACCGACGTTTATTTTGAAAGAACGAAGGCATTTGAGTGTTAACCAACGTTTCAGATAACTTATGCATTTGGTTCAAGAAGTGTACTGTGAATCGGTCACTTCCAGTAAATGTTTCCTAGAACCACAAGAGCGGTTTTATAATACATCCGGAATAAAATGAAATGTTCAAAATAAAGAAAGGTCATCGAACTGTGGAAGACCATTATTATTAATGGCCCAGAAGAATATTTTACAACTTTTGTACGGTCATGTCTGAAGCCTAACCTAGAAACCTAAGGATGGATCCCAGGGCTGGTCATACTACTTCTAATAATGTGACTAATGTTTGCATGTTGATAGGTTTTGAGCTATTGCCATTTTCTCGAGTTTCCCGAGTAGACTAGTGGTTATTAAAAAAACCAAGGGCCCTATATAATGACCTACTGACTCAAGGTATGCTACACTAGTATAGCGTACAGAAAGATTAGTGGTTATTTAATTTGGTAAAATTGTACTTACTTTCGATAAACACAAATCCCGACGGAGGAAACAGTTCGTCCTCTCCCTTCTCCATTCTTCGTCTGACGCCTGTACTGTAATCGAGACAGACTGCACATAGGCAACGGGAGTAAGTCCCCGTTTAATTTTGTTAGCCGTTCGCCATATATCACACAGCAGTTGATATGTGTACTATATACCCAGTTCAGCTTCTTATACACATTATGTTCCTTAACGGAAACAGATAAACAATGTACTGTGTATCAAGTGTCCATACCACAGGCAAAGGTTACGTAACATCCTTTGGCCTTATACAAATGACCGTTGCAATTTAGCGGAAAACGGTTATCGTTTACTACAGATGCTCATAGGCGCCATACTCATAACGGCCATGCAAACTACAATCTCATGGGTGACAAAACTAGTTGGTACGCCCTTACATCTCCGCAAGTTCAGTTCTGCACACACCATTTTGTTAGGAAAAAACATGGTTCAGGTGGTATGGGGACTGTACTTGTGAAAGGAGAATGGAAAAGGGGTCATTGAACATGGCATAAAGGCGGAAAAGGGTGCATTTCAACAGTGTGTCACGGGACTGCGGGGGGGGCAAGTTGGAAATACTGGCTTCACAAAGCATCTATGGGGAAACGGAACTTTGTATGTGTTCTAAACTGGATGTGCATTGCGGACCGACAAAGAATATGTTCAACACTTCGAAATTCACCCCAACTTAAGTGGAGCAATTCGCAAATATCGAGAAGGGAGCTAAGCTCCACTACTTTTTCTACATGGGTTAAGGGCCAACCCCTCGGGTTCCACAGTCCCTGAATCCTTATTATTATTAGAACTTTTGTACAACTCCTTGGCAAAATATCACAATTTTCGTTGTGATTTTATTTACTTGTAGAGTAAACCCCGCATTTAAATTCACATGGACCGTATAGTCCGTTGAAGTAATTAGCCACACTTTCCATGACCATGTTTTGTTAGTTACACAAAATATTGAAACATTTAGCACCATTTTGCATCTGGGTCTCCTTTTCTCTGACACCCTGTAACGTAGCTACAGGGGGCAGGCATCTCTGAAGAAATGTAGGCTTACTAGAATTCGGAAATTTGCCATTTGTGAAACCAGTCTACAATGTTGTTTTGACAATCCATAAAATTCCGAAATTTCAAATTCTCCCCAATAAGA
Source organism: Holothuria scabra (assembly GCA_037179385.1). Lineage (NCBI taxonomy): Eukaryota > Metazoa > Echinodermata > Holothuroidea > Aspidochirotida > Holothuriidae > Holothuria > Holothuria scabra. The sequence continues at coordinate 47,100,886 of CM074190.1, forward strand.
GCCCTATATTTGTCATTAGTTGCTCAAAAAAAAAAAAAAAAAAAGGAATTAAAATTTTCGGTGCGCTTCGCGCGCCGCAAATTGCACTTCCTAAGCATAGGTGCTCGCTTATACCTTCAATTTGGTTAATTTTTCCGAGCTCTGGAAGTGACCAAGTCGGAGATTTGCGGTTCTCTGTGACACCAGCTCATCAAGTAACAACGGTAACTACAGAGATATTTTTCATAATTTTTTTTTTAATAAAATTCCAAATTTTCTCCAATATAGGCTCTTGATCCAAAACTTTTCTTTGGAGAGCCTCATTTCGTAGGCGTTGGATAAAATTATGCAGCAACAACAATCTTTAGTAGCCACTCAATCTCAGATTTGCCAACAGGATATAAAAATTTTTCAGTAATCCCCCAACATTTCAAATTTCCTTACAGGAAACTCAGAATCCAACTTTTCTGCAATACAAGCTCCATATTTTCAAATATTCGCAAAAGGAAAAAGTTTCAGCCCGCCACAAAATACTTCCCTACAGTAAAGTGGTGTTCACACTTAAAAAATTGTAAAATTTGGATGCTTACCCACGCCCCTCCCTCCCTGCAAAAATGTGTAGCTGTGGACACCTTTTCCATTACAGGGAAAAAAATTCGGCCAGATGCCCCCCCCCGACTTTGAAAATCAAATCGACGCCCCTGGCCAGCATTGGCTAGTATGGCGAATATATGTGGAACTTTTAACGACCATGCTCTTGACGGACATCACGCACGGATAGAGTTAGTCGCAGACGACCGTACCCGTTGGAAAAATGAGAAAAAAATTTGGTTCCAATAAGAACTCGGAATTTTAAGACATATTTTATGAGAACTAAAACTCGTCAACAAATTGCTACGCAGCAGTCTCCCCGGAGTTAAATCTGTATACACGGTTTGAGCGATTTAAAGGTGTCTGGCAACAGAAAATAACTATAAACGCAAATTAAGACCATTACTTTTCCCTTAAATGACCTGAACAGGTATTTTCATTTGGAATCATCTCTACTACTCCCATTTTTCCCTATAGCCCTCCCTTATCCACGGACACTTTTGACGCCTAAATATCTTATTGTGGTAGGCCTAAATGCACAGTTCTTCATGATCCCAGATGTTGCTTCTTTAGATTTCAAGGGTTAGTTGTGTTTATCTTTGTGTAAAACCCCAAGGATGAAAGCTAAGTCGCAACAGCTACACCGTTGTAATTTTGTGAGTGCGTAAACTGTCCGGGAAATGAGAATCCAGTAATGCATTACATTAAATCTGCAAGTGTTATTCAAGCTGCTCGATTTTGTACGGTGGTGCCTTATAAACCTTTTTAAATATTAATTTTATTGTTTAACACAGTGACGTAGGAAGCAAAATGAAAAAGGGAGCGGAACGATGTTAGAGCATACACCTCACTCTAGCCCATTGATTAAAATGTGAATTTTTGATGCTAATTTTTCATACATTTTTTTAAATAAAAAATATATTAGCACTACTGTATTAGGAACGTAATGTACAATTTGGGTCCTTTTACACATTTGAAATTTTGGAGCTTGTTTGCAGAAAATAGTTTAGATTCAGGGTTTTTTGTAAATTCGAATATTTGAATATTCGAAGAATCTGCGTTTCCTATTAGCATGTATCTGAGAGAGCAAGTCGACTGAAGATCGTTGTTGTTACATAATGTTATCTAAGGAGTGAGGACTGAGACTTCTCGGTCACTGAAAAAACTCCTGAAACTTTGATGCCTTTTAAAACAAAATATTTGCGACAACTTTCTGCCACCACTTACTGCATTAAGGGTTGCACTAATTAGGGCGCGCGAAAATTTTGCCTTTTTGAAACTAATTATTACAAATATGGAGCTTTTGTAAGGGAGAAATCGGAACTTTATGAAGGAAAAGTTCGGAAAACCTTTTTGTATCTGACTGGTGTCTCAAATGGCAAATTTCCGAACTTTTCACTTTTTCGAGCACGGAGACAATCGCCCGCCCCCTTTTGCTATGTCACTTTTCTGCCACATTGAACATTGATAACACTTTGACACTTCAATAACTAAAGAATCCATCTACACAGTGCAACTTACAGGGTTGAAAGATATCTGATGATAGGTTGTATGAGAGCATTTTAGTACGGTAGGCCAATGGTTCCCTGGCCGGAATATCAAGTTTGCTCGAAAGACTATCTTCAGCTGGGGGGGGGGGCGTACAGAAAATTTTGAAAAATTGCGACCGCTCAGACAGCCGCAAAAGGTACGTTTCGGCTTGTAAGTAGTAGTTAATGTTTCCGATTTTTCTTCAAGTGTGATCACCACTGCACCAGGGGCGTATTGCGCCGCGCAAAGCGCGCCGAAACTTTTGTCCCTTTTAAACAAATGTAAGAAGATAGCCGGAGCTTGTACTGCAGAAAGTTTTGGATTCTGGGTTTCCTCTAGGGAAATTTAAAGATTTGGGGGATTATTAAAGAACCTGCTCTTCCTTCCATATGTGGGTGGCAAATCTGAGAATGATTGTTTTGCTTTTTTTCTTTCAAAGTCGTCCCGACTCTCTGGCAAAGAGCCGTTCGGCGAAACCAAACTAGAGACTGCTTCCCGAAGAAGCTAGATTGAAAGACGACTGAATCGTTGTTGCTACACATATTATCTAAGGCCTACAAACTGGCTCTCTCCAATGACATTTCAAAGGTTTCTCAAACTTTGTTGTCCTTTGTAGACAAAATGTTTCAAAATCAAGAGCTTTCATTGAAGAAAATTTGGAATTCTATGAAAGCCAGTTTACAGAAATACCAATATATAGCTGCCGATGTCTCGGGATGATAAGGTTTCGCATACGGTAAATATTCGTTTTTGTTATTTCCAGAGGTCAAAAAAGTTCACCAAACTGGTTATGAAGAGAACTAATGCATGTTTTATTGCATTTTGCGGCGCGTAAAACGCTCTGGAAATTTTCCTTTCTTGAGAATTGTAAAAATGTAAAAAAAAAAAAAGAAAAGAGTTTTCTGACCCGTGAAGTTGGGGGGAGGGGGAGGCATGATTCCGCCCCTCAATTTTCACTGGGCGCTATCGCCATCAGTCCCCGCTACCTACGCCCATGGTTAACATGTAAATCGATCAACTCAGGGGGATCGTTACGGGGTAACATCATGTAGGTGTGTCCGGATACAGTACCATAAGAAGTAGTAGTCAGGCGGAGATAGAACTAGTGACCCAGATTAACTTTCTAAAAGAAGTCCTTGTTTTCTTGTTACACTTCCAGTTTGTTAAATATGATATCAACATAAATAGCCAATATATTCTGAATTTCATACCCCGGGACCAGATAGATAGGACAGCTACTCCTATTTGTATTTGCCGAACGTGAATCATGGCAGTTTATACGATGGTTATAATCTCCTGATATTGCCCGAGTCACAGTCGCTTGACCACGAGCAGTTCAAGCTTGTAACCAACTGCGCATTCCGGCATAGTGCATTCTAACAATTATCTTCAGCATGAGCCACGATTAGCCGGAATCCGAAACGAAAATCAATTTAGCCGTGGCAGGATTCTCCCATGTTTAAAAGCTATTACCGACATTTTTCAAAAGTTCAATATTTCTTTTTAAACATTTTTCTTTTAGTCTTGATTTACAATCTAAGACGGAGTTTACCTAGCATTTTCCTGACTTCGAAACTGACTGTGCCTGGCCAAGTTATCTCAAACCATGGCATACCAGTCTAGGCTAGAAAAGTATAGTGCTGGGTGAAACTGTTGAAACCTTAACGAGCTGAATTTTTGTTCTTATATGCACGACTATACTGAACCTTATAATTTGTCTTTAGTACAAGAGAAGATCATGTTATCTCAGCGAAGTTTTAAACTTAAAATGGAGGGGGGGGGTAACGTTATAAATAAAAGCGACGCGATGGTAATTAAAATATAGTGGCAGCCTATAATTGGTATAATGTTGAATGCGGAAAGTATTACGGAACACTGCATGACGTCGAAATTCTTGAGTTACTGAGACTACGTAGTCAATCCAATATGTATTGCTCATGTGGTAGGCCTATTCACACACCCCAGTCTTAAGTTTTAAGTCCGATATGGGCCTGCTAGACCTCACGGGAAATGATGACCCTGGTAAATATGGAGTGATTCTATAGATGAGTTGTATTGTCACGTAGTTTCCGTCGAAAGCGCAACTTGCTTTTCCCTCACACACGTTATTGTTCGTCAGTTACCTGCAATAGACTCCCTGTTTCAGTTAGACGGAATTTAACGTCTCTGTAACAAATGTGTTTAAACCTGCTAGCTAAAACTTTTTCGATGTCAAATATCAAATGCGGCCCAAATTTAAGCTTCAAGTTTAAGTTCTCCCCTGAGTGGTCTCTTGCGAATACCGTCCTTTGGCACGCTCTTCATGCCACGGCCACGGTAGTATAGGAGACCCTGCGTTCTCAATGCCGTGGCTAGGGCTTGATCCCAACTGTAACTACTAGTGTCACTCAGAACTAGAAAGCTGATCAAGCAGCATAGTGCGCCCACCTGTCTGCAATGAGTTTACATGTGACGTGTTTACTGAATCTGTTTGAAAAATTCCCAAAACAGAGCTTGACTTGGCTAGTCAACCCTCTTCAAAACTTTAGAGCAAAGCCTATTTCCAAGGGGGCCGGATCCGGCCGGGTGTTGGCGCAGGTATTGGTTTTCACTCTCATTTACTCACAGGTCGACGACTATAGAACTTGGCAACCCACCGGCCCCTTTTCCAAAATCCTGTATCCGGCCCTGCTGTGGAGACGGGTTCAACCTTCCCTCATTTTATTCATCCCACAAGTCAGTCCTAGCCCAAGTCAAACATCCCGCCTTGGAAAGAAGCTTCCTCGGCACTTTGCCTATACATTTAAACTACATGCCCATCCATCTTCATCATATTGTCAGGATGATTTAGGAGTCAATCATTTCGTTCTAGCAGGCTTATTTCGAAGAGTGAAAACTGTTCAGTTCCCCCCTCACTGAATTTGACCTTTAAACCCGACATCATACGTATACGTGCATATGTCAGCCTAGTTGAATGTATTGTTCATACACCTGACTCTCAGGCTATAGGTCCCGGTCTAGAGGAACGCGGCTTACTAGATTGTTCCGCCCGCTCAACCGGCTACCCTAAGGTTTTTACAGGGTAGTACCTACTCGATAACTCCGGTGAAGTGCAATAAAATAGTTACTTGAAATCAAGATACTGATGAACGAGTGATCCGGGAAATGTTGAAGTTTATAACTTAGCTTATGTTATGGTACGGTATTGTCAAATGATTAATGCAAAAATCAATACAGACACGGGCATATACATGCGGCAACGCATTTGCGATCATCACCTTCCAAGGAGCTAATTGTTTTCCAGGCATCAAGCTGAGCCCCGCCCGGGCTCCACACTTACTGATCGATAAACCCCACCGTGGCCGTGCACTCAGTACAGGGGGCTGGTGTCAAGAGAACTCCCTTTGATAAGTCTGATAACAAGAACAGATGATTCATCGTTTCTTTTGTAACTTTCGTTTTTTCCATTCCACATCGGGGTCATTGACCACAAGCCCCATACATACCCCGGGAGATCGTTACCAGCACCCCCTGTGAACTGGGGTTGTAGATTATGCCCAATGTATTCCCCGCCTGTTGTAAGCCTGAAAGGCGACTAAACGGGAGGATCGACTTGAACAGTATTTGAACAGCATGATACTATACAACACATTCGTGTTGGTGTGTCCGGATCTATTTCCAAATAGCAATTACAAAGAATTGTGGGATAGAGTTTTGATGTTTTTCTTTTCTGTCAATGGAATTTTACTGTTGTGAAAATTGACGTACACCCAAAACGTATCCCACAATTCATAGTAATTTCTATTTGCATGGAAGCACTACCTCCGAGGTAGTACTTCCATGCTATTTGGAAATAGGTCTATGGAAGTGCCACCTCCGAGACGAGGTAGTACGTGACTTCCATAGTATCTCGATACTATGTAACTAACTGACATCAAGCTTGAACAATAATATTACGATTTCGTCCCACGGTCAGTGATTGTGTTTATTAATTGGCATATGGCAATTAAGTACCTCCGTAGTAGTTTGTGTGTGGTCTTCTACTGCATATATTACTGCGCATGTGCAGATATAGAGAGGCCGAAACTTGAATTCACATCGCAGCATGCAATTAATTGAGTTAACGGTAGAGAGTAACTGCGATGAAAATAGCGTTAACGTTCGTCACAAGGCATAATCAATCCTGAAAACTGTAAATACTGTTCAAGATGAGAAATGGAGACATCGAACCGCCTACACCGAAAAGAAGATCGTGGCTTAATACCACCTTTTCCTCAAAGTGGTGGAAGAATGGTTCGTTAGATTGAGCTGTGTAAGTATTTACATTAACTGTACAGTGAGGTATTAACGTTAATTAGGCTAGGCTAGGCCTACTGCAGGCTGTATTTTACGTAATGTTGTGTGTAGCCTAACGTGGTGAGTACCGTGGCCTTATAATACAGTAATGACTAATGATGTTGTTACTAGTATAGTGGTTGGTTCAAACTTAGTTCGAACAGGTTCTGCATTTGAACACTTCATTTGAATGCTTATTTATTAACTGATCGATGCAAAATAACCGTCAGTTTCACCGTACCTGTGGAATGATTCATCAAACCAAATGCATTGTTTTTGTTTACACTGAAACCAAAACCAGTGGATACATTTTAAATTTTGCAGGTAATAATTTAGCATTCAAATTTTGCGTAGCAAGTTCTAACACTTTTGAGGTCTTTCACACATTTTTCGTGAAAATGTAAGGGTTATGCACACATAAAACACAATTTTTCATTTGTGTAGCAATTTTGCATGTTTGTGCAGCAATTTGTGATGCAATACTGGATAAATTATTCCCTGCTTTGCCAGGGTTCAATTTATAATTTTTTTTCTACATGCACTTGTGGATGTAGTTCAAAAAATCTACATGCACAGCAAAATTTCTGCATGCACCAGATAATGTGAAAGTTGAAAGAAAAGCCTACGAGAAAAACACCTTTGCTATAGGCAGAGGAAGTGTCTAAAAGCACAATTTGCATTTTTCCTATATTGAGTAAAAACAAATGTGCAGATTTTTATTGAACCCTAATCTTACGTGGCATGTTCCACCAGCCTGTTCTATCAGCAAAACTGACGCTCGCACGCCGTGAGCAATGTCAATGGGCCTTAAGTGTGTGTTTTTGTCCGCTTCAAGCGCAAAATTTCCCCATTACCTCACTGTGTGAAAGGGAATGGTTGGAGACAGGATTAGGGCCAGCTCAAAAATTTGAGTATTGGCTCAATCCATAAACTAGGGGTCCAATAGTGTGACATGAGGTCAAAATTTAAAAATCATTTTATCTGATTGAAATTTACACTCATGATAGAGTATTAACAACAGTTACAAAAAATACAAATATTTTTGCATTGAGCATTATTTATGCATGAGGAGACTCATTCAAACATAAACTTGGCCAGTAAATTGACCAACATAACGGGGACACCAAAGCAGTCTTTCACCTCCTCCCACAAGAATGATGAAAATCTGAAATGGTTGAAAATTCCTATTTGAATGTGTTTTAGTACCCACTGTGACAAGAACATGGTAAAAGTTTGAAAAAACACTCCAAAAATTACAAAAGTCAGTTTCATTTTTCTCAAAAATTTTCAGTTGCCAAAATGTCTACACATTTACATATTTTTGTACAATATTGACTGATTTTTACCAATTAATGATGTTTAAGTGTTCAAATTTTCCTCTTTGACACCCTAAGATTGTTAAACTTAACATTTAAAATCTTATTTATTGTCCCTTCATTGACATACGTAATATTAGCAAGATATTACACTCCGTTATATCTGCGGCGTGTCCCCATAACACCTAACATTCAAAGTGCCAGTTTGATTTTTATATGTTAAGTTGAGTTGGAAACTTTCAAATACAACAAAAACCACTGTTTGCAGTTACAGTATAGTGTAAGATAGAATAATAAGATCCATTTTCATAAATTTTTCGTTTGCTTATGGCGGACATAACTCTGACAGGAAGGGGGACACCAAAAAAATCAAATGCTCATTAGGAATGAATACAAGATTCTCAAACCATGGGATTAACTTTTCTGGTAATATTCTGGGACCTTCTATTCATGTACCTTTGTTCACCCAAAAATTAATTAGTTTGTGCGATTGGTGAAACATCAAAATTTACCAACATACTGTAACTCACTAAGAGGGACACCAAAATTCTGCCCATATTGAATTTTACCTAGAAAATCTTTTGTTTTGATTTTTCTTTCCAAATGAGCTACTACAGTATCTAAAAGAGTTTGACCTATTTTTTGTATCAAGAAAACTATGGCCACCTGAGAATGATCATATTTGTAGAAATGATGGAATATACATTAAAAAACCAACATAACTACTGTAGGGGGACACCAAAAAGTTATGTCCGGCAGGTTGTTTCCAATAGTATCACTTGGAAAATTGGGTGGAGCCCTAATGCTCATATTTTTAGAAATGATGACTTTTGGTGATACCCTTACCATGACACATGAGCAAAGTAATTCAGTCTGTGATAAGTATGTTCTTCTGATTATTCAAATTTGTATACTTGTAATGTCACTGTCACAGCCATTACTCCAAAATGAGGGGGGACACCAAAGCAAAGAAGTCTATTTCCTGAAAATTACTTAACTTTGGATATTCAGTTTATATATCATAAGATAGCCAAGTTGGTAAAGGATAATAAAATACCTGATACACTGGTTTGATGTATTCCCTGTTTTTGAAATATAGCATTATATTGGCAAAGTCAGTAAAAACCCCATTGGACCCCTAGTTTATGGATTGAGCCTATTCCCCCATTGGTTTGAAATTTTAAATTTTGGTGGGAGGGCAGGGAGACCCCAGCAAAGTCAGATCTTGGAAAAAAAATGACACACACATTCCTGGGCATAAACCAAAAGTGTTGTTACACATGCATACCCCCCCACACCCCCCACCCCATCTCTTCCTACTGCATGTACACAATTCCACATTAGCCAGTTTGACCTTTTCACCATTTACTAGTAGTCGTCACAAGTTCACAACCAGACCTTGTCTATCAGCACTGATTCTGAAGGAAAGCTCATGTTTTCTGCATAGATTAAATATTTAGCAGAGCTAAGCTTGAAGATACATTGGGCCAGCACAAGGGAGCAAGTGACCTTACTCAAATACAAGCCCAGGCTATACTGTGCTTGAAGTCCCAAGCCTAGAGTTTGCACCAACTATCCCCAAATAATCCATTATAAGCTACAGCTAAAATTGTACACAATCTTCAATTATTTAACTCTTTTTAAAGGGAAGGTTTAAGCAAAAATTTAATTTTCATATGTGAAAGAGGAACGAAAACTACATAGTGTGGTGAAAGTTTCATTCAAATCTGACATGTAGTTCTCCAGATATCAGTAAATGAAGTCAGTAGATTTGTGTTCCAAAGTGAGTTTGAGGGCAGCAGAGCTTATATCACTTCCTCACATTGACTAGGAATGCTTTGTTTCCCTTTGTTTTATTAGACTCTTGTGTTGACCTTGGAGTTAAATGGAGTAGGACCTTCCTGTGGGTGATGCAAAGTTTGTAAAGTTCTCATGCCCCTTAGGCAATCACATTTTGATAATGTGGGGTGTTTGAGGAGAAAATCAACTCTAAAATTTAAAGAAAACAAAAAAGACTGTGCACTTATGTGGGGATATGATGTCATATGTGCTTGCTTCAAGTTCACTACTTGTTGAAAATTATGTGAAAACTTTACGTGCTCATATCTTGAGAAATATACAATGGATTTCAATGTAAATTTCACCAAAATGCTTAGAATAAATACCCCTCTGACATACCAAATCTGGTAATGACCTTAAACACTTCCCTTAAGGGTGATTACAAGGTTTCACCAGTTTCACATGCAACTAAAGTTCTGACATTGTGGTTTAAAAAGTTCAAGTCTCTCACATCCAAGTCATTTCAAATTTCAATGCCACTGTGGTACACACTAAATGTGAAAGGCTGTAGTCTTACTCTTATAGAAGCAAACCACATCATGAAAATTACAGGATGCCAAAATTATGTTGTTGGCATTTATTTCTCAAAACATGTGTGAGGCATGTGTAAAATACTTTAAATTTGCCCTTATCAACATTTTCAAAACTTTTACTACGCTACTTTTGATGTACCATACTTTTTTCTTTAGAGCTGCTGGCACCAGCTCACTCGCCATCCTAATGTATTGTCTATATGAATACTTTGAAAGCCTACTGTAGCCTGTAACTTTAAAAGTCACCTTCAAGTTGAAAGCAGCCATGTGCAAACTG